>JARQOD010000002.1:489933771-489972478 GCA_033576555.1 Oophaga sylvatica
ACCTTCCGTCTAACTGATCTGTGCACACTTCTTTGAGCTAACTTTCCACACTCTAAGGAAACTAACAGTCTTTCAACGTTCTGAGGTAATCTGCTCTCCTCTCATCTGAGGTGTTCTCTGGTGTTCTGAGGAGATCTGAGATCTGAGGTAACTCTCTCTCTCTGTGTCACGCTGTATAGCAGATATATATATATGTGATGTCAGTAATCTATATCAAAAGGGCAACATACTATATAACATGCGCATAGATATATGATAACATAGAATTACCTGACAATGTCCAGTGGGTCCATACGGAATCCGTTATACACTGTCTCCGGCTAGAGGGTGACCGGGGTCTAAGCTGACCCTGAACTGGGGTCCTAACTAATCCCTCTACCTGGAGGTACTGTTAAAGGTACAGAGGTCCAGGCCACCAGCGTAAACCCTGTCTCCTATCAATCCCTGCCAACTGTATTCTAGTCCTAAGAAGGACCCTGAATACCACCAAAGGGAATGAACAGGTAACGGATAATGAACAGAAAGACAAACAAGAAAGAGAAGGAATAAAGTAAATAAAGTCTTACATACAACACTCACACACAGTAGGAACACCTAAGGTCTCAGAGATTAACTATAAGCTATAAGAGTAAAAACAACTAATGAACTCTTAGCTTAAATGTTCTCAGAACCGCTCCAGTCTGCTGAACTACATGAATGCTTTCACCGGCGTCTAACACCCAGACTGGCAGAAATATAAAGGAAACTAATTAGAACATAATCAAAAGCAGCCGGGCGAGGCTGCACCTAGCCTTAGCAAAGAGCTAGGAAAAATTAACTCTCACATTACCAAAAACAAAGAAACAGAAGCTCAGCTGTGAGAAGTCAGAATGTGCAATCGCGACGATCTTCGTGGCGATGCACCCATGACAGTACCCCCCCTTCTACGAGGGGCCTCCGGACCCTCATGACCAGGTCTGTCCGGGTGAGTTGTGTGAAAGGTCCGTCCACGTTATCATTGACCACCACTGAAGGAGGAGGTAGAGGTGACGGTATGACTGGTGCCACATACTTTTTAAGTAATGACTTGTGAAACACATTATGAATTTTAAACGTAGGAGGGAGGTCCAGACGAAATGCCACAGGATTAATTATGGAACTGATCCTGTACGGCCCGATGAATCTGGGACCCAACCTCCAGGAGGGAATTTTAAGTTTAATATTCCTGGTAGACAACCACACCAGATCATTCACCTTCAGATCTCGACCAGAAACTCTCCCCCTATCAGCCATCCGTTTGTAACGGTTCTCCGTAACCTTCAGTCTTAACCGATCTGGAACTATCAGTCTCTCTGGAAGTCCCACAGGGGCGTCCCCCTGAGCCCCCAATACCTCCCCTCAAGCTCAGAGCATACAGCTGACACCACAACTCCCTCCTGAGGAATAGGAACCGGATCATCCATCCTCCCGGTCCCTGGGAAAGTACGAGATAAGGCATCAGGAAGCAACTTTATTGAGCAGTCATATGCGCGATGAGGAGGTAACTCTTTACACCCCTCCTCTGAGAACATCTCCCAAAGTCCTCCAGAAAAGGAGGCAAAGTCCTAGGTACAACCGCACCGATGACCGTGCTCATGCAGTTATTCTTGCAAAATTCACCCCACTGGCTAATCTTTCTGGATTGCCAATCAATCACTGGGTTATGTTTAGCCAACCAAGGAAGTCCCAACACAATAGGAGTAGGTAGACCCTCCAACACATAACAAGACAATTGCTCTTTATGTATTGCCCCTACTCGAAGATCTATGTTATGAACAGCTTGAACCAAGCTACCTTGACCAAGAGGTCTAGAATCAATAGAGAGTATAGGGACCGGTTTGGCCAATACACTCAGTTGCATACCATGCACCTGGGCAAACCGAGCGTCCACAAGATTAGCCCCGGACCCACTATCAAGAAAAACAGAAATCCTCTCAGTTCTAGTACCAATCACCACCTCCGCAGGCACGATAAACTGAGAGGGATTTGGGGACGAAATACAGACTCCCAGGTTAACTCCTTGGGTCAAAGAGGTCCGGGATGGACAACCCCCAACAAAATGTCCCTCTCTCCCGCAAAAGAAACACCTTCTAGTCTTGCGGCGCACCGCCGATTCCCTCCTACAAAATGATGTCCCTCCCAACTGCATGGGTTCCTCAGAACAGACCAGGGAACCTCAGTATAAGGGACTTTAGTAGTAGGTGGAGTCATCATGGGGGCGGAGTTACCTGCGTCTTCCCCGAAGTCGTCTATCAATGCGAATAGCGAGGGCCATAGCAGCCTCCAGTGATGGAGGAGAATCATACTGAGCCAACACATCTTTTAATTTGTCAGACAACCCTTGACAAAACTGGCTCCTAAGAGCTGGGTCATTCCACTGAGTATCTGTTGCCCATCTACGGAACTCAGAAGAATATTCCTCCGCTGGACGATTTCCTTGCCGTATTTTACGTAACTTTGTTTCAGCAAGGGAAACTCGATCCGGATCATCATATACCAGACCCAGGGCAGTAAAAAATCGATCCACTGACTGGAGATCTGGGGAACCTGGAGGAATAGAGAACGCCCAAGATTGAGGGTCCCCTTGTAAGAGCGAGATAACAATTCCCACCCTCTGCTCTTCACTCCCAGATGACCGAGGCCGCAGCCGAAAGTACAATTTACATGCCTCCCGGAAAGTAAAAAATTTGTCCCGCCCACCAGTGAACCTGTCCGGGAGAGCAACCTTAGGTTCAGATCTGGTTTGCTCTGGGAGGGACAAAACCTTGGACTTAATGTCTGCAAATTCCATGGACAACCCCTGCAACTGTCGGGCCAGCTGGGCTACTGGATCCATGACAGCTGGGGAGAATCTTTAGTTTGGGCCGGTGAAAATGTCACGCTGTATAGCAGATATATATATATGTGATGTCAGTAATCTATATCAAAAGGGCAACATACTATATAACATGCGCATAGATATATGATAACATAGAATTACCTGACAATGTCCAGTGGGTCCATACGGAATCCGTTATACACTGTCTCCGGCTAGAGGGTGACCGGGGTCTAAGCTGACCCTGAACTGGGGTCCTAACTAATCCCTCTACCTGGAGGTACTGTTAAAGGTACAGAGGTCCAGGCCACCAGCGTAAACCCTGTCTCCTATCAATCCCTGCCAACTGTATTCTAGTCCTAAGAAGGACCCTGAATACCACCAAAGGGAATGAACAGGTAACGGATAATGAACAGAAAGACAAACAAGAAAGAGAAGGAATAAAGTAAATAAAGTCTTACATACAACACTCACACACAGTAGGAACACCTAAGGTCTCAGAGATTAACTATAAGCTATAAGAGTAAAAACAACTAATGAACTCTTAGCTTAAATGTTCTCAGAACCGCTCCAGTCTGCTGAACTACATGAATGCTTTCACCGGCGTCTAACACCCAGACTGGCAGAAATATAAAGGAAACTAATTAGAACATAATCAAAAGCAGCCGGGCGAGGCTGCACCTAGCCTTAGCAAAGAGCTAGGAAAAATTAACTCTCACATTACCAAAAAACAAAGAAACAGAAGCTCAGCTGTGAGAAGTCAGAATGTGCAATCGCGACGATCTTCGTGGCGATGCACCCATGACACTCTGCTCATCTAATCTAATCTGACTGCTGTGGCTCCACCATCCTTATATATATACTCTCTACAAGGGCTCCCTCTGGTGGCTCCAGGGATTGGTGAAGCTGTGAATGAATATCAGGTACGTGTGGGGGTTACCTTTAGTGCATCCTCCTGGGTAAATGTGGCTCCAAGCGCAGCTGGGCTACACACTTACACGTCGGCAGAGAATTCCGACTGTGGCTGCGATATCCGGATGAGTTGTGGTTGCTGTGTACAGAAGCACCTCCACTGCTTGTCTGTAACTCTCATTGCTGGGTAGCAGATCTTCTTCCAACTTTAAGTAGGATGAGTCCATTGGTGTTGACGCACCTTTGGCTTCTGACATTTCAAACTGGTTTGGTATTGTGGAAATTTTAGAACTTTGGTTGAGAAGAAAACTCCCATCTTCCTCTCTCTGGATTTGCATTCCCAAATAATATGTCACATTTCCAAGGTCCTTGGTCTCAAAGTGCTGGTCGAGAATTTCACCTAGATTTGCAATTTCTTTTTCATCTTGATGATACATGATTACATCGTCTACATATAGGAGAACCTACATCCACTCCTTCATTACATTTTTCATATACAAACATGGATCAGCTTGAGATCTTTTAAATCCTTCATCCATCAAAACTTTGTTCATTTTCGAGTTCCAAGCTCTTGCCGACTGCTCAAGTCCGTAGAGAGATTTTTGCATTTTACAAACAAGGTGCTCTTCACCCTTTTTAATATATCCCTCTGGTTGGCTCATGTACAACTCTTCTTCAATGTCACCATGTAGGAAGGCTGTTTTGATGTCAAAATGTCTCACTGTCATCTGTTGAACTGCAGCTCCGGACATTAAAGTTCTGAATGTGGTTTGCTTCGCAACTGGAGAAAATGTAGCATCATAATCTTCACCATACTTTTGCGAGTATCCTTTTGAGAACAATCTTGCCTTAAACCGGTGAACTTTACCTTCGGAGTCATATTTGTTTTTGAAGACCCACTTACATCTGATAGCTCTTTTTCCTTGTGGTAGGTCAGCAAGCTCCCATGTCTGGAGTTGGTAAAAGGACTCCATCTCTTGATTAGCAGCATTTATCAACTTCTGCTTCTCGTGGACAGGCAGTTTTTGCATCTCTTGCCATGACTGTGGCTCTGGTTCAGGAAGTGTTCTGACCATATAAGAAAGGCGTCTAGCTGGGATACCTTTGTTTGGCCTATCTGATCTCCTGACTGGAGATTGACTTGGTTCTTCTGGGTCTTCCTTGGTGGCTTCAGAACTTATCCACACTTCAGTGTTTTCCTTTTCAGTGTCTAGGTTTGATTGAGATTCTTGTTCTTGCTTCTTAGGTTGAATAACTGGTGTAACTTCATGAAATTTGAGCGATACAGAGTTTTAATCAATCACTACATCTCTGCTGATTGTTACTGTGTTGGTCTTTGGGTGCAGGATTCTGTATCCCTTTTGTGTTTCATTATAGCCCACCTAGGACTCTTTGCTTTGCGTGTGATTCCCACTTGGAACGTTTTTCTTTGGGAACATACACAAACGTTTTGCTTCCAAATATCCTGAGGTGCTTCAGGTTTGGCTTCTCGCAGTTCCATAGCTCATATGGAGTTTTCTTTGTGACTTTACCTGGCACTCTGTTTTGAAGATAGCAAGCTGTCATGAAAGCTTCTCCCAATACATTGTAGGTAGATTCGCATCAATCAACACACTTCTTCCACTTTCACAGAGAGTACGGTTTTTTCTCTCTGCAATGTCATTTTGTTCTGGGTTGTCTGGAATGGTAGTCTGGAATACAGTTCCATCCTTTTTCAAAATGGTTTGCACCTTAGCACTTGTATCTTCGGTTCCATTATCTGCACGCAGTGCTTTTGGCATTCTTCCAAATTTGTTAAACACTACAACAAGATATTCTTCAAGTTTCTGTGGAACTTCATCCTTACTGTTAAGCAGGTAGGCGACTGTATATCTGGAGTAGTCATCAATAAATGTGAGAAAATATTCTTCTTGCTAGGAGTTTGAACACTCATTGGACCACATACATCTGTATGTATCAGAACCAGAGGCTGTGCAGATCTAGTGGTGCTTATTTTAGGAAAGGATTTTCTGGACATTTTCCCTTTAAGACAGCTAGTGCACTTCATCATTTGATTACACTGGTTGATTTCAATACCATTTGAAGGTTGAGTTAGCTTCCTTACTGCTTCTGGGTCTCTGTGCCCAAGACGTCTGTGCCATACATGGATACTTTTTGCGTTTTTGTGCGGTCACTGCACACGTCAAATCGCCGCATGCATACAACGTATGTCCCTGCGTACCCAATGTTAAAGATAGGTATGCAAGGAAATGCAGGACGCATACAGAAGTAGGCGGTGCTTCAGGTAGGAAGAAAGGAGGAAGTAGGCAGCCATCCGCAGCCCTCCTGAACGCAAATGTGAAACCAGCCTAAGATCACCTTTTCTGACTTGCTTTCATTAAGGTTAGTGAAGAAATCCTTGTTATTTGTGATATGATTGCTTGCATCAGAATCTATACACCATATATGCTTTGCAGATGGGCCTATACTGGCATTAAATGCAGCTTCTGTTAGAATCTATTTAGTTTGACCATCTGCCATCTTGTTGTGGTTTCTGGCTGCTGGTCTTTTTCCCCTGGTGCTGGGCTTGTCGTTGGTCAGGTGTTTGTATAACCCTTTATTACCCTGCACCTGCCTCCCATTCCTTGCTGGACATCAGTGTTAATCCGCTTGAGTTCTGGCTAGGAGCTTGATAGCTTTGTGTTATACTTTGTGCAGTTCTGGGGTCTCTAGTTCTGCTTGCTTAGTCTTTTTGTTTTTTCCTTTTGTTTTTGAAGCTTCCTCTATTTCCCTGCTAGGAGGTTACCGGTGTTTTGTTCCCAGTCCCTAGATCTTTCAGGGATGCCCTTCCCCCCTCCTTCAGGTCTTCGCTCGAGTCTAGACTAGGAAACGTCGGTGGGGCTATTCTCAAGGAATAGGTCACCCGCCCCATTTTAGGGATCGAGTCTAGTCCCAGTGCAGGGTCAGCTTCTTCCCATCCTGTGTATTCCTTAGCTGCAAATCCATAACAGCTTCAACACATGCAGAATCTTCATTTACAGCTGTTTTAACCCATTGATGACTGTTCTGCTTTTTAAGCTGACTCTTTTTTGCTTTCCAAATTCTGCAGTCTGCTTTAACCCTTTTCTGCCATCAGACGTACTATTCCATCCACGTGCCCTGGGACTTAATTCCCATGGACGGAATAGTACGTCATATGCGATCAGCTCCCGGGGGAGCGCAGCTGATACCGGCCTGGTGTCAGCTGATTATCACAGCTGACACCCCGGCACTATGTGCCAGGAGCAGTCTCGGACCGCTCCTGGCACATTAACCCCCGGCACACTGCAATCAAGCATGATCTCAGTGTACCGGAGGGCACAGGGAAGCATCGCGCATGGAGGGGGCTCCCTGCGTGCTTCCCTGAGACCCTCAGAGCAGTGCGATGTGATCGCGTTGTTCCGAGGTCCTCCTCCCTGCAGGACCCCGGATCCAAGATGGCCTCAGGGTCCTTCCGGGTCCTGCAGGGAGGCGGCTTCCTCAGTGCCTGCTGAGAGCAGGCAATGAGAAAGCCTGCTGCAGTGCCTGTCATATCGCTGGTCTGACAGAGTGCTGTGCAAACTGTCAGACCAGCGATCAGATATTATACAGTGATGTCCCACCTTGGGACAAAGTAAAAAAGTTAAAAAAAATAAAAATGACATGTGTAAAAAAAAAAAATCCTAAATAAAGAAAAAAAATATTCCTCAATAAATTCATTTCTTCATATAAATAAAAAAAAATAAAAGTACACATATTTAGGATCGCCGTGTCCGTAACGACCCGCCCTACAAAACTGTCCCACTAGTTAACACCTTTAGTGAAACCCTTAAAAAAAAAAAAAACAAGCCAAAAAAACAATGATTTATCATCATACTGCCGAACAAAAAGTGGAATAACACGCGATCAAAAAGACGGATATAAAATAAATAAATAAACATGGTACCGCTGAAAACATCATCTTGTCCAGCAAAAAAACGAGCCACCATATAGCATCGTCAGCGAAAAAATAAAAACACTATAGTTCGCAGAATAAAGTGATGCAAAAATAATTTTTTTATATATCATTGTTTTTATTGTATAAAAGTGCCAAAACATAAAATAAGATACAAATAAGGTATTGCTGTAATCGTACTAATCCAAAGAATAAAACCGCTTTATCAATTTTACCACACGCTGAACGGTATAAACGCCCCCCCCAAAAGAAATTCATGAATTGCTGGTTTTCGTTCCTTCTGCCTCCCAAAAATCGTAATGAAAAGCGATCAAAAAATGTCACGTGCCCTAAAATGGTACCAATAATGGTACCAATAAAAACGTCAACTCGTTCCTCAAAAACTAAGACCTCACATGACTCTGTGGGCCAAAATAAGATAAAATTCTAGCTCTCAAAATGTGATGATGCAAAAACTATTTTTTGCAATAAAAAGCGTCTTTTAGCGTGTGACAGCTGCCAATCATAAAAACCCGAATCAAACCCCCCTTTACCAACCCCTTAGTTAGGGAAAAATAATTAAATTTAAAAAATGTATTTATTTCCATTTTCCCATTAGGGTTAGGGTTGGGGCTAAAGTTAGGGTTAGAGTTGGGGCTAAATTTAGGATTAGGGTTAGGGTTGGGATTAGGGCTAAGGGTGTGTGTTAGGGTTAGGTTTGTGGTTAGGATTAGGGTTGGGATTAGGGTTATGGGTGTGTTGTGGTTAGGGTTGGAGTTAGAATTGAGGGGTTTCCACTGTTTAGGCACATCAGGGGCGCTCCAAATGTGACATGGCGTCTGATCTCAATTCCAGCCAATTCAGCGTTGAAAAAGTCAAATGGTGCTCCTTCCCTTCTGAGCTCTGCCATGCGCCCAAACAGTAGTTTACCCCCACATATTGGGTATCAGCGTACTCAGGACAAATTTCACAATAACTTTTGGGGTCCACTTTCCTCTGTTACCCTTGGGAAAATAAAAAATAGGGGGCGAAAATATCATGTTTGTGGAAAAAATATGATTTTTTTATTTTCACGCCCGGGCGTTATAAACTTCTGTGAAGCACTTGGGGGTTCAATGTGCTCACCACACATCTAGATAAGTTCCTTTGGGTTTCTAGTTTCCAAAATGGGGTCACTTGTGGAGGGTTTCCACTGTTTAGGCACATCAGGGGCTCTCCAAACGCGACATGACACCCGCAGACCATTCCATCAAAGTCTGCATTACTAAACGTCACTACTTCTATTCGAGCCCCGACGTGTGCCTACACAGTAGTTTTCTCCCACATATGGGGTATCAGCATACTCATGACAAATTGGACAACAACTTTTGGGGTCCAATTTCTCCCGTTACCCGTGGGAAAATAAAAAGTTGGTGACTAAAAGATTATTTTTGTGGGGAAAAAATAGGATTTTTTATTTTCATGCCCAGGCATTATAAACTTGTGTGAAGCACTTGGGGGTTCAAAGTGCTCACTACAGATCTAGATAAGTTCCTTAGGGGGTCTAGTTTCCAAAATGGGGTCACTTGTGGGGGTTTACACTGCTTAGGCACATCAGGGGCTTTGCAAACTGAACATGACATGACATCAAAGTCTGCATTCCAAAATGTCATTACTTCCTTTCCGAGCCCTGCCATGCGCCCAAACAGTATTCCCCCCCCCCACATATGGGGTATCAGCGTACTCAGGACAAATTGGATAACAACTTTTGGGGTCTAATTTCCTTGGGAAAAATAAAAAATTGAGGACTAAAAAATCATTTTTGTGGAAAAATTTTTTCACACCCAGGCATTATAAACTTTAGTGAAACACTTGGGGGTAGAACGTGCTCACAACAGATCTAGATAAGTTCCTTAAGGGGTCTGGTTTCCAAAATGGTGTCACTTCTGGGGGTTTCCTCTGTTTAGGCACATCAGGTGCTCGCCAAACGCGACATGGCATACAGCCAATTCTGCGTTGAGAAATTCAAACGGCGCTCCTTCCCTTCCGAGCTCTGCCATGCACCTAAACAGTGGTTTACCCCCACATATTGGGTATCAGTAAATTCAGGATTTATTGCACAATAACTTTCGAAGTCTTGTTACCCTTGGGAAAATAAAAATTGGGGTGAAAAGATCATTTTTGTGGAAAAAATATGATTTTTTAATTTTAGGCTCTACGCTATAAACTTGTGTGAAGCACTTTGGGGTTCAAAGTGCTCACCACAGATCTAGAGAAGTTCTTTATGGGGTCTAGTTTCTAAAATTGGGTCACTTGTGGGGGTTTCCCACTGTTTAGGCACATCAGGGGTTATCCAAATGCGACATGGCGTCCAATCTCGATTCCAGCCAGTTTTGGTTTGAAAAAGTCAAATGGCGCTCCTTCCCTTCCGAGCTGTGCCGTGTGCCCAAACAGTGGTTTCCCCCCACATATGGGGTATCAGCGTACTGACGACAAATTGGACAACAACTTTTGGGGTCCAATTTCCTTGGGAAAAATAAAAATGGGGGACTAAAAAATCATTTTTGTGGAAAAAAATTTTGTTTCACACCCGTGCATTATAAACTTTAGTGAAACACTTGGGGGTTCAAAGTGCTCACCACAGATCTAGACAAGTTCCTTAGGGGGTCTAGTTTCCAAAATGGTGTCACTTGTGGGGGGTTTCCACTGTTTAGGCACATCAGGGGCTCTCCAAACGCGACATGGCATCCAATCTCAATTCCAGCCAACTTTGGTTTGAAAAAGTCAAACGGCGCTCCTTCCCTTTCGAGCCCTGCCGTGCGCCAAGACAGTGGTTTTTCCCCACATATGGGGTATTGGCGTACTCAGGAGAAATTGCACAACAACTTTTTCTGTCCATTTTCTCCTTTAAAATCATTTTTGTGACTAAAAAGTTAAATATTCATTTTTTCCCAGTTGCTTCAGCTCCTGTGAAGCACCTGAAGGGTTAATAAACTTCTTGAATGTGGTTTTGATCAGCTTGAGGGGTGCAGTTTTTAGAATGGTGTCATTTTTGGTATTTTCTGCCATATAAACCCCCTCAAAGTGACTTCAAATATGGAGTGGTCTCTAAAAAAATGATTTTATACAATTTGTTGTAAAAATGAGAAATCGCTGGTCAACTTTTAACCCTTATAACTTCCTAACAAAAAAAAATTTTGGTTCCAAAATTGTTCTGATGTAAAGTAGACATGTGGGAAATGTTATTTAGTAACTATTTTCTGTGACATTTCTCTGTTTTAAGGGAATAAAAATTCAAAGTTTGAAAATTGCAAAATTTTCCAAATTTTCGCCATATTTCCATTTTTTTCATAAATAACCGCAAGTTATATCAAAGAAATTTTACCACTATTATGAAGTACAATATGTCACGAGAAACATTCTCAGAATCGCTAAGATCCGTTGAAGCGTTCCAGAGTTATAACCTCATAAAGAGACAGTGGTCAGAATTGTAAAAATTGGCCCGGTCATTAACGTGCAAACCACCTTTGCGGGTTAAGGGGTTAAGGTGGCTGGGCTTTTTACAGACAAAACATTCACAGGTTTCTCTTAGTTTGCTTTTATATTTAGTGAAATCCTGTATCTTTAATGCTGGTTCTGCTCTGGATTCATTACTGCTGCTTACATGCTGTGTTTTTCTCTTGAATTTATCCACAAGTTTGCCTTTAATATACTCATCATCTGGCCGTGCATCTAGTGCAGTTACGAGTGTGTCATAACTCTCTGGAAGACCACTTAATAGAAGTGCAGCAACATGAAAATCTTTCATTTCTTCTCCAATACCCTGAGACGCTCCACAATCTCTAGGGTGTTTCTTATATAGTCCTGCATATTCTGTGTTAGGGCTGGCGGAACGCACAAAATAAATATAAATTTTAATTGTGTTCGCAGCCCGGGGTCCACCGTGCAGGCAGAGCCTGCTGCTAGTAGGATGGCGGTATGGCGAACTCTGATACTTCACAGAGTCGCAACTATGGACACTGTGGCCCTATATGGCGGTATAAGCGAACTCTGTTATGCCACAGAGTCGCTAAGGTAGAAACGCAGAAATATGGACTGTGTCCTGTTAACTCCACAGGTATGCACTGCGGACAGCAGTCCGTAGTAACGCAATCAGCAACGCAATCAGACAATCTCCTCACCGGAGAAGCCGGTATTCTAGGGGCTTATTTCAGCCGAGCCCTATACACGTGCATACAATCTCCTCCCCGGAGGTGCCGGTATTCTAGGGGCTTATTTCAGCCGAGCCCTAACACATGTGTGCAAGATCACCCTGGCGCAAAGCACATAATGTGATTGATACTAGCGCATGGCGGCACGACCATGCCACCCTTTTATAGTAGCAACTACAGGGCCTGCCAGATAAGGACCAATAGGAAACTGCTCCAGAACACAAGCGGTTTCAGGACCTTCCTGGCGGACCAATAGGAGCTGCTGCAGTACCTGAGCATGTGACCCCTGATCTCCAATGAGAGATCTTACTTTAGGCATGCTCAGAAGGGGAAAGCAAGGACTTTGTCCTAAAGACGTCTGCTCGCCGCTAACCAGTACTGGCTACAATAGCAGAGCCTGGAGGAGCAGCAGTAATCCTCTGCACAGTGTTAGACTGGGCGAGACGCTGGGACCGACGTCTAAGCTGAGCAAAGTCCACTGCGGCCGGAGACAGATGGGGGACCGCAGCAGGGACGGCTCGAGATTCCTCTTGTGCAGAAGCGGGAACTCGACCCCTAACATTCTGTCCATCACTTAGCTTAGACTGATACAGCTTTCTCATGAGATAAAGCTTATTGCTGAGATTTGATCTTTCATGCACTTTCTGTAACTCATCCCACATTTCCTTTGCAGTTGCACACTTGCATATATGCACAATCTGATTATCATCTACAGTACAGACCAAAAGATTGGACACACCTTCTCATTCAAAGATTTTTCTGTATTTTCATGACTATTAAAATTGTACATTCACACTGAAGGCATCAAAACTAAGAATTAACACATGTGGAATTATATACTTAACAAAAAAGTGTGAAACAACTGAAAATATGTCTTATATTCTAGGTTCTTCAAAGTAGCCACCTTTTGCTTTGATTACTGCTTTGCACACTCTTGGAATTCTCTTGATGAGCTTCAAGAGGTAGTCACCGGAAATGGTTTTCACTTCACAGGTGTGCCCTGTCCGGTTTAATAAGTGTCATTTCTTGCCTTATAAATAAGGTTGGGACCATCAGTTGTGTTGTGCAGAAGTCTGGTGGATACACAGCTGATAGTCATACTGAATATTTGAAATTATTTGAAATTATTCAAATAATGTCCAAAAATCAATCATGGCACTTCACATCAATTATACATCAACAACGCGGATGTCAATCCATCCGAGAGAAAGAAGAGATCCATAGATAAAATAAAAAGTTTATTTCAATATATTAAAACAACATTTATAGTTAAAAAAGCAAGATGTCCCCAATAAATAGAGAGACGTCACCAGCAAAAATAATCCTAAAGGGTAGATGCCAATATCCGAAAAAGACAGTAATAATATCAGGCTAAACGCTAAAATCTATATCCCTCAAAGAAATAGATAATGATTTATTATTAAACTAGAATGGAGGCCCGATGCTATCGCATCGGGAGTGTGGTAATATCACGATGGGGGCAGGCTTTTGTGTGTGTGTGGTGTGTATGAAGTATACAGTGTGTGTGGTGCGTACGGCATATACAGTGTGTGTGTGTGTGGTGCGTACGGCGTATACAGTGTGTGTGTGGTGCGTACATCATATACAGTGTGTGTGTGGTGCATACGGCATATACAGAGTGTGTGTGGTGGTGCGTACGGCGTATACAGTGTGTGTGTGGTGCATACGGTATTTACAGTGTGTGTGGCGCATACAGCACATACAGTGTGTGTGTGCGGTGCGACAGTGTTCCGCTGGTGGTACCGCGCAAGAGGCTGGTACCACCAGCAGTTTCCATATTGAGACACCCATCACTTGGGTGTCCCAATATGGCGGTCGGTGAACTTACGCTGCTTGGAATTCTGGGATACGGACACATCTGGACGGAACAGGATGTGAAGACATTACAAGGTAATTAATTATATATTAGAAGTTGTGTATGACTCTGTTAACATTACATTTATCCAATCATGCATGTTTATTTCTGATAATGAGGGGGGTATAAGCAGGACTGGGACAAAGTATTTTGGTGCCCTAGGCAGCTGAAGCCATTAACACCTGATCCAAAGCAAAGGAATGTCTCAGAGACTAAGATAACAGGACCACTAAGGCCGGCGTCACACTGGCGACAGAATCGGACGACTGCAATGCGATGAAAAATCGCATTGCAGTCGGACCTATGTTGATCTATGGAGCAGCTCCCAGTATCAGATTTTTTGTGGTCCGTTTTAAACGTCCGTGTACAATCGCAGCATGCTGCGATTGTCACCGATTGTCGGTCGACAATCGCCAATGCAAGTCTATGGAGCGATGAAAAATCGGATTACAAACGGACCACACTGTGTGACTTGCGATGAAATCGCATCGGTGTCCTTTAGAAAAGCCGGCAATTCATCCCCGGCTATACTGTAAAATCACACTGACAGCTTTAATAAAGAATAGAAAGAATAGATATACACACATAGAATACATAATATATATATATATATATATATATGTAATTGTGACATGTATATATATAATATATACACAGAAGCCGACATGAAATGATACATTGTTTCCACACAGTTAACCATGTCATTTCCTGTATTTTGATATTTGTTTAGAACTTACAATTACATGAGTGTATTTGTGCAAAATTTCAGACATGTAGGGGTTAATTAAAGGTGTAATTTCGTTGAAAAAAAATGCGTGGGCTCCCGCTGTATTTTCTCCACCAGACAGACAAAGCAAAGCGAGTGGGGCAGATAATAACAGCCTAGGGAGGGTACATTTTTTGTGCCCCCCTGGCTACTAACATCTGCCCCCAGACACCCCAGAAAGGGCAAATCTATAATTAGATTCGCCCTTTCTGGCACTTTGCCCATCTATTCCCATTGCCCTGTAGCGGTGGCGAATGGGTTAATAATCTCACCTTACTGTCACCTTAGTATTGAAAGGTGACCTTAAGGCAGGTTAATAATTGAGAGCTGTCAATTAGACAACTATCAATTATTAATCCTATTGTATGAAAGAAAAATCAAACACACACAGTTTAATAAAAAATAAGTTTAATGAAATAATCACACAGTTTTTTACCATATTTTATTTTCCTGCTAAAACCATTTCCTGTAATAAAAATAAAATAAAAAAGCAAAATTATACTTACCAATCCGATGTACAGTCAGGTCCCACGCTGTAATCCATCAGAAAGGGTTAAGAGGTTACAGTTAGCAAGGAGATAATTCTGTCTACTAGCTCTAACCCCATGAATGAATAAGTTCCTCTCCCAGCGAAAGTAGAGGAATAGATTCATGAATGGAGCTTAATTGATTTATTGGCAATTTAACTTTAGTGACCTGACCTAAAGGAAAGTGGACACAATCAATTAAGCTTCATTCATGAAACACATCCTCTCCTGTCGCCAGGAGAGGAACTTATTCATTCAGGAGCTTTGAGCTGAGCATGCAGGATTACTTGCACTGCTTGGCTCAAAGCTAGTTAACCCTTTGTGAAGGATTACAGCGTGGGACGTGACAGATCAGCGGAATAGGTAAGAATAATGTTTTTTTATTTTTTTATCTTTATTTTAGGAGATCAATGGCTTCGCACGGATTAAGTGTAAAATAAAATATGGTCAAAAAAATGTGTTTTTATTTCATTAAAATTAATTTCTATTAATGTGTCTGTGTTTTTTTAATTTACTTCAATAGGATTAATAATTGATAGTTGTCTAATTGACAGCTCTCAATTATTAACCTGCCTTAAGGTCACCTTTCAATACTAAGGTGACAGTAAGGTGAGATTATTAACCCATTCGCCACCGCTACAGGGCAATGGGAATAGACGGGCAAAGTGCCAGAAAGGGCGAATCTAATTATAGATTTGCCCTTTCTGGGGTGTCTGGGGGCAGATGTTAGTAGCCAGGGGGGGCACAAAAAATGTACCCTCCCTAGGCTGTTATTATCTGCCCCCACTCGCTTTGCTTTGTCTGTCTGGTGGAGAAAATACAGCGGGAGCCCACGCATTTTTTTTTCAACGAAATTACACCTTTAATTAACCCCTACATGTCTGAAATTTTGCACAAATACACTCATGTAATTGTAAGTTCTAAACAAATATCAAAATACAGGAAATGACATGGTTAACTGTGTGGAAACAATGTATCATTTCATGTCGGCTTCTGTGATTTCACAGAAGCCGGCAATTGAATTAGCGGCTATAACAGTATGTAGAAGTCTAGGAACTATAAATATATGTATATGTACATGTCAAAATGACATGTATATATATATATATGTGTTCTATGTGTATATATCTATTATTTTTTTTGTGATTGAAATACTATTCTTTTGGATCCATTATATGTCAGTTTTGCAAGCCTGCGAGAAAATCTCGCAAGTCGGATGAAAATCGGATGTTACAAGGTACACACACATGCGACTAAATCGCATCTTTGAAGGAAAATCGGATGCCAGAAGGATGTGTGATGTTTGCATTTTGATCCGACAATCGACCGTCTAAAACGGACCGATTTTTTGTCGTTGTGTGTGACGCCGGCCTAATGCATATCCCCCTTTCCCCTCTGATAGGTTAGGTAGCAAACTCTGCTGACCACTTCCACTAGAATTGTTACCTTGTATTGCAAAATAATGTTATCTAATGTAAAAAAAAAGTGGTGAACTTTAGGGATGTTACTTAACAGGGAGTTCAATTTCAAAGTTAGATACAGACTCAATCATTTTTTTTCCGACTATTTACACAATACAGGGGAAAAAATAATGATATTCATCCCTGACGTCCTATTTTAAATGTAGAACCGAAGGATAGTTCTGGAAACTAATAAAGTATTACTATAATTGGGGCTATTTAGTTTCAATAAAGGTGTCCAGCATTTGTCAAATCTCCTAATGGACAATAAACAGACCGCCATTATAAATAAAGGTACATATGTCTGATGGTTTTTGCGTCCATTGTGCGACAAATACAAATTGCACAAAATTGATGGTGGGGAGCTGACAGGCGGAGTCTAGAGCTGGGCACAAAGCTAGCAGGCTGTTGGGTAATGGCCAAGGTGGTCGTAGTTTGGGCGCTGATGGAGTTGACAGCATATCAAGATGGGTGGTTACTGTCCACAGGTAGGAGATAATTTTTTCCTGTCTTTCTGGCAAGCCAACTCCTGGTATAAGTCAGAGATAGAGGACGCCTGAGAGCCAGCGGATACCATGGCCTGTACAAACTGTAATGCTGTGCATGCACCCCAGTCAGCGGCAGGCAAGGAAGGAGGAGGAAGATTGGGATGGAGGCCGCGGCAGTGAGTCGGTGTTCATGCCTGGGAAGAGAGGCAGGGTGCAGGAACACTGGCGCTACAGAAAATAGAATTAGTTCTTACCGGTAATTCGGTTTCTAGGAACCTTCCACGACAGCCACCTGGAGGACGTCTCCCCGCCCTAATGGGGAACAGGAACACACAAGAGGTTAAATACCCCTCCCCTTCCTGCACTCTCCAGTGTTTTTTTCTGGATATATCGGCATGAGTAATTACCACCAAAGTGCAGGAATCCATTATAATCATCATTCGTTTTAGGGAGGGAAATTCATGCTGTCGTGGAAGGTTCCTAGAAACCGAATTACCGGTAAGAACTAATTCTATTTTCTCCAGTCACCTTCCACGACAGACACCTGGAGTTATACCAACGATGGATTTCTTTAGGGGGGACCACAGCCTGCAGCACACGTCTGCCGAATGTTAGATCCCTGTTAAAGTTCAATCTGTAATGCCTGGTGAAGGTGTGTACAGAGGACCAGGTAGCTGCGTTCCCTCTCAATGCCCATGATGTAGCAACTGATCGCGTAGAGTGTGCTTTTAACCCGGCAGGAGGAGGAAGGTCTCTTGCTGAGTACGCCAAACAGATAGCCTGCTTGATCCAGCCTGCAATTGTGTTTCTGGCCACTTTCTTACCTTTATTGCGGCCTGCAAACTGAATAAAGAGATTTTGGTCGATTCTTCTCAATGTACTGGGTTGTCAGGTAGTTTTTGTGAGAGACCACTACTGCAGCACATCCATGAGTAGCTGAAAATTTGATTCTTCTGCTTAGAGATTGCTAAGAATGAGGGGTTCTGTTAAAATTGGGCTCTAGCAAAAGGAGCAAGACTTTAAGAACTACATTCTCATCAGGAGTAGTAACTCTGGTATGGTTTTTCTCCATACGTCTGGTGTGAATGCTCAAAAGACGTTATCGGGTTTCGGATAAGAATTATGACTAATAGACTGAAACATTCAGCCGGAGAATCTGGATGTCTAGATCTGAGTTGTGTTAACGCTTATCACCGCTATTGATAAGACAATAACTTGGATTTGACTGGTGTAGCATTCTCGTTTGAAGAAACTAGGATTAATTGATTTTTTCACAGATATTTTTTCCATATTTTTCCATAATGGGGTTGGTCACCGGTTTCCTACTTCCCTGCATTGTGTGGATCACCCTATCCGATAGACCCTTAGCTCTTAGAATGTCGGCTTCAACAGCCAAGCTGCAATGTTTAGGTTGCCGGGATTCGGACACAGTATTGGACCCTGATGGAGGAGATCGGGTCTCTGACCCAGGTGGACAGGACCTTCCAGGGCCATTTCCCTCAGAGCGCTGTACTAACTTCGGCCTGGCCATAATGGTGCTATTAGGATCGTCACTACCTGATCAGATCGGATCTTTTGTAGTGTTTTTGGTAGCAAGGGATTCGGGGGAAAGGCGTAGGCCAGTTCGAAACTCCATGGATGGGAGAAAGCATCTATCCCCTGAGCTCCACGTGATGGGTTGAGAGAGAAAAATGCTTTGACTTTTGTATTGTGGGCATTTGCAAATAGGTCTATTTCTGGTTTTCCCCATCTCGATGTTAGGGATAGGTAGACCTCCTGGTTCAAGCTCCACTCTCCGGGCTGAACATCCTTCTGCTCAAGAAATCCGCCTGGACGTTGTCTTCGCCTTTCAGATGTACCGCCAAAATAGACAGCAGATGTTTCTCCGCCCAGGAAAATATTCTTGCTGCAATTAGCTTTAAGCCGGCATATCTCGTGCCCCCTTGGTGACGAAGATAGGCTACTGTTGTCACATTGTCGGAGTAAAAGCGTACGTGGTGATTCTTGATGAGAGCTGAGGCTGCTTCTAGAGCTTCCTCCACCGCTTTCAATTCTCTCCGGTTGGAGGAACTGGTTTTCATATCCACGCCCCATAGACCTTGAAAGTACTCGTTCTCTATCACGGCTCCCCAACCTCTTTGACTGGCATCCATGCGTTGCACTTTCAGGGGAAGTTGATCCCAATCCACTCCTCGCCTTAGATTTTTGCTGTCTAGCCACCATTTGAGGGACAGCTTCACATATTCCGGAAGTGGAATTTTCCTTAATAGCGCATTCCGACACTTCCGTGCGTGGAGTAGAATGTGGGACTGAAGGACCCGCGTATGTGCCTGAGCCCAGGCAACCACCTGGATACATGACGTCATGGATCCTAGTATGGACATAGCATCCTTTAAGGTTGGCATTCTCTGTTGCCTGAACCTGGCGATTTTCTGGCGGATCTCCTGTTGACGATCTTCGGGGAGAAAGGATGTCCTCTCTTCCGAATCCAGGAGCACCCCCAAGAACTTCTTTTTTGGAGAAGGGAGGAGGTCCGATTTTAGTAGATTCGGAATCCAACCTAGATCCTCGAGAATCTCCAGGGTCCTTGCCACATCGTGGTTCAGTCGCATTGCTGATGGCGCGATTATGAACAGGTCGTCTAAATATGGGACGATGCATATTTGTTGTAGCCGAATAAAGATGACCGCTTCCCTCATGATTTTTGTAAATACTCGAGGAGCAGGGGATACTCCAAAAGGAAGGGCATTGAATTGATAATGGCTGATTTCCTGATTGTGGAGGATCGCAAACCTGAGGAACTTTTTGTACTCTGGATGGATAGGTACATTATAGTAAGCGTCCCTCAGGTCTATTGTAGCCATAACCCAATTCATTCCAATTAGAGGTATTGCTGACCTGACTAATTCCATCTTGAACCTTCGGTACCTGACGTATTGGTTCAGAGGCTTCAGATTTATTATCAGTCTGTATTTCCCCGAGTTTTTTTTTAACAAGAAAAAGACGGGAATAATGCCCTTTGTTTATCTCTTTTTGGGGCACAGGGGAAATTACTTTCTCTCGCAGAAGGTCTTGCACTTGAAGATGCAAGAGGTTCTGGAGGTTTGGGTCCCGTTGGGATGTAATTCTAAGGGCCGAGGGGGGTAGGCTCTCGAATTCCAGTTTTAACCCGTACTGTATGGTATTGAGAATCCACCTGTTTGTGGATATCGACTTCCAACGGGCTAAAAGCTGTCAGAGCCGACCACCCACCGGGGAATCATTGTTTGTCTGGAGTACGCTGGGTCTGAGGGACAAGAATGTTCTTGCCCTTACCTCCTTTGGGGTAACTCCACCTGCCAGTTTTCCCCTTTCCTCTAAATTCTCTCTGAGAGGGTTGTTCGCCGGGGGGACGAAAAAAATGTTTTCTGGTACTTTTTTGTTCAGGAAGTGATTTTCCCTTGTCTGATGCCTTTTGTAGAATGTCGTTTAATACCGGTCCAAAGACATGATGTCCCTGCAAGGGTATGGCACAGAGTTTAGTTTTTGATGTTAAATCTCCCCCCCCCCATGATTTTAACCATAGAGCTCTTCTGGTAGAGTTAGACAGGACCAAGGACCTCGCCGACACCCTAACAGATTCCCCCGAGCCATCAGCCAAAAAGGCCGTGGCTTTTTGTAGGAGGGGCAGGGATTCTAGGATCTATTCTCTAGAGGTCCCTGGAGAGATATGATTCTCTAGAGTGCGGAGTCAGAGGGAAAGGGCCCTGGCGACACAAGTAGAAGCTATATTAGCCTTCAATAAATTGGTTGAAGCTTCCCAGGATTTTTTTTTTTTAGATGACTTTCAATTTTGCGGTCCATTGGATCCCTCAACTGGGAGGCATCCTCAAAAGGGAAGAGAGGTCTTTTTGGCAGCTTTAGAGACCTGAACATCTACCTTAGGGATCTCCCACATTGAATTGTTTCCCTCCAGAGGAAATCTATTCCTGAGTTCTGAGGGTACGGACAATCCTTTTTCTGGAAAGTTCCATTCCTGGAGTATAAGGTCTTGCACGTTTTCGTGCACTGGAAACCCTTTCTTTCCCCTGGGTTTTAGCCCCCCAAACATTTCATCCTGTACAGTAAATTTTGCCTCCTCTTCCTCCACACCCATGGTGTTTCTCACCATGGAAATTAACTCATCTAAATCCTCCGATGAGAAATGATATTTTTTATGATCAGGCCTGGGTGCGGATATAGAGGTGGAGCCCTCATCTTCCCAAATATCCTCTGACCCTGAAGTGTGAATCTCCCCAGGGTCAGAGTCAGTTTCAATCAGGGCCCTTTTCCTCTTTTTAGGGAGAGGAGTGAGTGGCGTTTGAGGAAGGGAAAATGCCGCCATATAGGTTTGCACCTCTTGCTTAATGAGGGTCTTAATACTGTCAAACAGGGAGGGTTGTTCAGCGCGTATTATGTCGTCCGTGCAAGGTTGACACAGTTTTTTCTTATATGAGGAGGATAACTTGCATCCACATACGCCACATTTATGACTAGGTTTTCTTGCACCCGAAGCCTTTTCTCCTAGAAAGAGAGATAAGGTATGCTAAGTAACCCTTACATGCCTGGACAGTCGGGGACCATTTTGCTACTCACGGTAGGAGGGGGAAGCTGGGCTCCGCAGATGCAGCAGAGGGGGCTTAATCACGTCCATAGTAAGCTGTCAGTCAGTCACACAGAGGTATAGTTGCTGCATCTTACCTGGAGCCAGCTTTGATCCTGCATTTAAAGGATTGCAGCAGCGTTCAATTTTGTGCCCCTCCTCCCTCCTGGCCCGTGGGGAGGATCGTGAGAGAACGCCCCCATTTTCTGCACCGGACTGAAGCTCCTCTCCAGGCCGAAAAGCGGCTGGAGTGCGTGCGTTCCAGCCTGGAACGCACCTTGGACGCGAATCCGGAAGTGCCTCGCTTGCCGACACTTCCGGTCACCCGGCTCCATGCGACGCAGCGAGGAGAGGGAGGAGGAAGCCGGGGAGCTGTACGGGACCCCAGCGCACATCACCGCCCCTCTTTACCTCTCTCAGAGGTGCGGGAGGGGCGGGAATGGTCCCGAGTCTCATGTGGCACATGGAGACGGGAGCAGCTATCTGGAGAAGGAGGAGGCGAACCCCCGCGACCTCGGCTGCCCGGCGGTAAGTTTCCTAAGGAGCTCCGCTCGCCGGCCACGGCAGCTCCTGTAGAACCTCTTCGTGCCCCACTGGGGAACAGGAATAAACACTGGAGAGTGCAGGAAGGGGAGGGGTATTTAGCCTCTTGTGTGTTCCTGTTCCCCATTAGGGCGGGGAGACGTCCTCCAGGTGGCTGTCATGGAAGGTGACTGGAGAAATGAGACATTTACAATGCTCTGGAGGAATTTTAACTCACTCATCTTTGCAGAATTGTTGTAATTTGGCCACATTGGAGGGTTTCTGAGCATGAACCACCTTTTTAAAGTCATGCCACAGCGTCTTAATCGGATTAAACTCAGGACTTTTACTAGGCCACTCCAAAGTCTTAATTTTGTTTTTCTTAAACTATGCAGAAGTGGACTTGCTGGTGTGTTTTGAATTATTGTCCTGCTGCATAACCCAAGTGCTGCAAAACTTCTGCTTGAGGTCATGAACAGATGGCCAGATTTAATGGGGCATACACCTTCCAAAAAGTTAAACTTTCGTCTAATCAGTCCACGGAGTATTCTCATAAAAGTCTTTGGGATCATCAAGATGTTTTCTGGCTAAAATGAAACGAGCCTTTATGTTTTATTGCTCAGCAGTGGTTTTCGTCTTGGAACTCTGCCATGCAGGCCATTTCTGCCCAGTCTCTTCCTTATGGTGGAGTCATGAACACTGACCTTAACTGAGGCAAGTGAGGCCTACAGTTCTTTGGATGTTGTTGTGGGGTCTTTTTGTAACTTCTTGGATGAGTTGTTGCTCCACTATTGGGGTAATTTTGGTTGGCCGGTCACTCCTGTTAAGGTTCAACCCTGTTCCATGTTTTCACCATTTGTGGATAATGCTGGAGTCCCAAAGCTTTAGAATTGGCTTTATATCCTTTTACGGACAGATAGATCTCAATTACTTTTTTTCTCATTTGTTCCAAAATTCTTTGAATCATTTCAAAATGTCTAGCTTTTGAGGAACTTTTGGTCTACTTCACTTTGTCAGGTTGCTCCTATTTAAGTGATATCTTGATTGAGAACAGATGTAGCAGTTTTAAGTAGGGGGCAATCACTTTTTCACACAGTGCCCTGTAGCTTTGGCTTTCTTTTTCCATTAATAATAAAGACCTTCATTTAAAAACTGCATTTTGTGTTTCCTTGTGTTATTACTGTCTAATATTTAAATTTGTTTGGTGATCTGAAACATTTACGTGTGACAAACATTCAAAAGAATAGGAAATCAGGAAGGGGGCAAATACTTTTTCACACAACTGTAAATTAAATAACCATAGGGACAAAATTTGTGGATTTGGTCAACTGTATTGGTGACTGCACACATTATGCATGCATTTTATGACGTTTTTGTTGTTCCATCTTCTGTTGATGCATTCAGATTCCAATTTGCAAGTATATCACCTTAGCAGTGTGCTTCAGATAGACTCATCTCACCTACATGAGAATTTACATGTGGCTTACAAAGCTGTCACAAAATATGCAACCGTAATTTCACAGCAAAAAAATGCGAATGGAATTAATGCTGCTGTGCTGATTTTTTTGGCAAATTTATTGTGAATTTTTGGTGCAATACATTCTTTACATTTCTGTATGAAACAAAAATACTCACCACATAGCTGGGTGCAAAATGGGAATTGCTATGTGCTAGATGTTTATTTGTACAAATATAATGAAAATAATACTTTAAGTTCCAGCATTGTCTTTTCTAGCAACTTTATGGGCTGTACTATAATAATCTTTTTTTAATGAACTATTTCAAAAATATATTTAGGAAGGAAAATGAGTTTTTAAGCGAGCAGCTGGAAGCTAAAGAGAAAGAATGTAGCACCCAGCATGTAGATAAGGTATGTGAAATTTGAACTCCCTTTTGTTAACGAATACAAGTGTCCATATACAAAAACATTTATAATACAGATCAAATAGAATAAAAAGTTGTTTCCCTTAGTATTGATTTTAAAATTTCAATGCACTATATGAATATTATTTTACATTTATTTTTTTTATTTATATATTGCTTCTGCACTAGAAAAAACATTTTGAAAATGAATTTTCCAAAAAAGAAAAGCAGCAAAAAACCTTGGAAAACAAGGTAAGATAGTTACCTGAATTCTATTAACAAATTTGAAATTTGTGTAAAAAAAAATCATAAACTGCTTATAACTTATTTGCCGAGGTTAACTTTTAGGCTGAAATATATGTATTATGAAAGTTATAAAGTACATTAGGCAGAATAGTTCAGTTTTACCTTTGAATGTTATTTTCTATCTTTTTTTATGATGACCCCTCAGAAAAATTCCAAGGATGTTTTCTGTTCTTTCAGTGAGGCAGTCTACTTTTACACTCTCTTAGGGCTCTTTCACATGTCAGTGTTTCCAGTACGTTTGGTGACAGTTTTCACACGTCCCGGAGACACTTACAGGGATCCATGTCCAAAAACATTGACATGTCCATTTTTTAACAACACCAAGGGCCGCAAAACGTCCCGCACACATGCATACTGATGATGACACATGGATGGCATCTTTCATACATTTATACAGGATGTCAACTCTGTCCCTTATAAAGGTCAGTGGTGACATGACAGGTGGGATTAAAAACAGAAAGAACAAATTGATAAAATACATATCTCAAAATTACCTATCGTTAAAACTAAATACCTCCAAATAACAGTATGCCCATTATTATAGCTCTACTGTATGTGGTGATTATATTGATAAAATACAACCATAAAAAGATTATAAATATAAATAAAATATTACCGCAAAAAATTTATCATGAAAAAAATGTAATAAATCTTACTTTGTATTTTCAATACTTTAATTTAACCCTTCAGATACTAAAGTGGAAAGTTTTTAAAAATCCAAAAGGATTTATTTTTAACCTCTGGAATTGATCACGACTATTTTCGGGCATCTGTTCAAGTATCATTAATTTTTAGGTGGTTGGGGTCCTTTTGGTATTCTATTAAAAAATGCTTAGATGTCCTATAATTGAATACCCATTTCCGAATATTGTGCCTGTGTTTATTCATTTGATTCTGAGTGGGTGGGATTGTTCTGCTGACATATTGAAAGTTGCTGCTGTTTTCCAGTAGATAAAAATGACAGGGAGAAAAAATCTGTTACCAGAATTCAGTCTCCACTAGTATGAATGTTCCTCTATGCTCAGAGGATTGACACCGATCTTATGGGAACCCGGGTGCTCATCAGGAAAGAGTCCATCAAAGTCTAAAAGAATAAAAAAGGTGGAACTCACTGTTCCTTAAAAGTCCTTTATTTCATATCCTTAACCCTTTCTGTCATCGGACGTACTATCCCGTACATGTGCCCTGGGACTTAATTCCCAGGGACGGGATAGTACGTCCAAGGGGGAGCGCAGCTGATCACCGCCGGGTGTCAGCTGATTATCACAGCTGACACCCGGCTCTATGGTCACGGACCGCTCCCGGCACATTAACCACTGGCACACCGCGATCAAACATGATTGCGGTGTACCGGGGCACAGGGGAGCATCGCGCAGGGAAGGGCTCCCTGCGCGCTCCCCTGAGGCCCTCAGAACAGCGCGATTTGATCGCGCTGTTCTGAGGCCTTCCTCCCTGCAGGACCCCAGATCCAAGATGGCCACCGGGTCCTGCAGGGAGGCGGCTTCCTCAGTGCCTGCTGAACGCAGGCGCTGAGGAAACCTGCAGCACTGCCTGTGAGATCGTTGGTCTCACAGTGTGCTGTGCACACTGTGAGACCAGCGATCTGATAAAATACAGTGATGTCCCACCCTGGGACAAAGTAAAAAAGTTAAAAAAATGAAAGTCAGAAGTCTAAAAAAACAAATCCAAAATAAAGGAAAAAAAAAAAAATTCCCCAATAAATTCATTTCTTCCTGTAAAAAAAAAAAAAACATTAAAATTACACAAAGCAAAAAATCAATGCTTTATCATCATACTGCCAAACAAAAAGTGGAATAACACGCGATCAAAAAGACCGATATAAATAAACATGGTACCGCTGAAAACGTCATCTTGTCCCGTAAAAAACGAGCTCCCATACAGCATCATCAGCGAAAAAATAAAAAGGTTATAGCTCACAGAATAAAGCTATGCAAAAATAATTTTTTTTCATATAAAATTGTTTTTATTGTATAAAAGCGCCAAAACAAAAAAAGTTATGTAAATGAGGTATCGCCGTAATCGTAAAGACCCGAAGAATAAAACTGCTTTATCAATTTTACCACACGCAGAACGGTATAAACGCCCCCCCAAAAGAAATTCATGAATTGCTGATTTTTGTTCATTCTAACCTCCCAAAAAATCAAAATAAAAAGCGATCAAAAAATGTCACGTGCTCAAAAATGGTACCAATAAAAACGTCAACTCGTACCACAAAAAATAAGACCTCAAATGAATCTGTGGGCCAAAATATGCAAAAATTATAGCTCTCAAAATGTGATGCAAAAAACTATTTTTTGCAATAAAAAGCGTCTTAGCGTGACAGCTGCCAATCATAAAAACCCGCTGTAAATAGTAAATCAAACCCCCCTTTATCACCCCCTTAGTTAGGGAAAAATAATAAAATTAAAAAAATTTATTTATTTCCATTTTCCCATTAGGGTTAGGGTTGCGGCTAAAGTTAGGGTTAGGGTTGAGGCTAAAGTTAGGATTAGGGTTAGGGTTGGGACTAGGGTTGGGGGTGTGTTGGGGTTAAGCTTGGAGTTAGAATTGGTGGGTTTCCGCTGTTTAGGCACATCAGGAGCTCTCCAAATGTGACATGGCGTCTGATCTCAATTCCAGCCAATTCTGCGTTGAAAAAGTCAAACGGTGCTCCTTCACTTCTGAGCTCTGCCATGCGCCCAAACAGTAGTTTACCCCCACATATGGGGTATCAGCGTACTCAGGACAAATTTCACAATAACTCTTGGGGTCCAATGTCTTCTGTTACCCTTGGGAAAATAAAAAATTGGGGGCGAAAATATCATTTTTGTAAAAAAAGAAAAGATTTTTTATTTTTACGGCTGTACGTTATAAACTTCTGTGAAGCACTTCGGGGTTCAAAGTGCTCACCACACATCTAGATAAGTTCCTTGTGGGGTCTATTTTCCAAAATGGGGTCAATTGAGGGGGGTTTCCACTGTTTAGGCACATCAGGGGCTCTCCAAATGCAACATGACGCCCGCAGACCATTTCATCAAAGTCTGCAATCCAAAACGTCACTACTTCCCTTCCGAGCTCCGACGTGTGCCCATACAGTAGTTTTCTCCCACATATTGGGTATCAGCGTACTCAGGACAAATTGGACAACAACTTTTGGGGTCCAATTTCTCCTGTTACCCTTGGGAAAATAAAAAGTTGGGGACTAAAAGATCATGTTTGTGGAAAAAATATGATTTTTTTATTTTCATGCCCGGGCATTATAAACTTTAGTGAAATACCTGGGGGTTAAAAGTTCTCAAGACACATCTAGAAAAGTTCCTTGAGGGGTCTAGTTTCCAAAATGGTGTCATTTGTCAGGGTTTCCACTGTTTAGGCACATCAGGAGCTCTCCAAACACGACATGGCGTCCAGCCAATTGTGCGTTGAAAAAGTCAAACGGCGCTCCTTCCCTTCCAAGCTCTGCCATGCACCCAAACAGTGGTTTACTCCCACATATGGGGTATCAGCGTACTCAGGACAAATTGCACAATAACATTTGGAGTCTTGTTACCCTTGGGAAAATAAAAATTGGGGTAAAAAGATCATTTTTGTGTAAAAAATATGATATTTTAATTTTACGGCTCTACGTTATAAACTTGTGTGAAGCACTTGGGGGTTCAAATTGCTCACCACAGATCTATATAAGTTCCTTAGGGGGTCTAGTTTCCAAAATGGGGTCACTTTTGGGGGGTTCCACTGTTTAGGCACATCAGGGGCTCTCTAAATGCAACATGGCGTCCAATCTCAATTCCAGCCAATTTTGGTTGGAAAAAGTCAAATGGTGCTCCTTCCATTTCGAGCTCTGCCGTGCGCCCAAACAGTGGTTCCCCTCCCACATATGGGGTATCAGCGTACTCAGGACAAATTGGACAACTTTTGTGGTCCAATTTCTCCTGTTACCCTTGGGAAAATAAAAAATTGGTGACTAAAAGATAATTTTTGTGGGAAAAAAATAGGATTTTTTATTTTCATGCCCGGGCATTATAAACTTGTGTGAAGCACTTTGGGTTTCAAAGTGCTCACCACAGAACTAGATAAGTTCCTTAGGAGGTCTAGTTTCCAAAATGGGGTCACTTGTGGGGGGTTTTCACTGTTTAGGCTCATCTGGGGCACTGCAAACGGAACATGACCCCCATCAACGTCTGCATTCCAAAACGTTATTACTTCCTTTCCAAACCCTGCCGTGCGCCCAAACAGTTTTTTCCCCCCACATATGGGGTATCAGCGTACTCAGGACAAATTGGACAACTTTTGGGGTCCAATTTCCCTGGGAAAAATCAAAAATTTGAGAGTAAAAAATCATTTTTGTGGAAAATTTTTTTTTCACACCCAGGCATTATAAACTTTTGTGAAACACTTGGGGGTTCAAAGTGCTCACAACAGATCTAGATAAGTTCCATAGGGGGTCTAGTTTCCAAAATGGTGTCACTTGTGGGGGGTTTCCACTGTTTAGGCGCATCAGAGGCTCTCCAAACGCAACATGGCGTTCAATCTCAATTCCAGCCAATTTTGGTTTGAAAAAGTCAAACGGCGCTCCTTCCCTTACGAGCTCTGCCGTGTGCCCAAACAGTGGTTTTCCCCCATATATGGGTTATTGGCGTACTCAGGAGAAATTGCACAACAACTTTATCTGTCCATTTTCTCCTTTTACCCTTGTGAAAATAAAAAAAAGTTTGTAAAAGATAATTTTTGTGACTAAAAAGTTAAATATTCATTTTTTCCTTCCACATTGCTTCAGCTCCTGTGAAGCACCTGAAGGGTTAATAAACTTCTTGAATGTGGTTTTGAGTACCTTGAGGGGTGCAGTTTTTAGAATGGGTATTTTCTGCCATATAGACCACTCAAAGTGACTTCAAATGTGAGGTGGTCCCTAAAAAAAATGGCTTTGTAAATTTTGTTGTAAAAATGAGAAATCACTGGTCAACTTTTAACCCTTATAATTTCCTAACAAAAAAAAATGTTGTTTCCAAAATTGTGCTGATGTAAAGTAGACATGTGGGAAATGTTATTTATTAACTATTTTGTGTGACATATTTCTCTGTTTTAAGGGAATAAAAATTCAAAATTTGAAAATAGCAAAATTTGAAAATTTTCGCCATATTTAAGTTATATCGAAGAAATTTAGCACTAACGTGAAGTACAATATGTCTCGAGAAAATCTCAGAATCGCGAAGATCCGTTGAAGCGTTCCAGAGTTATACCCTCATAAAGAGACTGTGGTCAGAATTGTTAAAATTGGCCCGGTCATTAACGTGCAAACCACCCTTGGGGATTAAGGGGTTAAAACATGAAGGCATGGGAAATAATGTGAACACTGGATGAGCAACAACCTTTTCGCAAGCGACCGTTGTCTATCCAGTTTTCACATTACTTCCCCACCTCCATGTTTTAAGAACATGAAATAAAGCAATTTTAAGGAACGGTGAGTGACACATTTTTTCTTCTTCTTTTAGTATTCCAATAGATAAATGACATAGTATGTGTTGCAATTAAAAAATTGGATAACAATAAAATCTCCCTTGTAGCAACTGATCCAGACTCCTTGTAGCCATGTTATAGAATATGGCAACACTGACATTTGGATTCACCGCACTAGAAAAATCCACTGCTGCCGGAATCAGCGTGGGAGCGAGGAGGAGAGGGGAGTATAGTGTTTTTTATATATATATTATATGTATATATATATATTATATATATATATATATATACAGTGAGTCCTGGTTGCATGATACCCTGTATGAGGGGGGGCAGCATGATACACCGTATGAGGGGGTGGGGGTAGCATGATATCCCGTGAGGGGGGCAGCAAGATACCCCGTATGATGGGGACAGCATGATACACTGTATGATGTGGGGTAGCATGATATCCCGTTTGAGGGAGCAACATCATACCCCATGAGGGGGGCAGCATGATACCCTATGAGGGGGGCTGCGTATTCTGAGTGGGCTACATTATATTCTGTGGGGGGTCTGTATTATACTATACGAAGGGGGCTGCATTATACCCTATGAGGGGGCTACATTATATTCTATGGGGGGCTGCATTATACCCTATGAGGGGGCTACATTATATTCTATGGGGGGGCTGCATTATACTCTATGATGCTGGTTGCATTATATTCTATGGGGAGCTACATTATAATCTATGAGGAGAGCTACATTATATTCTATGAGGAGGGCTACATTATACTATATGAGGTCTGCATTATATTCTGTGAGGGGCTGCATTATACTATATGACGGGCTACTTTATATTCTATGAGTTGGCTACTTTATATTCTATGAGGGGGGCTACCCCAACCCCTGCTGCATAATTAAGACATGTACTGCCTTATATTATACCATGATATTAGCGCATTTTACCGCACAATTGGTGGTCTTGTATTTATTTCTATGTAGCTGTAGCTACATAGTGGGCCCCAAGAATGATTTTCCCTGGTGGGCCCAAGGTGTTCCAGTCTGACGCTGAATGCTTGTGTAAGATTCATTAACCCCTCTCTGACATTAGACGTACTATCCCGTCCATAAAACCCGTGACAACCTGACCATGGACTGGATAGTACGTCATAGGCGATCAGCTGCGCTCCCCCCGGGAGCGCAGCTAATCGCCGCCGGGTGTCAGCTGATTATCACAGCTGACACCTGTGACTGTATGTCAGGAGCGGTCACGGACCGCTCCCGGCACATTAACCCCTTGCACACCGCGATCAACATGATTGCGGTGTACTGGGGGCACAGGGAAGCATCGCGCAGGGAGGGGGCTCCCTGCACGCCCCCCTGAGACCCTCAGACCAGCGCGATGTGATCGCGCTGTTCTGAGGGCTTCCTCCCTCCAGGACCCAGATCCAAGATGGCGCCGGGGTCCTGGAGGGAGGCGGCTTCCTCAGTGCCTGCTGAGAGCAGGTACTGAGAAGCCTGCTGCACTACCTGAGCGATCGCTGGTGTGACAGAGTGCTGTGCACACTGTCACACCAGCGATCTGATAAAATATAGAGATGTCCCACCCTGGTACAAAGTAAAAAAAATAAAAATAAACATGTTTTTAAAAAAAAATCCAAAATAAATAAAAAAAAAAAAAAATATTCCCCAATAAATTCATTTCTTCCTGTAAATAAAAAAAACAAAACAATAAAAGTACACATATTTGGTATCGCCGCATCCATAACGACCCCCCTATAAAACTGTCCCACTAGTTAACCCCTTTAGTGAACCCCTTAAAAAAAAAAAGAAAAACAAAGCAAAAAATCAATGCTTTATCATCATACCGCCGAACAAAAAGTGGAATAATACGCGATCTAAAAGACGGATATAAATAAACATGGTACCGCTGAAAACGTCATCTTGTCCCGCAAAAAACGAGCCACCATACAGCATCATCAGCGAAAAAATAAAAAAGTTATAGCTCGCAGAATAAAGCGATGCAAAAATAATTATTTTTTATATAAAATTGTTTTTATTCTATAAAAGCGCCAAAACTATAAAAAAATGATATAAATGAGGTATCGCCATAATCATACTGACCCGAAGAATAAAACTGCTTTATCAATTTTACCACACGCGGAACAATAAAAACGCCTCCCCAGAAGAAATTCATGAATTGCTGATTTTTGTTCATTCTAACCTCACAAAAATCAAAATAAAAAGCGATCAAAAAATGTCACGTGCTCAAAAATGGTACCAATAAAAACTTCAACTCGTACCGCAAAAAATAAGACCTCACATGACTCTGTGGGCCAAAATATGCAAAAATTATAGCTCTCAAAATATGGCGATGCAAAAAACTATTTTTGCAATAAAAAGCGTCTTTTAGCGTGACAGCTGCCAATCATGAAAACCCGCTACAAATAGTAAATCAAACCCCCCTTTATAACCGCCTTAGTTAGGGAAAAGTAATAAAATAAAAAAATGTATTTATTTCCGTTTTCCCATTAGGGTTAGGGTTGCGGCTAAAGTTAGGGTTAGGGTTGGCGCTAAAGTTAGGATTAGAGTTAGGGTTGGGATTAGGGGTGTGTTAGGGTTAGGTTTGTGGTTAGGGTTGGGACTAGGGTTAGGGGTGTGTTGGGGTTAGGGTTGGAGTTAGAATTGGGGGGTTTCCGCTGTTTAGGCACATCAGGGGCTCTCCAAATGTGACATGGCGTCTGATCTCAATTCCAGCCAATTCTGCGTTGAAAAAGTCAAACGGTGCTCCTTCACTTCTGAGCTCTGCCATGCGTCCAAACAGTAGTTTATCCCCACATATGGGGTATCAGCGTACTCTGGACCCCAAGAGTTATTGTGCAATTTGTCCTATTTCTTCTGTTACCCTTGGGAAAATAAAAAACTGGGGGCGAAAATATCATTTTTGTACAAAAAAAATAATTTTTTTGTTTTTACGGCTGTACATTATAAACTTCTGTGAAGCACTTGGGGCTTCATAGCGCTCACCACACATCTAGATAAGTTCCTTTTGGGGTCTATTTTCCAAAATGGGGTCACTTGTTGGGGATTTCCACTGTATAGGCGCATCAGGGGCTCTCCAAATGCGACATGACGCCCCCAGACCATTCCATCAAATTCTGCAATCCAAAACGTCACTACTTCCCTTCCGAGCCCCAACGTGTACCCATACAGTAGTTTTCTCCCACATATTGGGTATCAGCGTACTCAGGACAAATTGGACAACAACTTTTGGGGTCCAATTTCTCCTGTTACCCTTGTGAAAATAAAATATTGGGGGCGAAAAAATAATTTTTTTTTTAAAAAAAAAAATTTTTTTATTTTTACGGCTGTACGTTATAAACTTCTGTGAAGCACTTCGGGGTTCAAAGTGCTCACCACATATCTAGATAAGTTCCTTGTGGGGTCTATTTGCCAAAATGGGGTCACTTGTGGGGGGTTTCCACTGTTTAGGTGCATCAGGGGCTCTCCAAATGTGACATAACGCCCCCAGACCATTCCATCAAAGTCTGCAATCCAAAAGGTCACTACTTCCCTTCCGAGCCCCGACGTGTGCCCATACAGTAGTTTTCGCCCACATATTGGGTATCAGCATACCCAGGACAAATTGGACAACAACTTTTGGGTTCCAATTTCTTCTGTTACCCTTGTGAAAATAAAATATTGGGGGCGAAAAAATCATTTTTGTAAAAAAAAAAAAAAGATTTTTTATTTTACGGCTGTACGTTATAAACTTTAGTGAAACACCTGGGGGTTCAAAGTTCTCACCACACATCTAGATAAGTTCCTTGAGGGGTCTAGTTTCCAAAATGGTGTCATTTATGGGGGTTTCCACTGTTTAGGCAGATCAGGAGCTCTCCAAACACGACATGGCGTCCAGCCAATTCTGCGTTGAAAAAGTCAGATGGCGCTCCTTCCCTTCCAACTCTGCCATGCACCCAAACAGTGGTTTACCCCCACATATGGGATATCAGCGCACTCAGGACAAATTGCACAATAACTTTTGGAGTCTTGTTACCCTTGGAAAAATAAAAATTGGGGTTAAAAGATCCTTTTTTTGGAAAAAATGATTTTTAAATTTTACGGCTCTACGTTATAAACTTGTGTGAAGCACTTGGGGGTTCAAATTGCTCACCAAAGATCTAGATAAGTTCCTTAGGGGGTCTAGTTTCCCAATGGGGTCATTTGTGGGGGGTTTCCACTGTTTAGGCACATCAGGGGCTCTCCAAATGCAACATGGCATCCAATCTCAATTCCAGCCAATTTTGGTTGGAAAAAGTCAAATGGTGCTCCTTCCATTCCGAGCTCTGCCGTGCGCCCAAACAGTGGTTCCCCCAAAATATGGGGTATCAGCGTACTCAGGACAAATTGTACAACAACTTATGTTGTCCAATTTCTCCTGTTACCCTTGGGAAAATAAAAATTAGTGACTAAAAGATAATTTTTGTGGGAAAAAAATAGGTTTTTTATTTTCATGCCCGGGCATTATAAACTTGTGTGAAGCACTTGGGGGTTCAAAGTGCTCACCAACGATCTAGATAAGTTCCTTAGGGGGTCTAGTTTCCAAAATGGGGCCACTTGTGGGGGGTTTCCACTGTTTAGGCTCATCTGGGGCACTAGAAACGGAACATGACCCCATCAACGTCTGCATTCCAAAACGTTACTACTTCCTTTCCAAGCCCTGCCGTGCGCCCAAACAGTTTCCCCCCCCCACATATGGGGTATCAGCATACTCAGGACAAATTGGACAACAACTTTTGGGGTCCAATTTCCTTGGGAAAATTCAAAAATTTGGGACTAAAAAATCATTTTTGTGGAAAATTGTTTTTTTTTTTTTCACACCCAGGCATTATAAACTTTTGTGAAACACTTGGAGGTTCAAAGTGCTCACAACAGATCTAGATAAGTACCTTAGGGGTCTAGTTTCCAAAATGGTGTCACTTGTGGGGGTTTCCACTGTTTAGGGGATCAGAGGTTCTCCAAACGCGACATGGCATCCAATCTAAATTCCAGCCAATTTTAGTTTGAAAAAGTCAAACGCGCTCCTTCCCTTACGAGCTCTGCCGTGTGCCCAAACAGTGGTTTTCCCCCACATATTGGGTATTGGCATACTCAGGAGAAATTGCATAACAACCTTATCTGTCCATTTTCTCCTTTTACCCTTGTAAAATAAAAAAATTTTTTGTAAAAGATCATTTTTGTGGCTAAAAAGTTAAATATTCATTTTTTCCTTCCACGTTGCTTTAGTTCCTGTGAAGCACCTGAAGGGTTAATAAACTTCTTAAATGTGGTTTTGAGTACCTTGAGGGGTGCAGTTTTTAGAATGGTGTCACTTTTGGGTATTTTCTGCCATATAGACCCCTCAAAGTGACTTCAAATGTGAGGTGGTCCCTAAAAAAAATGGCTTTGTAAATTTTGTTGTAAAAATGAGAAATCACTGGTCAACTTTAACCCTTATAACTTCCTAACAAAAAAAAATTTTGGTTCCAAAATTGTGCTGATGTAAAGTAGACATGTGGGAAATGTTATTTCTTAACTATTTTGTGTGACATATTTCTCTGTTTTAAGGGAAAAAAAATGCAAAGTTTGAAAATTGGAAAATTTTAAAAATTTTCGCCATATTTGCGTTTTTTTCAAAAATAAACGCAAGTTATATCAAAGAAATTTTACTTCTAACGTGAAGTACAATATGTCACGAGAAAATAATCTCAGAATCGCGAATATCCGTTGAAGCGTTCCAGAGTTATAACCTCATAAAGAGACAGTGGTCAGAATTGTAAAAATTGGCCCGGTCATTAACGTGCAAACCACCCTTGGGGGTGAAGGGGTTAAAAGTAATGATGAAACTATATTTTTATCTATTATCTCTAATTACGGTACTTCTTTTTTCAATAGTTTATTTCCGTTTCTTTAATTCAGGCAGTCTATTTGTTTAATTTCTTTTGTACGTTAAAATGCATAATTCAGGATATTTTTGAGATAACCTTTATCATGAAATCTGCTCTGTAAAATATGTGATTCCTTGATCAAATCACTATCACACCTAGTTTTTCTGAATTCGCCAGTACTGCCGGTATGGTACGTATTGGATCCATTTGAGGTATAATGCCGGTGAGTGTGGATCCACTGCTTCACAGGTTTACCCTGGAGGGGTGTAACTAAGTGACTACAGGTATTCACTAGAGCCTCTGATGGTAATGATGGCTTTGCTGCCAGTAGTCACCAAGTACCACTCCAGGGTAGTCCCTAGGTCTGCAGCAGCTGACCAGAAGGTCAGAGATATAAGTACGAGGCAAACTTGTTGTCAGACATTCCAGGGTCAGAACAGGCAGCACAGATTTAATGTACATATCCGAGGTCAGGAGCAGAGAGGTCACGATAAATGGGTAGGCAAGCTGGGTCAGAAAACAGAAGAGACAATACAAGACCTTACACCTTACAGGAATCTAGTCATAGATTGAACTAGAACCTTATGTTCCAACTCATTTTTGGAGTCATGACAGCTCTGGTTCTTCTTTAATTTAAATGTGGTTTTTACTTTTGACCAGCAAGGGTTAATGTCAGTTTCCTTCCTGGCACCTGCTGTGTTGCTAGGTCAGCTGATGTGGGTGGTGACCACTCCCATCATCCTTTAGTCACCTGATGCATCAGCTGACTGTTAGTGATAGAATTTTCTCTGAAAAACAGCTGAGTAATTGGGAAGCTCTCTGGTGCCAGCGTGTATCAGCTGCTTGAGGTCCTGGTTCCGTATCCTCTGTTTGTGTGGAGCTTGCAGCCGAAGCTTGAGAACTAAATTTTCTTGTTCGCTGTCTTTGTCTGTCTCGTGCTTGTCACTACCCCCCTGTGTTTACGTCATCTGCAGTGGTGAGGCTAGCTTCCTTGCCGGCCAGTGCACTAGCCAGGGTATAGTGAGGTGACAGCTGGGACAGGCACGTGGCGGCGGCAGGGGGGAAGGACCCGCATAGGTCTTTAGGGGAGCTTAGGGATAGGCATAGGCTGTGTTAGGAGGTGCTCCATCCATCGTTCTCTATTGTGGGGGCCTTTCTCCCCCTTTTTCCATCCCATGGTTGGTGTATGTTGTGCCGTCCGCTGGACCGGCCCATGTGGGTCGTGACACTTAGATCAGGCAAGGAGTGGTTGGAGGAGCTACATAATAAACCCCTGCTGCCAGAGAATCTGAACTCTGCAGTACACAATGGGGTTAAATAGCTACAGGAAGTGGCTGGGTCTCCCTATAACCAGGTGGAGACAAACCAGCAGTGATGGAAACTCTACAAGAGGCAGTTCAGTGAGACATCCTGCCACTGAAGAGAGCAACATGGAGTAATGGTCATTAGGGAAATTCTAATTAACTGTTAATTTCTACGTTTTTGAAGTGAGAGGCTGTACCTTTTTCATCTTTTGAAATAATGAGATCTAAATATGTAATATACATATCAGAGAAAGAAACGTACATTTCAAACCCTATGAATTTTTGTTTGTTTAGTTCTTCTACAAAAAATTCTGCTTCATTGTGTGTTTCCATCCAAATAAAAAAGTCATCAGTAATTTTTATCAGTATTTCATCAGTTTTTGTATGCCAAACCCTGGAGGGTCTCCAAAACACAGACCAGGTGTCAATCTTTGAATTATGTCTCTGTAAGTTGCACTCTTGGTTTTGGCATACAAACACGGGTGCAAAAAATATTGACCAAATACTGACGTGTGAATAAGCGCTAAAATAGGATGTGACGCATCAGCAGGAGGGACCCCACAATCTGCAGGGGCACGAAATGCCCCATAAAGAGATTTGCACTGCTTGGGGCAAATCGCATCCCCATGGGACAGTCCTTCAATTGCTGATATCAACTCCTCCAAGGAAAATATATTGTATTCCAATATGAATTGTATACTCTGTAAAACAAACTATTTGATTGTGTTTAATGGATTTACCCTATGTGAGAAAGAACTACATGGCTTTTAACCCTAAATCATGTTCTATATTAGAATATAATGAGCTCACATCTAGAGTGAAGAATTATTGAAAGGAGGTGTTAGTTTCTTTTAATTCAGTTATTAAATTGGGAGAATCATGTATATGAGATGGTAGCTCCATAACATAGGATTGGAGAAAAAACATCAAGATACCAGTAGTGTGAATGGTGTGCTGTTTCTGATTTTATCCCCAATAATAGGATGACCTGGGGAATATGTCAAATTCTTTTGGGTTTTGGGTAAAAAATAAAAAATAAAGTTAATTGGTATTGATTTATACTCATATTCAGAAAATCCCTTTATTTTTTGTTCAGGATATTCTGGTTTAATTGGAACTTCCAGTACCTCATTATACTGCTTGAATTATTGTGGAAAGAATCATGTAATAATCTGTCATAACATTGTATATCACTAGTGATGAGCGAAAGTGCTCGGATATCATTTTATCTGAATATGCTCAAGCGTTATCTGAGTATCTCGGACTTGCTTAAATAATATATTTGAGTCCCCGTGACTGTATGATTGACGGATGTTAGACAGCCGCAACACATGCAAGGAAGGCCTGTTTGTTAAGCAATCCCCGCATGTCTTGCAGCTGTCTAACAGATGATGGAAAGTTTCTAAATGGCTCCCCAGGTGGTGTCTAGGGAATAGAAATTGCATCTGGCCCTAACATCCACATGTTCATTGTCCAAGGGTAAGTCCATGCACATGTTCACCTTATTTTTTGGCACAATATCTTTTTTTCCTTTAGCAATAAGTGTCTGTAACGCTTATGGGTATGGACCTAGCTTACCTTGGAGGGGCATGAACTAAGTGTAGGAAGAAAATTAGTATGCTTGCTCACTGCAAAAAATACAAATTGGTGCTCAGAAGAATAAAACTGTCAAACATTAAAGATTACTTTGGCCCTCAATTGAAAATAAATTTTATATGTTATTGTGACATGACTGACCCATGAAA
>JARQOD010000002.1:489972578-489998265 GCA_033576555.1 Oophaga sylvatica
TTGAGCTGAAAAAAATTTCTCTGTTTTACGTGCAAACCTGCATGCTTTGCATATGTTAGCACCACATTTGTAGAAACCCCTCAGGTTCAGCCAATTATTTTGAGAAGGAGATTTATCAGGATCAGTAAAAATACTAGGAGATAATAATGAGCCTAGTGTGGGAGCTTTTTTTGGAACAAACCGCACAGGATTTTTAAAACCTCTCTTAATTTTTTGTCTTGATTTAAAAGAGGTAGATATTTTTTAATGATAGAGACTATATTATTGTATTGAGAGCTATAATTTGTTGTGAAAGTGACACCAGAGAAACCTACTGCATTTGTTGGTTGCAGTTTTTTATTTTTTAAAAGGCTTTCTCTGTTTATATTAGTGACTCTATTTCTGGCCCGAATTAAATCCTTTTCTTTATATCCCCTTTTGATTAATTTGTTGCAAGTTTTATTTGATTCCTCTAAAAAGGTGGAGAAGTCGCTACAATTACGTCTCAGTCTAATTAATTCTCCATAAGGAATATTTTTTACAACGTGTTTAGGATGACAGGAACTTGCCATGAGAGTGGAATTACTTGTTGTGGGTTTGTAAAAAGGAGAAATATTCACTAAATGTTTGTCAATGTCTGCTGACAAAGTTAAATCCAAAAAATTGATAGAAAAAAAATCATGAAAAAATGTAAATTTTAAATTGAACCCATTATCATTGATGTAATTAATAAACTTCTTTGCTTCATCCTGTGTACCCCCCCACACTAACAGGAGGTCATCTATATAACGGCCATACCATATAATTTTGGTACTGTAAGGATTGTCATCGTTATATAGAAATAATTCCTCCCAATGGGCCATAACAATGTTAGCCAGAAAGGGGAGAATTTAGCCCCCATGCTTACTCCACTCTTCTGTAAGAAAAAGCAATCCTCAAATCTGAAATAATTATGTGATAACAGGAATTTCACTGCTAATAAAATGAATTCAGAAGTAGCAGTATCATAAAGACCGTATTTGTCCAAATAAAAGGATAGACTCTGGATAGCAATGTTGTGAGGAATGGATGGATAAAGCCCCACAACATCACAAGAAAGCCATGAAAAATTATTATTCCAGGTAAATTTATTAAAGATAGTAGTAATAAATTTGGAGTCTCTAATGTATCCTGGAAGAGCCTGTACAAGTGGTTGTAAGTGGAAATCTACCCAAGATCCCAATCGTTCTCCCAGGGACCCAATGCCTGCCACAAATGGCCTAAGAGGAGGTGGAAACACCTGTTTATGGACCTTGGGGAGCGCATGATAGATAGGGACAATAGGATGATCATTAAACATGAAATCAGAGATTTTTTATCAATGACTTGCATATGCAAGCCCTCTTGTATTAATTTGAAAAGAACCAGATTGTACTGATCTGTGGATCATTGGGTTTTTCTCATACATTTCCGTATTGTCTAAATCAATAAATACCATTTTTTTGTACAGACTAGCATCCAGTAACACTATTGAGCCACCCTTATCGGATTCTTTTATAATGAGATCCTTATTTTGTTTGAGATCAAATAGAGCCTTTTTTTCAACAGAAGACAAATTGGCATTTGATTTTCTAGAATTATTATTATTAATTTTAATCTTTAATTCCTGTAATTCTTTCTCAATCATGTCCTGGAATCCATCAAGTACATTGGGTCTAGAATTTAGTGGATAAAATAATGGATTACTAGTAGGAAAATGATCACTAATTGTAATCTTATCAACACATGATTCTTTTTGTAGCGAACTCAAATGTAATAGCGCTTTTTGTTCTTTTAAAGTTCTGAATGTGTCCATGGGTGGTTCCCCCTCTGAGGACTCATATGGCATTGAAATGTCCTCTGACAAAAAATGACATTTAATGGTTAAATTACGGGCTAATTTATTAATGTCCAGTATAGTAGAAAAAACATCGAAGTCCTTTGATGGTGAAAAACCAAGTCCTTTACTCAAAAGAGACGTTTGATCACTAGAAATGATGTACCTTGATAAATTAATTACTAGTGTTTCTAATAACGTCGATTCTGAAAGCGTGTCGTATATCTGCTTCCTCCTATGTTTGCGCCCCGCACGTCTCTCTCGTTTTTTGGAGTGGATTTATTTAGATTTTTGTTAGACTGGGGAGTGGAACTACTTGTGGAAGCACAAGAAGAGTCCGAATGGTCATCCGGCGTTAAAAATGTAGAAACATCAGAAGAGTCATTTAAGTCACTAAAATTAACCCTTCCCATGTGACGTCTGCGTTTATGGAACCTATTTTTGAGAATAGACTGTGGTCTAGAATGCCAATTATAAACCTTGTCCATGGCATAATCCTGGGTATCTCTGGTGAACTTTTTATTTTTTATCTCCATGATATGATTCTCCAATTTAGACATGTTTTCCTTTAGACGATCATTCAAATTCTTAAAATCCTTTGAAGTGTTATATTCCTCCACCGAATTCTGTAGTACTTTAATCTCTTTATTTATTGTAATTAATTCTGAGTCCTCATACTTGATAATCAAAGCAATTAGTTTCAGCGAACATTGACTGAGAATAGAGTTCCAATCTGAATGGAACAGAATTCGGTGGAGGAATATAACACTTCAAAGGATTTTAAGAATTTGAATGATCGTCTAAAGGAAAACATGTCTAAATTTTTTCATGATTTTTTTTCTATCACTTTTTTGGATTTAACTTTGTCAGCAGACATTGACAAACATTTAGTGAATATTTCTCCTTTTTACAAACCCACAACAAGTAATTCCACTCTCATGGCAAGTTCCTGTCATCCTAAACACGTTGTAAAAAATATTCCTTATGGAGAATTAATTAGACTGAGACGTAATTGTAGCGACTTCTCCACCTTTTTAGAGGAATCAAATAAAACTTGCAACAAATTAATCAAAAGGGATATAAAGAAAAGGATTTAATTCGGGCCAGAAATAGAGTCACTAATATAAACAGAGAAAGCCTTTTAAAAAATAAAAAACTGCAACCAACAAATGCAGTAGGTTTCTCTGGTGTCACTTTCACAACAAATTATAGCTCTCAATACAATAATATAGTCTCTATCATTAAAAAATATCTACCTCTTTTAAATCAAGACAAAAAATTAAGAGAGGTTTTAAAAAATCCTGTGCGGTTTGTTCCAAAAAAAGCTCCCACACTAGGCTCATTATTATCTCCTAGTATTTTTACTGATCCTGATAAATCTCCTTCTCAAAATAATTGGCTGAACCTGAGGGGTTTCTACAAATGTGGTGCTAACATATGCAAAGCATGCAGGTTTGCACGTAAAACAGAGAAATTTTTTTCAGCTCAAGACTCTTCATTTTTTTACATCAAGGATTATGTTAACTGCAACACATCATTTGTTATTTATCAAATAGAGTGCATTACTTGCAAGCTACAATACATAGGTTGCACCACATGTCCTCTCAAAGTGCGTATTAGGAGACATTTAGCCGATGCGGTAAATCCTAATGCTATCTCTCCATCTGCAGCTTCAAAGCATTTTTTAACACACCACAAAGGCAGTGTTAACTCTTTCAGGTTTAATGCTATAGAGAAAGTTCACAAACCTTTGAGAGGAGGTAATCACAAACGCAAGCTGTTCAATAGAGAATCCTTCTGGATTTTCACATTAAACACGAGAACACCATCAGGGTTGAATTATAGACAGGACTTGATAAAGTATTACAACTGATCAGAATTGCTTGGATTTTTCTGTATATACATTGTTTTCCTTACATGATCTTCTGTGATTTTAATTTTTTTTTTTTTTCTTTCACTTGGATTTTAGAAACTATGGTGTATTCATTATTCAAATGATGCTGATTGTCTGACCAATTATGTTTGACTTCCTAGCATATATTCTCACACTCTGTAATCAGAACATAGATCTTGATGAAGACTGCTAAGTCGAAACGCGTCATCTGTTTTTGAAGTGTTTTTTCCCATGCCCGGCAATCCTGTGCCACTTATGTTTTAACCTAACCAATAAATTTCGTTCAACTTCACAATTGTGTCCCACTTCTTGTTGATTCGTCACCAAAAATTTACATTTGGTATCTTTGTTTGAAGCATGATATGTAGGAAAAGGTTGAAAAGTTCCAGGGGGCCGAATACTTTCGCAAGGCACTGTATGTCCAGGCCATATAGTCACTGCATATGCCAGGAGGTTTTCCTCTCACATGCATGCATAAACACAATGTGGATAGAGTCTATGATGTATAAAAATAAGGAGAAAGATAGTTTAGTTGCCTAGTTTTAATATTTTTTTGGTGTTATTTTATTTTGTCCCATAGGCAAGTAAACAGCAAAGAGATCAGGCAATGAAGAAAATTGAAAATCTCGAAAAAACAAATGATCACCTAAGGCAAGTTAACTTCTAAACATTTATTAGCATTTTTTTTCCAAAGTCATTCAACCAATATTCCAACTGATCTGCTGATATTTCTTTTTTAATGATTTTAAATGAAGATCTAGTTCATCATTTATTTCTTTGAGAGAATTAGAATTTTTTTCAATACGTATGGCAATAAATTCCATGGAACATGCAGAGGCAGCCGCCATCCACCTATTTAAAAGTTCTTCATTGTCCAAATTAAATGTGGGATACAACTGTACTCTAAGACCTCTAGGCACAATTTTTTTATCGCGATAATTTTCTAAAGATGTTTTAATCCACCATATCTTAATTTTACGGTGGAGAGAATTCTTATATCTATGCATCAATTCCTTGTTACCAGTTATAGTATCATGTATACCGGTAGAGACACCCTGCTTAAAAATATCCGCAGCCTTATTCCGCCAAGATACTTCCTTGGCTTTTGAATCCATATGGAAGAACTATCTGTATAAAACAGCAAAGAGAATAAATTAAATGTTGGCAGCGGATTATTCAGGATACTCTCCAAGTGTGTGACAACAGAGCTTCTTTATTCAGGAACAATCAGGAACAATATATGATAAGATTAATAGATCAGGAAGAAATCATTTGTGTGTCTCTATCTGTGCAGCATCTACAGCAGGCTGCTTCTCTCATACACAGGAAAACAGGAAACACAGTCACATGCTATCCTGTGTGAGCCTCTGGGAGTTTTTTTTGTTGTATCTTTATTAACAGCATACAAATCTAGCAACTTAACACTCATAGACAGGAATGGAGTTGTTGCACCAACCATATTCCAACATCCCCACTCAACAACTACTTATCCTGTTTGTCCCATTGTGGTTCTGAAGTCCACAAAGTTGGCTCTTGATAATGGCTTTGTCATACCATCAGCTATCATCTTGTCAGACTCGCAATAAACAAACTTGAGTACACCACGTTCCACTAAATCACATAAGTGGTGATGTTTTAAATAGTCCTTGCACTAATCTTCTCACTGCTGGCAAGTTTAATGCATCCTTGGTTGTCCTCGTAGATAACTGTTGGTTGAGCTAACGGCTTGCCGAAATAACATAGTAACATAGATAGCAAGGCCGAAAAAAGACATTTGTCCATCCAGTTAAGCCTATATTCCATCAGAATAAATCCCCAGATCTACGTCCTTCTAAAGAAACTAATAACTGTAAGATACAATATTGTTACGCACCAGGAAGACTTCCAGGCCTATATTGAACCCCTCAACTGAGTTCGCCAGCACCACCTCCTCAGGCAAGGAATTCCAGATTCTCCCTGCCCTAACAGTAAAGAATCCTCTTCCATGGTGGTGGAAAAACCTTCTCTCCTCCAGACGCAGAGAATGCCCCCTTGTGACCGTCACCTTCCTTGGTATAAACAGATCCTCGGAGAGATATTTGTATTGTCCCCTTATATACTTATACATGGTTATTAGATCGACCCTCAGTCGTCTTTTTTCTAGACTAAATAATCCTAATTTGCTAATCTCTCTGGGTATTGTAGTTCCCCCATCCCCTTTATTAATTTTGTTGCCATCCTTTGTACTCGCTCTAGTTCCATTATATCCTTCCTGAGCACCGGTGCCCAAAACTGTACACAGTACTCCATGTGCGGTCTAACCATGGATTTGTACAGAGGCAGAATAATGCTCTCATGTGTATTCAGACCTCTTTTAATGCACCCCATGATCCTGTTTGCCTTGACAGCAGCTGCCTTGCCCTGGCTGCTTCAGGTAAGTTTATCATTAACTAGGATCCCCAAGTCCTTCTCCATGTCAGATTTACCCAGTGGTTTCCCGTTCTGTGCATAATGGTGATATTGATTGCTTCTTCCCATGTGTATATACTTACATTTATCATTGTTAAACCCCATCTTCCACCTTTTGGCCCAAGTTTCCAACTTATCCATATCCATCTGTAGCAGAATACTATCTTCTCTTGTGTTGACTGCTTTACATAGTTTTGTATCATCTGCAGATATCGATATTTTACTGTGTAAACCTTCTACCAGATCGTTAATAAATATGTTGACGAGAATAGGTCCCAACACCAACCCCTACGGTACCCCACTTGTCACAGCGACTCAGTTAGAGAATATAGCATTTACAACCACCCTCTGCTTTCTATCACTAAGCCAGTTACTTACCCATTTACACACATTTTCCCCAAATCTTCCAAACCATATTACTTCTAGACTTGCATAAGCAGCAGACATATATTCTGCTCCTGTAGAAGATAATGCGACTGAGACTTGTTTTCTGCTGGACCAAGAAATTTAATTTTCTCCTAATTTGAACAAGTAACCACTTGTTGATTTCCAATCAATTGAATCTCCAGCCCAATCTGCATCCACATAACCTCTGAGAGGGAGATCTCCTGATGAAGATATCTTAAGATTTAGTCATTGAGTTTCTTTAAGATATTGAAGAATTATCTTAATTGCATTCCAGTCTCTTTGGCTGGCTTGCTTATGAGTCGCCCTTAGCAGGACCGTGGGGTACTCGGCACCGAGCCCGTTCACTTCAATGGGGGATGTCACGGGTAGCGCAGCTCGGTCCATGGCCCTGGGGCTCACCTCAAAAGGGGGATATTTACAGGGGATTAAAGTATATACAGTTTGTTTGTGACGCCACCTGTGGTACCTGGTCAGGGAGACCAGCGCTGCAGGGTAGATCCACTGAGGGGTTGTTACTGGGCAGCAAGATGTTAAGTCTTCCACAGGCAAGACTGGGTTCCTCAGGGTAGATGGCGGTGTTGGGGTGCAGGACAGAGAAGGGGAATTCAGTCCGCAGGAGCAATTAGGCAGACACACACACGAAAGTCTCTTTCTGTACCTTTACTGATGGTAGTTGCAGGCACGTCCCAGGAAGCTGGCAGGGTGGAGGATGCACATCCATTATTCCCACTGAGTAGGTGTAGGGCCTCCGTACTCCTGTATGTGTGAGTTTCTGACCTGTATGAAACAAAGTCTAACTCTGTCTTCAATTTTACGCCCGGCTGACTTTGTGGTGAGGCCTCCTCATGGATAGAACAGTGTCTCTGTATGCAGGGCCCTGCTAGACTCCGTCTTCCTGACCCCGGTTACGTATCAGCACTTGTGGACCCCTGCGACTTGAAGTCCCACAGGGTCTCCGGTATCTCCTACTAGTCGTGTAGATGCTAGCAAGCTCGGACCCGTGTCCGGTGGTGCAGAGTAGAGGTAAGCTATCAATGCTGTTTCAACCTCCGTTACTCTCGTATTATCTTCCACTCGCCTTTCGTCCTACTCCGACCCTTAACATAAGCACACTAGCAGTAGATAGCTGATTTTCTTTTCTCTTCACCGCTCTCAAAGCGTTGGCACGCTTGCTCACTGAAACTACACTCAGTTGACTCAGTTCTGACCAGGCTGAAGTGGCTATCTTCCTCCACTCTTACTGGCCTCCACACAATAAACTAAGCTCAAATCTGTAGTCTTCAGGTTCTCTCAGTCACTGCTGTTCCCTTTACTTCTTTCTTTCTAACGCTCAGTCTGAAGCAGCTATCAGGACCTTCCGTCTAACTGATCTGTGCACACTTCTTTGAGCTAACTTTCCACACTCTAAGGAAACTAACAGTCTTTCAACGTTCTGAGGTAATCTGCTCTCCTCTCGTCTGAGGTGTTCTCTGGTGTTCTGAGGAGATCTGAGATCTGAGGTAACCCTCTCTCTCTGCTCATCTAATCTAATCTGACTGCTGTGGCTCCACCATCCTTATATATATACTCTCTACAAGGGCTCCCTCTGGTGGCTCCAGGGATTGGTGAAGCTGTGAATGAATATCAGGTACGTGTGGGGGTTACCTTTAGTGCATCCTCCTGGGTAAATGTGGCTCCAAGCGCAGCTGGGCTACACATCCCCCTAGTTAACATCAGCACTCCCGGGCTGAAAGAAATAAATTTTTATATTAACATCAACATAACATTAACTCTTCCCTTGTGGGAGGTGAGGACTCTTTAACGTTACAATATATATACACTTTTAATACAAGTAGAAAAAGTAGGAAATGCTTCAGAGTTCAAATACACAGTATTCTTGTGGAGGACCCGTTCAAAACCTCCCACGGTGGTCCTGGTTGGGCTGCAGGACTTCCCTTTTTGCAGACCCCACTTTCGGCCACACCACACGAGTTTTGTCTTCAGAGGTAGTGGTGGTTTAAGCTAGATAAAGCACCTAAGGAGGTGCTAACTATTTACATAATGTCTCTGTGCTGCAAGAGTCCTCAGCACCAGTCCATACTCAGAGAATCATAGCAAATCACATTTCTATCATAAATTACATTACTACTCATTACCCAACCGGGGTATACTATGCATCATAACTATGCAAACATTCAAATACAGCAGGCCCTGTCCAGGTGCAGCAATACTTCATCAACTATATACAGTACTGAAACCTTGTCCAGGTTAGATATTTACTTAGCTTGGGCGACACCTGGTGGCTGTGAAAGCACAGGACCATTCCTATTCACGGGCCCAGTGCCTAACACCAGGATCATCGACTCCACCATCGGGGTCTGTGTGGCGGGTGTGCACTGGGCTGGTGGGGGTGTCAGGGGTTCCAGCAGGTGTCATCATCTGCAGCAGGGATATCATCACTGGTTACCTGCAGAGCCGGTTCACTCCAGTCCTCTAGGCCGCAGGGCCTGCCTTCCTCCTTCATCCCTGCCAGGGGACAGCTTTCCTCTGCTACAGGTATGGTGTCTGGTTCCGGGGTGGACCGGCGTTCTGGTCCGGGTGAGGCCTCCGCAGCCTCCTCTCCTGTCGCCGCGTCCTCGGCGGGGTCAGGTATGGCTCCTTCCGGATCAGCCTCCGGCCAGATCTCAGACTCTACTGCAGGTGGCGCCGGTGGCAGACGCGCGGGCGGTGTAGGAATCGGTCGGCTCTGCTGCAGCCGCAGCTTCAGAGCCCTCCAGCTTCGCTCCATTTCCTCCACTTCATCGCGGTGCCGGGCCAGATACAGCAGGGCAGCATCCACTTCTTCAATGGAGAGGGTCAGCTTCTCCAGGTCACAACGGATCTCTTCATCAGGAGGGGCCCGCTCTTTGGTATGGAGGCGGAGCCTTCGCGTTCTCTTCCTTGCACTGAGGATGAAGAGGAGGCGGATCTCCTTTGCAGTGGGGCACGATCTGACATTGTAATAACACTTAGACAGGGTGGTCATAATTTTCACGCCACAGGGGGGATACGCCCACGAATACACGCCCTCCTTCTTCACCAGCGCCTCAGGGCGCGAACATGGCGGTAAAATGGCGACAAAATGGCGGCAAAATTACAAAAATAGTAACCACAGTCTTTTTGCACAAAACAGTCCAATTCAGGCACACAGGACTCGCTTATAACGAGCTTCGGATCCTGTTCGTGACGCCAAGTTAAAAGATGAGTCGCCCTTAGCAGGACCGTGGGGTACTCGGCACCGAGCCCGTTCACTTCAATGGGGGATGTCACGGGTAGCGCAGCTTGGTCCGTGGCCCTGGGGCTCACCTCAAAAGGGGAATTTACAGGGGATTAAAGTATATACAGTTTGTTCGTGACGCCACCTGTGGTACCTGGTCAGGGTGACCAGCGCTGCAGGGTAGATCCACTGAGGGGTTGTTACTGGGCAGCAAGGTGTTAAGTCTTCCACAGGCAAGACTGGGTCCCTCAGGGTAGATGGCGGTGTTGGGGTGCAGGACGGAGAAGGGGAATTCAGCCACAGGAGCAATAAGGCAGACACACACACGAAAGTCTCTTTCTGTACCTTTACTGATGGTAGTTGCAGGCACGTCCCGGGAAGCTGGCAGGGTGGAGGATGCACATCCAGTATTCCCACTGAGTAGGTGTAGGGCCTCCTAACTCCTGTATGTGTGAGTTTCTGACCTGTATGAAACAAAGTCTAACTCTGTCTTCAATTTTACGCCCGGCTGACTTTGTGGTGAGGCCTTCTCGTGGATAGAACAGTGTCTCTGTATGCAGGGCCCTGCTAGACTCCGTCTTCCTGACCCCGGTTACGTATCAGCACTTGTGGGCCCCTGCGACTTGAAGTCCCACAGGGTCTCCGGTATCTCCTACAAGTCGTGTAGATGCTAGCAAGCTCGGACCCGGTGTCCGGTGGTGCAGAGTAGAGGTAAGCTATAGTGTTGAGCGATACTGCTCGATATCTAAAAATATCGTATCGGAATGGTATCGCCGATATCACTAAATATCGTCGATATCCGATTCCGATACCGTAAGTCCCATGTAAGTCTATGGGAACAAAATATCGACATTAAAAAAAAACATTCTTGCCTTGTTGGTTAATTGTACATGAAGGAAAACAACAAAGACTAATGTAGAATGTATTGGGGGAGGTTGAGGAGACAATAAAGGCATACATGTTTAACCCAATGCATTGGAATAGCATTAAAATATATTTTTTTGGAAATACGTTTGGATTGACTAACAAATTGACATGTTGTTAACCTTTTTTCTATTTTGGCAAATATGTATGTTTCACAACTTCCATGCTCTTCACCTTTTTAACTTTTGCCAGTGCCACACTTTCTCCTTCATAATCTTCAGCAGCAGCATCATCTTTCTCATCAAATTATTCTTCATCTTCACCTTCTTAATCTTCTTCTTAAACTTCTTGCTATTCATGTTTTTGTTTACATTACTCATATTGTTATTATTAAACTAATTAATCTTCTTCATATTCAAATTCTTCATCTTCTTCCTCTTCATCTTCTTCATCATATTCTTATTTGTGACAGAGATTCCTGTACTTGTAATCTGTAAAAGTATGAATTGTTCATCCTTCCGTTCTTGCTGTCACAAAAGATTTAAATTACAACAGTATTTGTCCGTGTTCAGTTTAGCCTGCAGCAGCAGGCATTTTCCAGGGGCACCACGAGGAGAACGGACTCACCCCCATACACTGCTTAGTCTTCTTCTGCTTAGAATTTAGAGCATATATTTTGCTCTTCATTTTGGTCTTATACTTCATGTTCTTCTGCTTTTTGATCTTCTGCTTATTGTTCTTCTGTCTCTTGTTCTGTATCTTGTAGTTTGTCTTAACCTTCTTTGTCCTGTTGGTGATCTTCTTCTGGGGAATCTTTTATTTTTTCTTTGTGATGGTGTTCAGGCTGGTTGGCTTCATGCTCGTCGTCCTTGTTGTCGTCATCTTCTTCTGGGTGGTCTTTAAGGTCGTCTAATTTCCGAGAAACAGCTGACGTTACTGGAACCCTGACGGGTATCAGATGGAGCAAGAGACAATGGAAGTAACGAGGACCAGCTGACTGTGCTGGAACCCGGACGGGTAGCAGAAGGAAAAGAGGCAATGTCACAACCGAGTACCAGCTGACGTTACTGTGACACGGTTACTAAGCAGGAGGTACCTGTGCTCCAAAGCACTACCAAGGACCAGCAGACGTTGGGGGACTCGGATACGGAGATGGAGGCACCTAGGCCAAGGAACTGGGGAAAAACCAGTTGACGGTACTGGACCCCGGACGGGTAGCAGAAGGAAAAAGAGGCAATGTCACAACCGAGTACCAGCTGACGTTACTGTGACCGGTTACTAAGCAGGAGGTACCTGTGCTCCAAAGCACTACCAGGACCAGCAGACGTTGGTGGAACTCGATACGAGATGGAGGCACCTGGCCAAAGGCACTGGGGAGAACCAGTTGACGGTACTGGACCCCGGACGGGTAGCAGGAACGCACCCATGAAAATGTAAGTTGACAGGACGCAAGCCGTCCGCAGTTACCGAATCACACAGTCCTACAGTGGTTGCTTGTCCTATTTCACAATGGAAACAGCCTTTATTTACATATCCCACAGCACACATAGGAATCACCTAAACTGCAGGCCCATAGAGTCGGCTAACCCGAATGCAACACGACTGTCACGCTGTATAGCAGATATATATATGTGATGTCAGTAATCTATATCAAAAGGGCAACATACTATATAACATCGCATAGATATATGATAACATAGATTTACCTGACAGAATGTCCAGTGGGTCAAAACGGAATCCGTTATAGCTGTCTCCGGCTAGAGGGTGACCGGGTCTAAGCTGACCCTAAACTGGGGTCCTAACAATCCCTCAACCTGGAGTACTGTTAAAGGTACAGAGGTCCAGGCCACCAGCGTAAACCCTGTCTCCATCAATCCCTGCCAACTGTATTCTAGCCTAAGAAGGACCCTGAATACCACCAAAGGGAATGAACAGGTAACGGTTAATGAACAGAAAGACATAAAGAAAGACAAGAAATAAAGTAAATAAAGTTTACATACAACACTCACACACAGTAGAACACCTAAGGTCTCAGAGATAACTATAAGCTATAAGAGTAAAAACAACTAAGGAGCTCTTAGCTTAAGTATTCTCAGAACCGCTTCAGTCTGCTAAACTACATGAATGCTTTCACCGGCGTCTAACACCCAGCTGGCAGGAATAAAAAGGAAACTAATTAGAAATAATCAAAAGCAGCCGGCGAGTCTTAGCAAAGAGCTAGGTAAAATTAACTCTCTCATTACCAAAACACAAAGAAACAGCAGCTCAGCTGTGAGAAGTCGAATGTGCAATCGCGACGATCTTCGTGGCGATGCACCCATGACAGTACCCCCCCTTCTACGAGGGGCCTCGGACCCTCATGACCAGGTCTGTCCGGTAAGTTGTGTGAAAGGTCCGAACCAATCGATCTGCGTTAGCATCAGACGCAGGGACCCACGTCCTCTCCTCAGACCATACCCCTCCAAAGAACTAAGTACTGAGGGGATCGGCGACTGAGACGTGAGTCAATGATTTTCGACCCATGAAATTCCACGTTATCATTGACTACCACTGAAGGGGAAGTAGAGGTGACGGTATGATGGTGCCACATACTTTTTAAGTAATGACTTGTGAAACCATTATGATTTTTAAACGTAGGAGGGAGGTCCAGACGAAATGCCACAGGATTAATTCTGGAACTGATCCTGTACGGCCCAATGAATCTGGGACCCAACCTCCAGGAGGGAACTTTAAGTTTTATATTCCGGGTTAGACAACCACACCAGATCGTTCCCCTTCAGATCTCGACCAGAAACTCTCCCCCTATCAGCCATCCGTTTGTAATGGTTCTCCGTAACCTTCCGTTTTAAAACCGATCTGGAATATCATTCCCTGGAAGTCCCACAGGGGCGTCCCCCCGAGCCCTCAATACCTCCCCCTCAAGCTCAGGGCAAACAGCTGACACAAAAACTCCCTCCTGAGGAATAGGAACCGGATCATCCATCCTCCCGGTCCCTGGAAAGTATGAGATAAGGCATCAGGAAGCAACTTTATTGAGCAGTCATATGCGCGATGAGGAGGTAACTCCTTACCCCCCTCCTCTGAGAACATCTCCCCAAAGTCCTCCAGAAAAGGAGGCAAAGTCCTAGGCACAACCGCACGATGACCGTGCTCATGCAGTTATTCTTGCAAAATTCACCCCACTGGCTTATCTTTCTGGATTGCCAATCAATCACTGGGTAGTTTTAGCCAACCAAGGAAGTCCCAACACAATAGGAGTAGGTAGACCCTCCAACACATAACAAGACAATTGCTCTTTATGTATTTCCCCTACTCAAGATCTATGTTATGAACAGCTTGTACCAACTACCTTGACCAAGGGTCTAGAATCAAAAGAGAGTATAGGGACCGGTTTGGCCCCAAAACACTCAGTTGCATACCATGCACCTGGCCAAAAACCGAGCGTCCACCAGATTAGCCCCAGAACCCACTATCAAGAAAAAAAAAGAAATCCTCTCAGTTCTAGTACCAATCACCACCTCCGCAGGCACGAGAAACTGAGAGGGATTTGGGACGAAATAAAACACACCCAGGTTAACTCCTTGGCTCAAAGAGGTCCGGGATGGACACCCCCCAACAAAATGTCCCTCTCTCCCGCAAAAGAAACACCTTCTAGTCTTGCGGTGCACCGCCGATTCCCTCTACAAAATGATGTCCCTCCCAACTGCATGGGTTCCTCAGAACAGACCCAGGGGAACCTCAGTAAAAGGGACTTTAGTAGTAGGTGGAGTCATCACGGGGGGCGGAGTTACCTCGCGTCTTCCCCGAAGTCGTCTATCAATGCGAATAGCGAGGGCCATAGCAGCCTCCAGTGATGGAGGAGAATCATACTGAGCCAACACATCTTTTAATTTGTCAGACAACCCTTGACAAACTGGCTCCTAAGAGCTGGGTCATTCCACTGAGTATCTGTTTTCCCATCTACGGAACTCAGAAGAATATTCCTCCGCTGGACGATTTCCTTGCCGTATTTTACGTAACCTTTTTCAGCAAGGGGGACTCGATCCGATCATCATATACCAGACCCAGGGCAGTAAAAAATCGATCCACTGACTGGAGATCTGGGAGCCTGGAGGAATAGAAACGCCCAAGATTGAGGGTCCCCCTTTTAAGAGCGAGATAACAATTCCCACCCCTCTGCTCTTCACTCCCAGATGACCGAGGCCGCAGCCGAAAGTACAATTTACATGCCTCCCAGAAAGTAAAAAATTTGTCCCGCCCACCAGTGAACCTACCGGGAGAGCAACCTTTGGTTTAGATCTGGTTTGCTCCGGGGGGGACAAAACCTGGACTTAATGTCTGCAAATTCCATGGACAACCCCTGCAACTGCCGGGCCAGCTGGGCTACTGGATCCATGTACAGCTGGGGGGAATCTTTAGTTTGGGCCCGTGAAAATGTCACGCTGTATAGCAGATTATATATGTGAAGTCAGTATCTATATCAAAAGGCAACATACTATATAACATGCGCATAGATATATGATAACATAGATTTACCTGACAGAATGTCCAGTGGGTCAAAACGGAATCCGTTATACGCTGTCTCCGGCTAGAGGGTGACCGGGTCTAAGCTGACCCTAAACTGGGGTCCTAATAATCCCTCAACCTGGAGGTACTGTTAAAGGTACAGAGGTCCAGGCCACCAGCGTAAACCCTGTCTCCTTCAATCCCTGCCAACTGTATTCTAGTCCTAAGAAGGGACCCTGAATACCACCAAAGGATGAACAGGTAACGGTTAATGAACAGAAAGACATACAAGAAAGACAAGAAATAAAGTAAATAAAGTCTTACATACAACACTCACACACAGTAGGAATACCTAAGGTCTCAGAGATAAACTATAAGCTATAAGAGTAAAAACAACTAAGGAGCTCTTAGCTTAAGTATTCTCAGAACCGCTTCAGTCTGCTAAACTACATGAATGCTTTCACCGGCGTCTAACACCCAGACTGGCAGAATATAAAGGAAACTAATTAGAACATAATCAAAAGCAGCCGGGCGAGGCTGGACCTAGTCTTAGCAAAGAGCTGGTAAAATTAACTCTCTCATTACCAAAACACAAAGAAACAGCAGCTCAGCTGTGAGAAGTCAGAATGTGCAATCGCGACGATCTTCGTGGCGATGCACCCATGACAACGACAGCACAACTTATTGGGGGATAAATTGACGTTCACACTGCCAGGAAACAGCTGCGTGCTGTAACCAGGCTGGCCAGGAGTCAGTACCCCTGCCAATTACTTACGAGCAACAAATGGCGGTGTTTTAGCCCAGGGAGTAGAGTTCAGGTGGTAGAAAGATGAACATAACAGAGACATGGAAAACGTTGCCAAACAGTTATTTAATCTGAAAACGGACAGGCAAATTCAGGTGAGATCCATGCCTTTTTTCATTTTCAGAAAAGTAAGCCGGTCTACATTCTTCTGAGGATAGTCGCATGCGACGGTCTGTTACTACACACCCCTGCAGCACTAAAGACGCGCTCAGATAATACACTGGCAGCAGGGCAAGCCAGCACCTCCAATGCATACTGGCTAAGCTCTGGCCATGTATCCAACTTAGAGACCCAAAATTTGAAAGGGGAAGAGGCATCTGGGAGTACACTTAGAGGGAAAGCCAAGTAGTCTGTCACCATCTACGGAAACGTTTCTTCTGGTGACTGGAGCCGTCTCGGATGGTGTAGACCTTGCTGGCGCTGTCACAAAACTTTGCCACATTTGTAACATACAGTTCTTGCCCTGTGCAGAGGCGCTGCTTCTGCTCCCTCTTGTTGTAGAGGTGTCTACACTGCCTCGACGCACAAGTTGCTTTGTAAAGCAGTAGCAGCAGCAGCACCTCTCTCGCTGGAATGTACAACAGTAGGATTGCACCAGTGTGTCTTGGTACTCCTGCATTTTACGGTCCCGGTTCACCGCTGTGATGAGGGTTTGTAAGTTGTCCCGGTAGCGAGGGTCTGGAGGGTGTACACCCAATAATCTGACGTGCTGAGAATGTGGGCGATGCGGCGGTCGTTTCTCAGGCACTGAAGCATGAAATCAACCATGTGCTGCAGACTCCCAACTGGCCAACAAAGGCTGTCCTCTGGAAAAAGGGGTCATCTCTGCCTCCTCTGCATCACCCCACCCTCGCTCTACATACTGACTAGAGCGTTGTGTACCTCCCTCTGTAGGATTTCTTCCTCCTCCATTGACTCCTCATCCTCCCACAAAGTGAGCCCTGCCCAGCCCTTTGTGAGGAACCACGTTGCGCTGACTGTCCTGAAGGTAATTGAATTTGTGACTCCTCATCCTCCACCTCTTCCAAAACCTCTTCCTTTAGTGCTTTCAGTGATTTCTGAAGCAGGCAGATAAGGGGGGCAGTCATGCTGACTAGTGCATCATCTGCACTCGCCATCCGCGTTGAGACATCAAACGCACGCAAAACGTCGCAGATGTCCTTCATAGAGGCCCCCTCAGTAGTGGTGAAGTGTGAACGGCGCAAATTGCGAGTTGATTGCGCCTGTTGCAGCTGATACTCCATTACTGCTGGCTGCTGCTCACACAACCGCTCCAACATATGTAACGTGGAATTCCACCTGGTGGTACGTCACATATGATCGATGTTCAGGAAGGCGAAATCTGACTTGCAGAGCTGCAATGCGCGATCTGGCCATGCTGGAACGTCGCAAGTGAGCGCACTCTAGGCGGAACCTTGTGCAGCAGTGCATCAGATCCGGAAGTCCCTCAAAAAACTCTGCACGACCAAGTTGAGCACATGTGCCAGACATGGTATGTGAGTGAGTTGCCAAGGCCCAGAGCTGCCACCAGATTTCGCCATTGTCACACACTACCAAGTCTGGCTGGAGATTAGCTGACAAAAACCACACGTCGCTTCCTGCTTGATGGCATCCCAGAGCTCCTGCGCTGTGTGTCTTCGATTCCCCATGTAAATTTAAATTTCAGGACGGCCGTTGACGTTTGGCCACGGCTGTGCTCATATCGGTCGCAACAGGTAAGCGTTCACGGGTCCATGTGGAGGTATACCGTGACGCTCGTGCAGCGATGATTCTGAGGAACTGGAGTAGGAGGAGGAATCAATGTGTACAGACTGGATTCCTGCAATCCTTGGAGTTGGCAGAACACGTACAGCGCCACTGGCAAGATCTGTACCCGGCTCCACAACATTGACCCAATGGGCAGTGAGGGAAAGGTATCGTCCCTGGCCATGGGTACTGGTCCACGCATCGGTGGTCAGGTGGACCTGCTACTGACGGCGTTTAGTAGCGCATGTTTAATGTGTCCCTCGACATGTTTTTGCAGAGCAGGGACGGCTTGCCTGCTGAAATAAAATCGCTTGGCACATTATATTGTGGGACTGCCAATGCCATAAAGTTCCTGAAACTGTTCAGTCTCCACCAGCCTGAATGACAGCATTTCAAGGGACAGGAGTTTTGCAATGCCAGCATTTCAGAGCTGTGCTGGGGATGGTTTTGCCGAGTATGGCCGTCTTTTATCCCATGCCGTTGTACCGATGGCTGTTTTTTGTTCTGGGAGTGTGACGATGACTGTGAACTTGCTGCTGTGGGTGGAAAACAGTTTGTCTATGGACAACAGTGACCGGGGTTCTTCCATGGAGACCTGTGAGGAAGCCGAACCAGGGGGTGTGTGAGCTGGAGGTAGAGGCTTCGAACACGACCTGAAGAGTAGGTGCTGCTGTAGGTTGGCCTACATCTCCAGTGTGTCTTTGTAACTCAGCTACGTGCTTTGTCCGTACATGTTTCCACATATTTGTGGTATTCAGGTTACTGATTTTTTACCTCTTTTAACTTTTTGCTTACACAGCTTGCATTGAACATGCAAATATCATCTACAAGTCTGTCAAAAAAGGACCACGCAGTGCAATCATGGGAGCGCCAATTTTGACATTTCTAAGAGAACTGCCCAACAGGTGCCAAACTGGAGGCTACAGCAAGCGAGTCTGCAGCCTACCTCTCCCTCCTCTTTGTACCGTTGGGACAATTCTTCCTCAGAGCTGCTCCCACCACCTTGCTGTTGCTCACGCCATGTTGGGTCTCGGATTTCATCATCTCCACTACCCCTTCCAACACCTGCTGCTGTTGGAGGGTTTGGCAGCACCATGCTGCACAAAACTGGCACTGATTCTCATCATCATCATAAGATGCGTTCTGGGGTGTGCTTCCATCGGCACTGGCTCACCCGCCTCTTCAGATTGAGAGAGACACAGCTGTTGCGCATCACTGCATCACTCCCTCTTCTTCAATTGCAGAATGCTGCTTGCCTGTCCCCGTGTTTGCGAGCCAACAGATTCTGAGAACAGAAGCAGAGACTCAGCTGGCTCCTGTACAGAACTCTCTGACTGCCTGGGCAATTTGACAGGCGGTGAACAGACAGATGGTTGCTCAACAGTGTTGTGTTCCTGAAGAGGTGGAAGGAATTGAAGTCGATGCATTGGCTGCCATCCAACCAACAACGGCTTCAATTTGTTCTTCCCGCAGCAGGGGGGCACGCCGAGCTCCTACAAAGTGCGCATAAAGGAACGTCACGGGATAAATGGTGGATGCTGTGTCACTGAGGGCGGCAGCAGCCACAGAATCCCCACGTCCTCTCCCTGCTGAAACTCCACGGCCACGACCACGTTGCCTTACTCACGACTTCTTCATCTTGGTAGATTGATAAAAAAAGTCAGAAAAGTTATAAGGCCTAAGTGTGGTTATTACGCAGAGACTGAAGTGAACACTGAAACACAACTGTTCACAATCTTGAAAGGCTACTCCTTTGTCTACTTCTATAGTGTTTGCAACCAATTAAATGGATACGGATGGAAGCGCGTCACCACTAATAGATTATATTTTTTAAAAGGAATGGAGCAGAACCAATTGGAGATAAATGAAAAGGATGAGGCACTGAGACACGCTCACAGAGTACAAGCAGCAGTGCTTGAACAAGTAACTGGAGCGTGATGTGCACTCAAAAAATAAAAAACACCGACTGAAGTGAACACTGAAACACAACTGTTCACAATCTGTGAAAGGCTACTCCTTTGTCTATTCTATAGTGTTTTTCAACCAATGTATTGGATACGGATGGAAGCGCGTCACACTAATAGATTATATTTTAAATGGAATGGAGCAAACAATTGGAGATAAATGAAAAGGATGAGGCACTGAGACACGCTCAGCAGAGTACAAGCAGCCAGTGCTTGAACAAGTAACTGGAGCGTGATGTGCACTCAAAAAATAAAAACACAGACTGAAGTGAACACTGAAACACAACTGTTCACAATCTGTGAAAGGCTACTCCTTTGTCTACTTCTATAGTTTTGCAACCAATGTATTGGATACGGATGGAAGCGCGTCACACTAATAGATTATATTTTAATGGAATGGAGCAGAACCAATTGGAGATAAATGAAAAGGATGAGGCACTGAGACACGCTCAGCAGAGTACAAGCAGCAGTGCTTGAACAAGTAATGGAGCGTGATGTGCACTCAAAAAAATAAAAACACAGACTGAAGTGAACACTGAAACACAAAATGTTCACAATCTGTGAAAGGCTACTCCTTTGTCTACTTCTATAGTGTTTGCAACCATGTATTGGATACGGATGGAAGCGCGTCACACTAATAGTAAAATTGCATGGAGCTGCAAGAATTACCTGAAGAAAAAAAAAAGAGTCTGTGAGTGACACGTGCAGATGCCTACAGACAGCGTTGCATGCAGAGCAAAATGCAGCATCACCTGCACTCACACACACCTTGCAGAGCTGTTAAAACAACACTGCAGGCAAAAGGAAGCTTTACACAGCGTTGGTGCTAGCCTGCCTACAGCACAGTACACTAAATCGCAATCTCTAACTGTCCCTCAGAGTCAGCACAGCAGCTTTCTGTCCCTTACTGAATTCACAGCACAGTGACGCTAAAATGGCGGCGGGCCTTTTATAGTGATTCTGACATCATTTCAGCATCCAACACAGCCATGCCATTTGTTAACATGACCGCAGCGTACAGGAATGTGCCCACACTTCTTAGGATTCCTCATTGGCTGACTAAATCACATTGCCTCTCAAAGAATTATGGGAACTTCCGATTCCGGTATCCGATAAGACGAAAATATCGAAACTAATTACGAAAGGCCGATAGAGCTAATATCGGCCGATACCCGATATTTGCAGTATCGTATCGCTCAACACTAGTAAGCTATCAATGCTGTTTCAACCTCCGTTACTCTCGTATTATCTTCCACTCGCCTTTCGTCCTACTCCGACCCTTAACATAAGCACACTAGCAGTAGATAGCTGATTCTCCTTTTCTTCCACGCTCTCAAAGCGTCGGCACGCTTGCTCACTGAAACTACACTCAGTTGACTCAGTTCTGACCAGGGCTGAAGTGCTATCTTCCTCCACTCTTACTGGCCTCCACACAATAAACTAAGCTCAAATCTGTAGTCTTCAGGTTCTCTCAGTCACTGCTGTTCCCTTTCCTTCTTTCTTTCTAACGCTCAGTCTGAAGCAGCTATCAGGACCTTCCGTCTAACTGATCTGTGCACACTTCTTTGAGCTAACTTTCCACACTCTAAGGAAACTAACGTCTTTCAACGTTCTGAGGTAATCTGCTCTCCTCTATCTGAGGTGTTCTCTGGTGTTCTGAGGAGATCTGAGATCTGAGGTAACTCTCTCTCTCTGCTCATCTAATCTAATCTGACTGCTGTGGCTCCACCATCCTTATATATATACTCTCTACAAGGGCTCCCTCTGGTGGCTCCAGGATTGGTGAAGCTGTGAATGAATATCAGGTACGTGTGGGGGTTACCTTTAGTGCATCCTCCTGGGTAAATGTGGCTCCAAGCGCAGCTGGGCTACACACTTACAGTCGGCAGAGAATTCCGACTGTGGCTGCGATATCCGGATGAGTTGTGGTTGCTGTGTACAGAAGCACCTCCACTGCTTGTCTGTAACTCTCATTGCTGGGTAGCAGATCTTCTTCCAACTTTAAGTAGGATGAGTCCATTGGTGTTGACGCACCTTTGGCTTCTGACATTTCAAACTGGTTTGGTATTGTGGAAATTTTAGAACTTTGGTTGAGAAGAAAACTCCCATCTTCCTCTCTTTGGATTTGCATTCCCAAATAATATGTCACATTTCCAAGGTCCTTGGTCTCAAAGTGCTGGTCGAGAATTTCACCTAGATTTGCAATTTCTTTTTCATCTTGATGATACATGATTACATCGTCTACATATAGGAGAACCTACATCCACTCCTTCATTACATTTTTCATATACAAACATGGATCAGCTTGAGATCTTTTAAATCCTTCACCCATCAAAACTTTGTTCATTTTCGAGTTCCAAGTCTTGCCGACTGCTCAAGTCCGTAGAGAGATTTTTGCATTTACAAACAAGGTGCTCTTCACCCTTTTTAATATATCCCTCTGGTTGGCTCATGTACAACTCTTTCTTCAATGTCACCATGTAGGAAGGCTGTTTTGATGTCAAAATGTCTCACTGTCATCTGTTGAACTGCAGCTCCGGACATTAAAGTTCTGAATGTGGTTTGCTTCGCAACTGGAGAAAAATGTAGCATCATAATCTTCACCATACTTTTGCGAGTATCCTTTGAGAACAATCTTGCCTTAAACCGTGAACTTTACCTTCGGAGTCATATTTGTTTTTGAAGACCCACTTACATCTGATAGCTCTTTTTCTTGTGGTAGGTCAGCAAGCTCCCATGTCTGGAGTTGGTAAAAGGACTCCATCTCTTGATTAGCAGCATTTATCAACTTCTGCTTCTCGTGGACAGGCAGTTTTTGCATCTCTTGCCATGACTGTGGCTCTGGTTCAGGAAGTGTTCTGACCATATAAGAAAGGCGTCTAGCTGGGATACCTTTGTTTGGCCTATCTGATCTCCTGACTGGAGATTGACTTGGTTCTTCTGGGTCTTCCTTGGTGGCTTCAGAGCTTATCCACACTTCAGTGTTTTCCTTTTCAGTGTCTGGGTTTGATTGAGATTCTTGTTCTTGCTTCTTAGGTTGAATAACTGGTGTAACTTCATGAAATTTGAGCGATACAGAGTTTTAATCAATCACTACATCTCTGCTGATTGTTACTGTGTTGGTCTTTGGGTGCAGGATTCTGTATCCCTTTTGTGTTTCATTATAGCCCACTAGGACTCTTTGCTTTGCGTGTGATTCCCACTTGGAACGTTTTTCTTTGGGAACATACACAAACGTTTTGCTTCCAAATATCCTGAGGTGCTTCAGGTTTGGCTTCTCGCAGTTCCATAGCTCATATGGAGTTTTCTTTGTGACTTTACCTGGCACTCTGTTTTGAAGATAGCAAGCTGTCATGAAAGCTTCTCCCCAATACATTGTAGGTAGATTCGCATCAATCAACACACTTCTTCCACTTTCACAGAGAGTACGGTTTTTTTCTCTCTGCAATGTCATTTTGTTCTGGGTTGTCTGGAATGGTAGTCTGGAATACAGTTCCATCCTTTTTCAAATGGTTTGCACCTTAGCACTTGTATCTTCGGTTCCATTATCTGCACGCAGTGCTTTTGGCATTCTTCCAAATTTGTTAAACACTACAACAAGATATTCTTCAAGTTTCTGTGGAACTTCATCCTTACTGTTAAGCAGGTAGGCGACTGTATATCTGGAGTAGTCATCAATAAATGTGAGAAAATATCTCTTCTTGCTAGGAGTTTGAACACTCATTGGACCACATACATCTGTATGTATCAGAACCAGAGGCTGTGCAGATCTAGTGGTGCTTATTTTAGGAAAGGATTTTCTGGACATTTTCCCTTTAAGACAGCTAGTGCACTTCATCATTTGATTACACTGGTTGATTTCAATACCATTTGAAGGTTGAGTTAGCTTCCTTACTGCTTCTGGGTCTCTGTGCCCAAGACGTCTGTGCCATACATGGATACTTTTTGCGTTTTTTGTGCGGTCACTGCACACGTCAAATCGCCGCATGCGGATGCATCCGCATACAACGTATGTCCCTGCGTACCCAATGTTAAAGATAGGTATGCAAGGAAATGCAGGACGCATACAGAAGTAGGCGGTGCTTCAGGGAGGAAGAAAGGAGGAAGTAGGCAGCCATCCGCAGCCCTCCTGAACGCAAATGTGAAACCAGCCTAAGATCACCTTTTCTGACTTGCTTTCATTAAGGTTAGTGAAGAAATCCTTGTTATTTGTGATATGATTGCTTGCATCAGAATCTATACACATATATGCTTTGCAGATGGGCCTATACTGGCATTAAATGCAGCTTCTGTTAGAATCTATTTAGTTTGACCATCTGCCATCTTGTTGTGGTTTCTGGCTGCTGGTCTTTTTCCCTGGTGCTGGGCTTGTCGTTGGTCAGGTGTTTGTATAACCCTTTATTACCCTGCACCTGCCTCCCAGTCCTTGCTGGACATCAGTGTTAATCCGCTTGAGTTCTGGCTAGGAGCTTGATAGCTTTGTGTTATACTTTGTGCAGTTCTGGGGTCTCTAGTTCTGCTTGCTTAGTCTTTTTGTTTTTTCCTTTTGTTTTTGAAGCTTCCTCTATTTCCCTGCTAGGAGGTTACCGGTGTTTTGTTCCCAGTCCCTAGATCTTTCAGGGATGCCCTTCCCCCCTCCTTCAGGTCTTCGCTCGAGTCTAGACTAGGAAACGTCGGTGGGGCTATTCTCAAGGAATAGGTCACCCGCCCCATTTTAGGGATCGAGTCTAGTCCCAGTGCAGGGTCAGCTTCTTCCATCCTGTGTATTCCTTAGCTGCAAATCCATAACAGCTTCAACACATGCAGAATCTTCATTTACAGCTGTTTTAACCCATTGATGACTGTTCTGCTTTTTAAGCTGACTCTTTTTTGCTTTCCAAATTCTGCAGTCTGCTTTAACCCTTTTCTGCCATCAGACGTACTATTCCATCCACGTGCCCTGGGACTTAATTCCCATGGACGGAATAGTACGTCATATGCGATCAGCTCCCGGGGGAGCGCAGCTGATACCGGCCTGGTGTCAGCTGATTATCACAGCTGACACCCCGGCACTATGTGCCAGGAGCAGTCTCGGACCGCTCCTGGCACATTAACCCCCGGCACACTGCAATCAAGCATGATCTCAGTGTACCGGAGGGCACAGGGAAGCATCGCGCATGGAGGGGGCTCCCTGCGTGCTTCCTGAGACCCTCAGAGCAGTGCGATGTGATCGCGTTGTTCCGAGGTCCTCCTCCCTGCAGGACCCCGGATCCAAGATGGCCTCTAGGGTCCTTCCGGGTCCTGCAGGGAGGCGGCTCCTCAGTGCCTGCTGAGAGCAGGCAATGAGAAAGCCTGCTGCAGTGCCTGTCATATCGCTGGTCTGACAGAGTGCTGTGCAAACTGTCAGACCAGCGATCAGATATTATACAGTGATGTCCCACCTTGGGACAAAGTAAAAAAGTTAAAAAAAATAAAAATGACATGTGTAAAAAAAAAAAATCCTAAATAAAGAAAAAAATATTCCTCAATAAATTCATTTCTTCATATAAATAAAAAAAAATAAAAGTACACATATTTAGGATCGCCGTGTCCGTAACGACCCGCCTACAAAACTGTCCCACTAGTTAACACCTTTAGTGAAACCCTTAAAAAAAAAAAACAAGCCAAAAAAACAATGATTTATCATCATACTGCCGAACAAAAAGTGGAATAACACGCGATCAAAAAGACGGATATAAAATAAATAAATAAACATGGTACCGCTGAAAACATCATCTTGTCCAGCAAAAAAACGAGCCACCATATAGCATCGTCAGCGAAAAAATAAAAACACTATAGTTCGCAGAATAAAGTGATGCAAAAATAATTTTTTTATATATCATTGTTTTTATTGTATAAAAGTGCCAAAACATAAAATAAGATACAAATAAGGTATTTCTGTAATCGTACTAATCCAAAGAATAAAACGCTTTATCAATTTTACCACACGCTGAACGGTATAAAC
>JARQOD010000002.1:489998365-490156006 GCA_033576555.1 Oophaga sylvatica
AATTTCCTTGGGAAAATTCAAAAATTTGGGACTAAAAAATCATTTTTGTGGAAAATTGTTTTTTTTTTTTTTCACACCCAGGCATTATAAGCTTTTGTGAAACACTTGGGGGTTCAAAGTGCTCACAACAGATCTAGATAAGTACCTTAGGGGGTCTAGTTTCCAAAATGGTGTCACTTGTGGGGGTTTCCACTGTTTAGGCGCATCAGGGGCTCTCCAAACACGACATGGCGTCCAATCTCAATTCCAGCCAATTTTAGTTTGAAAAAGTCAAACGGCGCTCCTTCCCTTACGAGCTCTGCCGTGTGCCCAAACAGTGGTTTTCCCCCACATATTGGGTATTGGCGTACTCAGGAGAAATTGCATAACAACCTTATCTGTCCATTTTCTCCTTTTACCCTTGTGAAAATAAAAAAAAGTTTGTAAAAGATCATTTTTGTGGCTAAAAAGTTAAATATTAATTTTTTACTTCCACGTTGCTTTAGTTCCTGTGAAGCACCTGAAGGGTTAATAATCTTCTTGAATGTGGTTTTGAGTACCTTGAGGGGTGCAGTTTTTAGAATGGTGTCACTTTTGGGTATTTTCTGCCATATAGACCCTCAAAGTGACTTCAAATGAGAGGTGGTCCCTAAAAAAAATGGCTTTGTAAATTTTGTTGTAAAAATGAGAAATCGCTGGTCAACTTTTAACCCTTATAACTTCCTAACAAAAAAAATTTTGGTTCCAAAATTGTGCTGATGTAAAGTAGACATGTGGGAAATGTTATTTCTTAACTATTTTGTGTGATATATTTCTCTGTTTTAAGGGAATAAAAATTCAAAGTTTGAAAATTGCAAAATTTTAAAAATTTTCGCCATATTTGCGTTTTTTTCAAAAATAAACGCAAGTTATATCGAAGAAATTTTACTTCTAACGTGAAGTACAATATGTCACGAGAAAACAATCTCAGAATCGCGAAGATCCGTTGAAGCGTTTCAGAGTTATAACCTCATAAAGAGACAGTGGTCAGAATTGTAAAAATTGGCCCGGTCATTAACGTGCAAACCACCCTTGGGGGTGAAGGGGTTAAATATTTGAAGCAATATATGGGGAGCATTATACACTGGAGAATTATACATGGGGCCCATCATACACTTGAGCATCATAGATAGGGCCCATTAGAAACTGTAGCATTATATATGGGGTCCATCATACACTGTAGCATTATAAATGTGGCCCATCATACACTGGAGCATCATCTATGGGGCACCTTAATATACTGGAGCATCATATGGGGCCCATCATACACTATAGCATTATAAATGGGGCCCATCAAACACTGGAGCATCAGCCATGGGGCCCATCATATACTGGAGAATCATATGGGGCCCATTATATATGGAGCATTATATACGCCCATCATACACTGGAGCATCATCCATGGGGCCCATCATATACTAGAGCATCATATGGGGTTCATTATTTATGGGGCATCATAGAGGGTATGGAGCATCATATGGAGCACATATGGGGCCTATTCTGTATGGAGCATTATGTGGAGCCCATTCTGTATGGAGCAATATATGGGGCCCATCATATACTGTATGGAACATTATATGGGACCAATTATGTATGGAGCAATATATGGGGCTCATTATTCTGTATGGCGCACTATGTGGTGGCCGTAATACTGTATGGAGGAATATACTGTCTGGTTTTTGAGCTATTGTATAATTTAAAATTGATATCAGTCATGTCATGTAAGAAGTGAAGTATTTGTCATTGTACTATACCTATATTTCTGTGCCGTATCGGAGCATCATTAATTGTGGTATGTGTTAAAGGGGCCCACTGACACTCGGCGGGGGAGTGGGAGCGTCAGATCATACTTACCCCTCCGCCGGCGCGTTTACAGCCCCCTGCTTCTCCCACGATCTCAGGCTCCTTCCTGCTCTGACCGCCTCGTCCTCTGGCTGTGATGTTCAGGCAGAGGGCGCGATGATGTAGTTAGTAAGCGCCGCGCCCTCTGCCTGAGCGCTCGCTGACAAGAGGACCCGAAAGACAGCAGCGCGCAGCGGTGGACCGGGGACAGGTGAATATCTCAGGTGCCGGGGCCCTGAGCGAGCGGTGACACCGGAACCTGTCTCCCCTAGCACGCCGGTGTCACCACCTGCTCAGGACACCGGCACCTGGCCCCCAGCGATGAGAGGTGGGTATGTCTTTTTTTTTTTTTTTTTAGTTGCAGCGGCAGCATAAGGGACCTATACTATGGCGCACATGGGGCATAATCTGTGGAACATATGGAGCACAATCTGTGGAACATATGGGGCATAATCTGTGGAGCATATGGGGCATAATCTGTGGAGCATATGGGGCATAATCTGTGGAGCATATGAGGCATAATCTATGGAGCATCTCATGGGGGCATAATCTATGGTGCACCATATGGGGGCATAATCTATGGAGCACCATATGGAGGCATAATCTATGGAGCACCATATGGGGGCATAATCTATGGAGCATCTTATGGGTCCATTATTAACCTTTGTGCAGCATTATATGGGGCGTATTTTGTATGGAGCATCTTATGGGGCCCATCATTAACTGTATGGAGCATTATATGGGGCTCCTGATTCAATATGGATATTCAAAAACATTTAACCTACTGATGCCTCAATTAATTTTTACTTTTATTGGTATCTATTTTTATTTTTGTAATTAGTAGCTGCTGCATTTTCCACCCTAGGCTTATACGTGAGTCAATAAGTTTTCCCAGTTATTTGTGGCAAAATTAGGGGGAGGGGTCGGCTTATATACAGGTCGGCTTATACATGAGTTATACGGTATATTAGAAAAGCAATTAGTTTATTACATTAAAGGCTAAGGTCACACGACATAGAAAACTGGTCTGATTTTCATCAGAAAAATGGGATGATTTTTTTCTTACTTGTGCGGTCTGTATGCAATCCGTTTTTTTACTCAGTAGCTATTAACCCCATACCGACATCGGTTGTATATTTACGCCGACGTCGGTATCCCTCCCTTTGATGTGGGCTCCGGCGGTGAGCCCACATCTTTCCCGGGACTTGTCAGCTGTTTTGAACAGCTGACAAGTGCCCGCAATAGCTGCGGGTGGAATCGCAATCCACCCGCGGCTATTAACTAGTTAAATGCCGCTGTCAAACGCTGACAGCGGCATCTAACAAGCGCTTCCGGCCATTGGGCCGGAAATACGCTCACCGGTGACTCGTGTCACGTGATAGCGGGTCACCAGTGCATTGGCATGACAACCCAAGGTCTCCTGGAGACCTCTATGGTTGTCAGTGTCGGATTGCTGTGACGCCACCCAGTGGTCAGCGCTCACAGCAAGTGAGTAATTCTGCTACATAGAGGCGATCTGCTCATGTCCTCTATGTAGCAGAGGCGATCGGGCTTTGGCAGCTTCTAGTCTAGCATGGAGACTACTGAAGCATGCCAAAAACAAAATGTTTTTAAAAATATTAAAAAAATAAAAAATAAAAGTTTAAATTCCCCCCCTTTCGCCCCATTCAAAATAAAACAATAAAAATAAAATCAAACATACACATTACCGTATATACTCGTGTATAAGCCGACCCGTGTATAAGCCGACCCCCCTAATTTTGCCACAAAAAACTGGGAAAACTTATTGACTCGTGTATAAGCCGGGTGTATAAACTGCCCTCCTGCTCTGTGCTGCTCCCGTCCTGCTCCTTGCTCCCCCATCCAGCTCTGTGCTCCCCCATTCTCCTCTGTACTCCCCCCCTCCTGCTCCGTCCTCCGCTGTGCTCCCCCATTCCTTCTCCGTCCTCCTGTGCCCCCCCGTCCTGCTCCGTGCTCCTCTGTGCCCTCCATCCTCTCCCCCCCTCCTGCTCTGTGCTCCTCTGTGCCCTCCATCCTCCCCCCGTCCTGCTCCGTGCTCATTGTCCTCCTCCATGCTTCCCCCGTCCTCCGTTCTCTCTCTCTCTCCCCCCGTCCTCCTCCATGCTTCCCCCGTCCTGCTCCATGCTTCCCCCGTCCTCCTCCATGCTTCCCCCATCCTCCGTTCTCCCCCCGCTCCTCTTCCATGCTTCTCCCGTCCCCGTTCCCCCCCCAGTCCTGCTCCATGCTTCCCCCGTCCTCCGTTCTCCCCCGTCCTCTTCCATGCTTCCCCGTCCATCGTTCTATCCCCTGTCCAGCTCCGTGCTCCTTGTCCTCTCCTCCATCATACTCACCCCTCCCCGTGCCATCGCTGAGCGTCCCTGCAATCCTGCGGCTTCCTGCAGCTCTCCAGCACTGAGCGGTGATGTAATACCGCTCATTAAGGCCATGAATATGGAGGCCACACCCATGGGAGTGGCGTCGCATCCATATTACATGACCTTAATGAGCGGGTATTACGTCACCGCTCAGTGCTGGAGAGCTGCAGGAAGCCGGGGAGAACGCAGGATTGCAGGGACCCTCAGCGATGGCACGGGGAGGGGTGAGTATGATCCCAGCCACCGGCTCCTGCTGCAGCATCCCCTCCCCCGCTAGTTTCTGCCCTATGACTTGTGTATAAGCCGAGGGGGCATTTTCAGCACGAAAAAAGGTGCTGAAAATCTCGGCTTATACACGAGTATATACGGTAAGTATCACCAATACAGAATCACCCAATCTATCAATAAAAAAAGGATTAACCTGATCGCTAAACAGGGATGAGAAAAAAAAATCAAAACGCCAGAATTACTTTTTTTGGTTGCTGCGACATTGCATTAAAATGCAATATCGAGCGATCAAAAGATTGTATCTGCACCAAAATGGTATCATTACAAACGTCAGCTCGGCATGCAAAAAATATTCCCTCACCTGACCCGAGATCATGTAAAATGGAGATGCTACGCGTCTCAGAAAATGGCGCAATTTTTTTTTTTATCAAAATTTGGAATTTTTTTGTCACCACTTAGATAAAAAAGAACCTAGACATGTTTGGTGTCTATGAACTCTTAATGACCTGGAAAATCATAATGGCAGGTCAGTTATAGCATTTAGTGAACCTAGCAAAAAAGCCAAGCAAAAAACAAGTGTGGGATTGCACTTTTTTTGCAATTTCACCGCACTTGGAATTTTTTTCCCGTTTTCTAGTACATGACATGGTAAAACCAATGGTGTCATTCAAAAGTACAACTCGTCCTGCAAAAAATAAGCCCTCACATGGACATATCGACGGAATAAAAAAAGATATAGCTCTGGGAAGGAGCGGAGCGAAAAACGAAAACCCAAAACCAAAAACAGCTCCGGTGGTTAAGGGGTTAATCATTTTACAAGACCATTTACAGTTTCCTATCTGACAGAAGTGCAATGTATGCATAAAAATTAGTTGCTATGCTGTGGCTCCGTATGACATCTAATTGTATTTCTCAGACCCATAGACTTCAATAAGTGAGTCTCGTCTGATTATTTAAGGAAAATAGTGCATGCTGAAACTTTTTTTCACATGCAGATTGTAAGATGACTGCTGGACAGGTCCTTGATCGGAGATATGCCATGGACTTCCATAGCCCCCACCCTGGATCTGCCCCTACTCAACATCCCTATCCCCCTTTGGTACACTTGCTTTGGCAAAACTAATGTGTATTTAGTCCTGCCAATAAAGCTTCTTTGAATTTGAATTTGAATTTGAATTTGATATGTATCATCGAGGTTAATAGCTATGGTGATGTGAGCTCAGAAATCATGCTCCAGCACATACAGTGCTGAGAGAGTTATTAGAGCATTCCAGGGCCGGGTTTTTATGAGCAGTCAAAAGAGTTGGGTGGGAGTGACTTCTCACATATCCCCACCCAGAGGCATTGTTTGGCAGATAAAATGGAGACAAGGTGTCTCATTCAGTGTCTGTGACTGGAGGTGTGGAGGTCTCCAGTGTGTTTGCTAAAGACACTGACATGAGCAGTCCTGACTGTTGATTTTCTGTTTCACTTTGTGCTAAAGAAGGCCATGTTTTGTTTTGCTTATGCTTAAGCAGGTTTATGAAGTTGTAATAAACCTGATTGGAGATTTTTATGTAACCGCTTCCTGTGCCTACCTCAGCCGCAGCTGAATGAGTACAAAATCCTACAAGATTCACTCAGTTAAAAAGAAAAATTGTTCATCTGCACTGTTTCAATGAATAACATTGGTCTGAGTGTCTGTTTTTTTAACACATAGCACTTGGTCTGAAAATACTGTCCTGGCAATGAGCCCAAATAGATAAACAATTACAATTAAATCAGTGTTTTCAGACCGATACTGGAAAAACCAGGACTGGTGCTATCTGTGTCTGTGTGGCATCCGTATGCTGTCTGTGTGCACCATCAGTGTGACACATACTAGAATAGAATCCAGAATAGAAATAACAGATGTTTAGATGTTATATGAGCAAAGAGAATAGATAGAAAGATATCCGTGAAATATATAATTAGTGTAGTGCATGTGTAGTTTAATTTACAAGTATTTAAGTAAAAATATATATAAATAAATTTGAAAAATGGTGTGTGGTCCTCCTTATTTTTAATAACCAGCTAAGGGAAAGCAGGCAGCTGTGAGCTAGTCTCATTAGTCTGGGAAGGGCCTAATAATTATGGAGCTTACCAGCCCATTCATATCGGCTCACAGCTGCAGGCTGATATTAATAAGCTGTGAAGGTCCAAGGATCTTAGCCCTTTCCGAGCCCAATAAAACCAGTCCTCAGCCACCCCAAAAATGGTGTATCCATTAGATTTGCCAATTCTAGCTTTTAACTTTGGCTCTTCTCGATTGCCCTGGTGCATTGGAAATCGGGGTAATGGTTTTCAGGTTGATACCAGCTGCGTAATGCCCGCTGACATGAAGCCCAGGGACTAGTAATGAAGATTACCCCGCCAAAATAATCCATAGCGCTTTGCCGATGTCCATATGGAGGTTTGATCCACATATTCTTTGATCAATGTATGGAGCCCCGTTCAGAGAACGAATCTCCATAGACTGGAGCAGCAGCCACTTCCAGTTCTCACGGTTTTCTGTGTGTGTTTATTACTTTTGGCAACGGGATTAGTAATGGGGGTCTTTCACAGACACCTGCATTACTAACCTCTGGGCTTGATGTCAGTGGACATTACACAGCTGATATCAACCCCATAACCATTACCTCGATTGCCAACGCTCAAGAGCAAACAGAAAGAGCCGCGGTTAAGCACCAGAATTGGCACATCGAATGGATGCTCTATTTTGGGAGCGACTGAGTGCTGGTGTTATTAGTTTGGAAAGGGCCAATATCCATGACCCTTTCCCAGTCTATTAATATCAGCATGCAGCTGTCTGTTTAGTCTTTGCTAGTTATTAAAAATAGTGGGACCCCCACATCATTTTGGGGGTTCTACCTTTTTAATAACCAGTAAAGGCTACACAGACAGCTGTGAACTCTTATTAATAGGCTGGAGTCACACAGAACGTTTAAAAAAACGGTCCGATTTTGTAATGCGATAATCGCACAACAGTTCTCCGTATGTTGATCCGTATGTAATACGTTTTAAATGCGAGGATGCGATTTCCTCGCATCTCAGGATCCGTGTGACATCCTCATGGCGTCCATATGGCTTTTCATTTCTCACTGCTTTTCCCCTTTGAATTTAATGGCTCAATGGGCTGTAATGAGAAAAATATGTGCGCATTTCTCGCAAGTCACACTGATGGTCCATGTGATGTCCGTTTTTTTGTCGCACCCATAGACTTGCATTGGCGATTCTCAGCCGAGATACGCGTACAATCGCAGCACGCTGCAATTTCACTCGCGCGAGGAAAAAAAAATAATCAGCTAATGGGAGCTGCCCCATAGAATAACATTGGGACCAGTGCTAGGCGATTTTTTATCACCTAGCACTCGTCCGTATTATACTGCAGTGTGACTCCGGCCATAGGCCGGGAATCTCCATAGATATTGGCTCTTCCCAGAATATTAACACCTGCCCCCAGATGTCTGCTTTCCCGTGGTTGGTTATTAAGGGGGACCCCACTCGTTTTTTAAATTTATTTATTGCTCACAATTCACACATGACGGTTTGCTGTCTATGAGTCGCACAGCCAGGGCTTGTGGGGTACTCGGCACCGAGCCCGTTCACTTCAATGGGGGATGTCACGGGTAGCACAGCTCGGTCCGTTGCCCTGGGCGATCACCATGAAATGTGGGATATTTACAGGGGATTAAAGTATTTACAGTTTATTCGTGACGCCACCTGTGGTACCTGGTCAGGATGACCAGCGCTGCAGGGTGAATCCTCTGAGGGGTTATTACTGGGCAGCAAGGTGTTAAGTCTTCCACAGGCAAGACTGGGTCCCTCAGGGTATATGGCGGTGTAGGGGTGCAGGAGCAATAAGGCAGACACACACACGAAAGTCTCTTTCTGTACCTTTACTGATGGTAGTTGCAGGCACGTCCGGGAAGCTGACAGGGTGGAGGATGCACGTCCAGTAATCCCACTGAGTAGGTGTAGGGCCTCCTTACTCCAGTTGTGTGAGTTTCTGACCTGTGTGAAATGAAGTCTAACTCTGTCTTCAGTTATACGCCCGGCTCACTTTGTGGTGAGGCCTTCTCTGGGATAGAACAGTGTCTCTAATGGTTGGCCTACCAGACTCCTGTCTTCCTGACCCCGGCTACGTATCAACACTTGTGGGCCCCTGCGACTTGAAGTCCCACAGGGTCTCCGGTATCTCCTACTAGTCGTGTAGATGCTAGCAAGCTCGGACCCGGTGTCCGGTTGTTCAGAGTAGAGGTAAGCGATCAATGCTATTTCAACCTCTGTCACTCTCTTTTCCTTCCACTCGCCTTTCGTCCTACTCCGACCTTCAGCATAAGCACACTAGCAGTAGATAGCTGGTTCTCCTTTCTCTTCACCGCTCTCAAAGCGTCGGCACGCTTGCTCACTGAAACTACACTCGGTTGACTCAGTTCTGACCAGGCTAAAGTGGCTATCTTCCTCCACTATTACTGGACTCCACACAGTAAACTAAGTACAAGCTGTAGTCTTCAGTCTTTCAGTAACTCTCTCTCTCTCTCAGCTCATCTGAGGTAAAAATTGACAACTACTCACTGCTCTCTAAGACGTTCTGAGGAGATCTCTGGTGTTCTGACGTGACTGCCGTCTCTCAGCTCGTCTGAGGAGTTCTGAGGTAACTTGAGATCTGATCTGAGGTAACTCACATGTCTACACTACCTTTAAAAACTGCGGAAGGGCTCCCTCTGGTGGATCTAGGGAATAGTGCAGATGTGTTGTGTGCATATAAGTCACTGTGGGTTTACCTTTGTTGCATCCTCCTGGGAACATGTGGCTCCAGTCACAGCTGGGCTACACATCTACAACTGTCATCAGTGTCGCTTGGTCTCGCTGAGCACAGGCAGACCAAGCGAGGATGATGACAGTTGTAGTCTGCACCCAGCGCCTGGGAACAGCGCTAAGTGTAAAGCTTTTCCCAGAGATTGAAGCATTTCACTTCGGTGCATGTCACACGGATAACACACAAATATAATCCGTGTGTCAACAGTGTGCACATGTGCAGGACTCATTGCGGTCCTTGCCACCGTAAAAAAAACGGACGTGTCTACATGTGGGTCACACAGACACACGGTCCGTGCGAACACACTGACATTGTGCAGACACATAGGTTTGAATGGGTCTACGTTTGTAAGTGTCTCCAGTACATGTCAAAACTGTCACCATGTGTACAGGAGACACTGATGTGAAGGAAGCCTTATGATGAGCGTTTTGAAACAATAAAATCCCCCAAAAAGGGAAGCAATGAAGCCTAAATAATAAAAAAAATAGGAAATCTTTATTGAGAAGTATATAAAACATGGTGAAAAAAGGGAGAAAGCAAAATGATTGGAGAAACCTGTGCAATAACAATTGCCACAAATACATATAAAGGATATCAAAGATAAACTTCACAATTAATTTCTTGAAGAAAATAGTTCCAATGAATACTCGTGCAATGGGGTGTGGGTGACCCCTAATGGTAAATTGCAATTAAATTAGTCAAATACAGTCCAAGGGCATACAGAAACTATATAAATGATAAAAGATCAATAAAATGCAAGTGCAATAAAATATACTGGAGCATATCCATAGAGAAAAAAAAGGGGACCCAGAGGATAACTTAAGTGGGATAATAATAAACAACCAGGCAAATAGGAATACATGAATGCTATATCCAGAATCAGCTATGGAAGCAAGTAAAATATATAATAAGGTGCTAGTGCATTAGAAAAGATAAAGTATATCAGTATAACCTGCATGCAGAGAGATTGCTTGTGTAGAATGGAGAAGTATATACATGTAGTATAAGGCAGAAACAAGGGGATTTTAACCCAGAGATGCTGCTACTTCATTGATATAAACAGGTAAGTGCCAGAGAATCTCATGAACCATGTATATTTGATAATGTGTTTTAGGCCGGTGTCACACTAGAGAGGAATACAGACGAGTTCTATGCGAGAAAAAAAAAAAATCGCGTAACACTTGGACCAATGTTGCTCTATGGGACAACTCACATCACTGTTTTTTTTTCTCGTCATATTATATATGTGAGTAAAATCGCAGCATGCTGTGATTTGCACTGTATATCGGCCGAGACTCGCCAATGCAAGTCTATGGGTGCGAGAAAAGCTCTCACACCACACGGACCATCAGTGTTACTTGCGAGAAATACGCACTGGTGTCCTTTGAAAAGTCAGCAATTCATGTGCGGTGTACAGTAAAATCACACTGACAGCTTACAATAAAATAGATATATACACATAGTATAGGTGTGTGTGTATATATATATATATATATATATATATATATATATATATATATGCAAAGAAAAACTGATCAGCACCTAGTGTGAACATGTGCAAGCTGCGAGGACTGCACAATATAGACAAAAAATTCACTGCAGCACATGTGCATGAATCTAGGCCATGTGAAAACACAGAAAAACATTAAAACCCTCAATTAAAACAAATTTCTCAAACTATTTAAAAAAAATTTTTTGAAAAATTTTTTTTTACTTACAGTAATAGATGAAAATGAAGGTTCTTAGCGCATAAATTGGCCAATTTATGTATGCCCATCAACCACGGCAAGGTGACCTCCCTCTGATGGGTCCCTGCTCTACGCTACAAGCCACTTCTGGGTCACTAACCTATAACTTTGGACAAACATGTCACTACTGGGCCAAGCCTACAATTTATGGGCTGGTAGAGCTGATTGTGGCACTTGGAAGGCCAATGGGAGGAGTGCAGATCAGCCTGGAGGCAGCCAGCATCCAGATATTTAAACAAGCAAAGAAAAACCGATCAGCACCTCCTAGTGTGATAGAAAATCAGGAAAATTATTTCATACTAAGTAAGGCCACGTGTACACGTTCAGTATTTTTTTTTGTCTTTTTATCTCAGTATTTGTAATCCCAAACCAGGAGTAGTTTTGGCTTCAAATACTGAGATAAAAAACTCACTAAATACTTAAAGCATACACGTGCCCTAATGGTATTTTCACATGTCACATTTTTGCAGCGGAAAATGCAGCATTTTACTGCCAAAGCAAAGTGAATGAGATTTCTGAAATCAATGCACACTTTACTTATTTTTTCAATGCAGATTTGAAGCAGTTTCAAATCTTTAGCAAGTCAATACTTAGAGCTTTTCATCCATTCTAATGACTGGGGAAAATGCATAAAAAATTACAAAAAACTGCAAAAATGAACATTTTTATGCAGCATTTTCCTTTTTAGCCCGGGGTCTTGTTAACGTATGGCATCCGATGATTCTCACATGTGAGAGCATTGAATGCGATATGCTAATGACACTCGGCTCCAGCTCTGCTGCTACTAATATTACTACTTAATTTGTATTAATTACAATGAAAGGGTCTGATTAAGGCGTAAAAATACTGGCAAAGCTTTGTGGAACAGCATCCCCAGCCTTTTACTGTGCTTTAGCAACAAATGGTTTTGGTGTAAGTTAATACTGCTGTGTTACAAAGAGTCATCTGAGTACCCAAATATTGGTTGTACATAGAGCCCTTGTGTGATTATATTTCCTTCCTCAGGCCCTTTTAGTATGATCTATGAAAGTTATGTATGAACCCCATACCAACACAGGATATTCAATTGTATTACATCTGCCTGTACCAACAGCAATCGGAATGTCATCCTCTTCACTGCCTAAACATCTCCACTGTACAAAAGTAAAGAAAAAAAAGAAAAGAAAACGCAGGGTGAACAAATAAGGGAAGGCTGAAGGTGTTAATTGATATAATGCAAGGAATAGACATATTTATAATTTTCATATGCAATTCTTTCCATTTTTCTTATGTGCCATAAAATCAGATCATAATGTAATCTTATAGAACATACAGTACACACCAAAAGTTTGGACACACCTTCTCATTTAAAGATTTTTCTGTATTTTCATAACTATGAAAATTGTAAATTCACACTGAAGGCATCAAAACTATGAATTAACACATGTGGAATTATATACTTAACAAAAAAGTGTGAAACAACTGAAAATATGTCTTATATTCTAGGTTCTTCAAAGTAGCCACCTTTTGCTTTGATGACTGCTTTGCACACTCTTGGCATTTTCTTGACGAGCTTCAAGAGGTAGTCACCGGAAATGGTCTTTCAACAAACTTGAAGGAGTTCCCAGAGATGCTTAGCACTTTGTTGGCCCTTTTGCCTTCACTCCGCGGTCCAGCTCACCCCAAACCATCTCGATTAGGTTCAGGTCTGGTAACTGTGGAGGCCAGGTCATCTGGCGAAGCACCCCATCACTCTCCTTCTTGGTCAGATAGCCCTTACACAGCCTGGAGGTGTGTTTGGGGTTATTGTCCTGTTGAAAAATAAATGATGGTCCAACTAAACACAAACCGGATGGAATAGCATGCCGCTGCAAGATGCTGTGGTAGCCATGCTGGTTCAGTATGCCTTCAATTTTGAATAAATCTCCAACAGTGTCACCAGCAAAGCACCCCCACACCATCACACCTCCTCCTCCATGCTTCACGGTGGGAACCAGGCATGTAGAGTCCATCCGGTCACCTTTTCTGTGTCGCACAAAGACACGGTGGTTGGAACTAAAGATCTCAAATTTGGACTCATCAGACCAAAGCACAGATTTCCACTGGTCTAATGTCCATTCCTTGTGTTCTTTAGCCCAAACAAGTCTCTTCTGCTTGTTGCCTGTCCTTAGCAGTGGTTTCCTAGCAGCTATTTTACCATGAAGGCCTGCTGCACAAAGTCTCCTCTTAACAGTTGTTGTAGAGATGTGTCTGCTGCTAGAACTCTGTGTGGCTTTGACCTGGTCTCTAATCTGAGCTGCTGTAAACCTGCAATTTCTGAGGCTGGTGACTCGGATAAACTTATCCTCAGAAGCAGAGTTGACTCTTGTTCTTCCTTTCCTGGGGCGGTCCTCATGTGAACCAGTTTCTTTGTAGCGCTTGATGGTTTTTGCAACTGCACTTGGGGACACTTTCAAAGTTTTCCCAATTTTTTGGACTGACAGACCTTCATTTCTTAAAGTAATGATGGCCACTCATTTTTCTTTACCTAGCTGCTTTTTTCTTGCCATAATACAAATTCTAACAGTCTATTCAGTAGGACTATCAGCTGTGTATCCACTAGACTTCTGCACAACAGAACTGATGGTCCCAACCCCATTTATAAGGCCAGAAATCCCACTTATTAAACCTGACAGGGCACACCTGTGAAGTGAAAGCCTCATCAAGAGAATGCCAAGAGTGTGCAAAGCAGTCATCAAAGCAAAATGTGGCTACTTTGAAGAACTTAGAATATAAGACATAATTTCAGTTGTTACACACTTTTTTGTTAAGTATATAATTCCACATGTGTTAATTCATAGTTTTGATGCCTTCAGTGTGAATGTACAATTTTCATAGTCATGAAAATACAGAAAAATCTTTAAATGAGAAGGTGTGTCCAAACTTTTGGTCTGTATTGTATGTTGATTAATTCACGATTGTGCCATATCTACTTCATTGCCCTAAACTTCAAGGCAATCTGAAATTAACCTCTTCACTCCCTTACACCCTTTTTCTAACATACAGTATATATGCATACAGTTTATATGGTCTCAACTCAATATAAGCTTTTACTGTTGCTTAGTAGATATGCAATAGACGAGTGCTGATAAATAGATGTTTATGTTGGGAAATGCATTTTTTTTTCTATATTTTGTCTGCTAGCATCAGTACGATAAACTTCTTGAAGAAAAGGATACAGAACTAGGTGGACTCAAAGCAAGAGAACAAGAAGTAGCTGCTACCAAAGTGTTACTGGTAAGAAAAGCTGCATTTACTTTTGTATCTTGATCAGTACAGTACAAGGCCTCTTTAAGATGTCCGTGTTGCACATATGTGCACGTGGATAGAACACTTATTATAATCTATAGTCTGCTATTTATAGTACATATGTGTTTTTTCACTGATCCATGTCCATTTTTATGTAGCATGTACAGTATATAAAGCATGTATTTAACCCCTTCCTGACTGGGAGATTTTACATGTTTGCGCTTTTGTTTTTTTTCCCCTTTATTCCAAGAGCCATAACTTTTTTTTTTTATATATATATACATAGCTGTCTGAGGTCTTCTTTTTTTGCAGGACAAATTGTACTTTTGAATGACATCATCCATTTTATCATGTACTGGAATGCAGGAAATAAATTCCAAGTGTGGCAAAATAGTGAAAAAAACAGCAATACTGCATTTTTTTTAAATTTACAATGCTCATCTGCTATATAATTGTCTAACTTTTCACTTCCATCTGTAACGGATATCCTGCGTCGCTGATTTGTCGCAGCCGGACGCGACCAATCAGCGACAGGCACATCTGGCCCACGCCACCGCTATAGTCGGGAGATCAGCGGCACTAGCCGCTGATCTCCCGACGGTAGCCACGGGTCATCTCCACGTACATACTCACCTTCTGTCCCTGCATCCCTGTGCCGGCGCGTCTGCTTCTATCCTGTGCGGTGCGGTCACATAGTACTGCTCATTAAGGTCATGAATATGGACGCGACTCCACTCTCATAGGCGTGGCATCCATATTCATAACCTTAACCCCTCTCTGACATTAGACGTACTATCCCGTCCATAAAACCCGTGCCATTCTGACCATGGACGGGATAGTACGTCATAGGCGATTAGCTGCGCTCCCTCCGGGAGCGCAGCTAATCGCCGCCGGGTGTCAGCTGATTATCACAGCTGACACCCGTGACTGTGTGTCAGGAGCGGTCACGGACCGCTCCCGGCACATTAACCCCTTGCACACCGCGATCAAACATGATCGCGGTGTACTGGGGGCACAGGGGAGGATCGCGCAGGCAGGGGGCTCCCTGCGCGCCCCCCTGAGACCCTCAGACCAGCGCGATGTGATCGCGCTGCTCTGAGGGCTTCCTCCCTCCCAGGACCCGGATCCAAGATGGCGCTGGGGTCCTGGAGGGAGGCGGCTTCCTCAGTGCCTGCCGAGAGCAGGCATGAGGAAGCGTCCTGCACTGCCTGTCACATCGCTGGTGTGACAGAGTGCTGTGCACACTGTCACACCAGCGATCTGATGAAATACAGTGATGTCCCACCCTGGGACAAAGTAAAAAAGTAAAAAAAAGTAAAAATAAACATGTGTAAAAAAAAATCCAAAAAAAAAAAAAAAAAAAAAAAAAATATTCCCCAATAAATTCATTACTTATTGTAAATAAAAAAAATAAAACAATAAAAGTACACATATATGGTATCGCCGCATCCGTAACGACCCCCCCTATAAAACTGTCTCACTAGTTAACCCCTTTTGTGAACCCCTTAAAAAATAAAAAATAAAAACGAAGCAAAAAATCAGTGCTTTATCATCATACCGCTGAACAAAAAGTGGAATAACACGCGATCAAAAAGACGGATATAAATAAACATGGTACCGCTGAAAACGTCATCTTGTCCCGCAAAAAACGAGCCATCACACAGCATCATCAGCAAAAAAATAAAAAAGTTATAGCTCGCAGAATAAAGCGATGCAAAAATAATTATTTTTTATATAAAATTGTTTTTATTCTATAAAAGCGCCAAAACATAAAAAAAATTATATAAATGAGGTATCGCCATAATCGTACTGACCCGAAGAATAAAACTGCTTTATCGATTTTACCACACGCGGAACAATAAAAACGCCTCACCCAAAAGAAATTCATGAATTGCTGATTTTTGTTCATTCTAACCTCCCAAAAATCGAAATAAAAAGCGATCAAAAAATGTCACGTGCTCAAAAATGGTACCAATAAAAGCGTCACCTCGTCCCGCAAAAATTAAGACCTCACATGACATTGTGGGCCAAAATATGCAAAAATTATAGCTCTCAAAATGTGGCGATGCAAAAAACTACTTTTTGCAATAAAAAGCGTCTTTTAGCGTGACAGCTGCCAATCATAAAAACTGCTATAAATAGTAAATCAAACCCCCTTTATCACCCCCTTAGTTAGGGAAAAATAATAAAATAAAAAAAATGTATTTATTTCCATTTTCCCATTAGGGTTAGGGTTAGGGTTTCGGCTAAAGTTAGGGTTAGGGTTAGAGTTAGGATTAGGGTTAGGGTTGGGATTAGGGTTGGGACTAGGGTTAGGGGTGTGTTGGGGTTAGGGTTGGAGTTAGAATTGGGGGGTTTCCGCTGTTTAGGCACATCAGGGGCTCTCCAAATGTGACATGGCGTCTGATCTCCATTCCAGCCAATTCTGCGTTGAAAAAGTCAAACGGTGTTCCTTCACTTCTGAGCTCTGCCATGCGTCCAAACAGTAGTTTTATCCCCACATATGGGGTATCAGCGTACTCTGGACCCCAAGAGTTATTGTGAAATTTGTCCTATTTCTTCTGTTACCCTTGGGAAAATAAAAAACTGGGGGCGAAAATATTATTTTTGTAAAAAAAATAAGATTTTTTTTGTTTTTAACGGCTGTACATTATAAACTTCTGTGAAGCACTTGGGGCTTCATAGCGCTCACCACACATCTAAATAAGTTCCTTGTGGGGTCTATTTTCCAAAATGGGGTCACTTGTTGGGGATTTCCACTGTTTAGGCGCATCAGGGGCTCTCCAAATGCGACATGACGCCCCCAGACCATTCCATCAAAGTCTGCAATCCAAAACGTCACTACTTCCCTTTCCGAGCCCTGACATGCGCCCATACAGTAGTTTTCTCCCACATATTGGGTATCAGCGTACTCAGGACAAATTGGACAACAACTTTTGGGGTCCAATTTCTCCTGTTGCCCTTGTGAAAATAAAATATTGGGGGCGAAAAAATCATTTTTGTAAAAAAAAAAAGGATTTTTTATTTTTACGGCTGTGCGTTATAAACTTCTGTGAAGCACTTCGGGGTTCAAAGTGCTCACCACACATCTAGGTAAGTTCCTTGTGAGGTCTATTTTCCAAAATGGGGTCACTTGTGGGGGGTTTCCACTGTTTAGGCGCATCAGGGGCTCTCCAAATGCGACATGACGCCCCCAGACCATTCCATCAAAGTCTGCAATCCAAAACGTCACTACTTCCCTTTCCGAGCCCTGACATGCGCCCATACAGTAGTTTTCTCCCACATATTGGGTATCAGCGTACTCAGGACAAATTGGACAACAACTTTTGGGGTCCAATTTCTCCTGTTACCCTTGTGAAAATAAAATATTGGGGGCGAAAAAATCATTTTTGTAAAAAAAAAAAGGATTTTTTATTTTTACGGCTGTGCGTTATAAACTTCTGTGAAACACTTCGGGGTTCAAAGTGGTCACCACACATCTAGATAAGTTCCTTGTGGGGTCTATTTTCCAAAATGGGGTCACTTGTGGGGGGTTTCCACTGTTTAGGCGTATCAGGGCTCTCCAAATGCGACATGACGCCCCCAGACCATTCCATCAAAGTCTGCAATCCAAAACGTCACTACTTCCCTTCCGAGCCCTGACGTGCACCCATACAGTAGTTTTCTCCTACATATTGGGTATCAGCGTACTCAGGACAAATTGGACAACAACTTTTGGGTTCCAATTTCTTCTGTTACCCTTGTGAAAATAAAATATTGGGGGCGAAAAAATCATTTTTGTAAAAAAAAAAAAAGGATTTTTTATTTTAAGGCTGTACGTTATAAACTTTAGTGAAACACCTGGGGGTTCAAAGTTCTCACCACACATCTAGATAAGTTCCTTGAGGGGTCTAGTTTCCAAAATGGTGTCATTTGTGGGGGGTTTCCACTGTTTAGGCAGATCAGGAGCTCTCCAAACACGACATGGCGTCCAGCCAATTCTGCGTTGAAAAAGTGAGATGGGGCTCCTTCCCTTCCAAACTCTGCCATGCACCCAAACAGTGGTATACCCCCACATATGGGGTATCCGTGTACTCAGGACAAATTGCACAATAACTTTTGGAGTCTTATTACCCTTGGAAAAATAAAAATTGGGGTGAAAAGATCATTTTTGTGGAAAAAAATATGATTTTTAAATTTTACGGCTCTACGTTATAAACTTGTGTGAAGCACTTGAGGGTTCAAATTGCTCACCAAAGATCTAGATAAGTTCCTTAGGGGGTCTAGTTTCCCAAATGGGGTCATTTGTGGGGGTTTCCACTGTTTAGCACATCAGGGGCTCTCCAAATGCAACATGGCATCCAATCTCAATTCCAGCCAATTTTGGTTGGAAAAAGTCAAATGGTGCTCCTTCCCTTCCGAGCTCTGCCGTGCGCCCAAACAGTGGTTCCCCCCCACATATGGGGCATCAGCGTACTCAGGACAAATTGGACAACAACTTATGTGGTCCAATTTCTCCTGATACCCTTGGGAAAATAAAAAATTAGTGACTAAAAGATAATTTTTGTGGGAAAAAAATAGGATTTTTTATTTTCATGCCCGGGCATTATAAACTTGTGTGAAGCACTTGGGGGTTCAAAGTGCTCACCAAAGATCTAGATAAGTTCCTTAGGGGGTCTAGTTTCCAAAATGGGGTCACTTGTGGGGATTTCCACTGTTTAGGCTCATCTGGGGCACTGCAAACGGAACATGACCCCCATCAACGTCTGCATTCCAAAACGTTACTACTTCCTTTCCAAGCCCTGCCGTGCGCCCAAACAGTTTTCCACCCCCACATATGGGGTATCAGCGTACTCAGGACAAATTGGACAACAACTTTTGGGGTCCAATTTCCTTGGGAAAATTCAAAAATTTAGGACTAAAAAATCATTTTTGTGGAAATTTTTTTTTTTTTTTTTCACACCCAGGCATTATAAACTTTTGTGAAACACTTGGGGGTTCAAAGTGCTCACAACAGATCTAGATAAGTACCTTAGGGGGTCTAGTTTCCAAAATGGTGTCACTTGTGGGGGGTTTCCACTGTTTAGGCGCATCAGAGGTTCTCCAAGCGCGACATGGCCTCCAATCTCAACTCCAGCCAATTTTAGTTTGAAAAAGTCAAACGGCGCTCCTTCCCTTACGAGCTCTGCCGTGTGCCCAAACAGTGGTTTTCCCCCACATATGGGGTATTGGCGTACTCAGGAGAAATTGCATAACAACCTTATCTGTCCATTTTCTCCTTTTACCCTTGTGAAAATAAAAAAAAAGTTTGTAAAAGATCATTTTTGTGGCTAAAAAGTTAAATATTCATTTTTTCCTTCCACGTTGCTTTAGTTCCTGTGAAGCACCTGAAGGGTTAATAAACTTCTTGAATGTGGTTTTGAGTACCTTGAGGGGTGCAGTTTTTAGAATGGTGTCACTTTTGGGTATTTTCTGTCATGTAGACCCCTCAAAGTGACTTCAAATGTGAGGTGGTCCCTAAAAAAAATGGCTTTGTAAATTTTGTTGTAAAAATGAGAAATCGCTGGTCAACTTTTAACCCTTATAACTTCCTAACAAAAAAAAATTTTGATTCCAAAATTGTGCTGATGTAAAGTAGACATGTGGGAAATGTTATTTCTTAACTATTTTGTGTTACATATTTCTCTGTTTTAAGGGAATAAAAATTCAAAAGTTTGAAAATTGCTAAATTTTCAAAATTTTCGCCATATTTGCGTATTTTTCAAAAATAAACGCAAGTTATATGGAAGAAATTTTACCACTAACATGAAGTACAATATGTCACGAGAAAACAGTCTCAGAATCGCGAAGATCCGTTGAAGCGTTCCGGAGTTATAACCTCATAAAGAGACAGTGGTCAGAATTGTAAAAATTGTCCCGGTCATTAACGTGCAAACCACCCTTGGGGGTGAAGGGGTTAATGAGCAGTACCATGTGACCGCACCACAGGGGAAGAAGCTGACGCGCCGCTGACGCGATAGAGATGCTGGGACGTGCAGCGACGGAGCGAGGTGGGTAAGTATGAAAGGGGAGGACTGGGGAGCCCAGCGGAGGGTGGTAGTGGAGCCATGTATACAGGGTGGGAGCGGAGCCATGTATATAGAATTGGAGGGTGGGAGTGGAGCCATGTACAGTGCCAGCTAAGGATCAAGAGCGGGTCAGCAGCACCCAGAAAGCGAAAGTACGTTTACTTTGACAGGCTGGGTTTTCTTGCATCTATTCTGGATCTCAGACCGTAAGTATATACATCACACCACATAACACATATGCAGTTTAGGCTCACCCCTCCTACATGTTCTAATCCCCTTTCATTTCCCAACAGAACCCAATCCAACCTCACTGAGAGGGAGACAGGCTTAGACTCAGAGGCCATTATTGACCCGGTTGGGGGAGGTGAAGAGGTGGCTGGCCCTTCGTCTGACCCTCCCTGCAGCATCCCCCAAGCTTCACAAGCACCAGGACCTGACCAAGCAGCTGGAACGCAACCTGTACCTGACCCACCTGGTGCAGCAGCAGGCTCCAGTGTAGAGGAACCAGCCAATAGCAGCAGCCCCACTGTACCTCTTGTGGGCTCACCCCAGCCTGTTGCAATATCCCGCCGTGGGAGAAGACGGAGAGACATCACTGGGTCAGACACACGTAGGCATGTGGACACTGGGGTACTCAATTACATTTCAAGGGCAGCTGTGGATGAGGGTGAAGAGGCCTATGCCCATAGTCTTGCCCACTACCTTCGTCCCCTACCCCGAGAGGTCAGGCTCTGTGTACGACGATCAATTCAGATCCTAATTGACGGATGCACACCCCCCAATACCCCATATGAGATGTTTGAATTCCTTGAGAGGTGGCAGCTCTCACCCCGTAACCTTATGCGCCTTGCCCCCCACCAAAATGTGCATTGTCAATTAGGATCTGATGATCCTCCTGCATGGGCGCCTACACCTCAACCCATTCCCCCACCCAACCAACCTTGGCAACAACAGGGTCAAATGGCAGGCAATAATCCGACTTCCCAATATGGCCACTTGTACAGATCCAGTGTTGGAGGCTGGTCCCAACCTGGATATGCTCAACATGGACATATTGGGGGGTATAATTCTCGTGGCTATCATCTTCCACAGGAATATAATCTCCCTTATCTGTATGGCAATGTGCCCACACATCAACCTGACCGTAGGCAGATGTTAGCTCAGGGCCCTGAAAATCAACTCCAACAGGGTGATGGTCAAGGTTCTCATCATAGCCAACAACACAGAGATGCTGGGAACCCGCCAACTCCACCACCCACATACCACCAGCTCTGATTATTTATTTCACTTAGATATTACGAATTCCAAAGTATTTATTAATTTTTAGCAAATTTACTTTAGAGTCCTGTTGTGTTACAGAAATGTACACCAATCTAGATGCATCTAAGCTACATATGGTAACAATATGCTATTGTGTAGGCCTATTCAACGTTTGGTATTTGCATTATGTCTTATGCTTAAAACAAAAGGTACTTATTTGTTTACATTTTTTTATACACAATGATGTGTAAACTATATTTGCACTCATCTGAATGGCTACAAAGAGCAAATGGTACTTAGCTGGTGGGATATGGGCTAGGGGAAAATATTATTATTTCGTTATATCTTATAATTTATACCAATGTTTGTTATTTTTCCCCCATCCATTCGAAAAATTGTTGGCTAATGCATCATTGCATTAGTCTAATCTTAGATCCCAACCATATGGGATAGATATGGTGCTCACTAGTGATAGTGAAACTTTTTTCTTTTGCTTATGTATTATTATTTATGGAAAAGTAAGTGATTTTGTTTGTTTTTATGTTACTCCATGTTGTCTATTGCATATTTGCAATACTCTAATCTTGTTAACTAAACATAAGGGTAACATATGGTCTTCACTATACATAGTGAACGTTGGTTATTTGCTGTACATACTATTACCGTATTTTCCGGCGTATAAGACGACTGGGCGTATAAGACGACCCCCCAACTTTTCCAGTCAAAATATAAAATCTTAAAAGTAGGGGGGTCTTTTTATACGCCTAGTGTAGTCTTATAGGGCGGTGCGGAGGAGTGGTCCCAATGACAAGGTGAGGGGGGCGTCCCACAGGGAATGTGTATATGAAGTACCATTACCTCCTTGCGGTGCTCTGTGTGGCTGTCTGCGCTTGGAGGGGCGGCAGCGGATCTTGATCAGCATTGGGGGCTTGGCCGGCGGCTCCTTATGCATCATGGGGGTCTCCGCCGGCATTTCCTCAGAGCCCGGAGGTCACCGCAGCTCCATTGCTACGATGCGGTGGCCTCCGGCAAAATGGCCGCTGGTGGGCGGCGCATGCTCAGATACAGATCTCGGCAACGAGATCTCGTCTTGAGATCTTGTCTCCCGAGAATTTGGAACGAGATCTGAATCTGAGCACCAGCGGCCATTTTGCCGGAGGCCACCGCATCGTAGCAATGGAGCTGCGGTGGCCTCCGGGCTCTGAGGAAATGCCAGCGGAGACCCCCACGATGCATAAGGAGCCGCCGGCTGAGCCACCAATGCTGATCAAGAGCCGCCGCCGCCCCTCCAAGCACAGACAGCTGCACAGAACACTGCAAGGAGGTAATGGTACTTCATATACACTTTCCCTGTGGGATGCCCCCTCACCTCTTCATTGGGTCCACTCCTCCGTACCACCCTATAAGACGATACCCGGCATATAAGACGACCCCCGACTTTCCAGAGGATTTTCTGGGGTTAAAAAGTCGTCTTATACGCCGGAAAATACGGTATTTTGGACAATGTTTGTGATTTGAGTACATTTAATTTCACAGACAGTTGTCAAATGCATATTTGCACTTATGTAATGTGATCAATCCGACATTTGGGTCACATATAATCACCACTACCCATATTGACTATTGTTTTTTGTCTTTACACACTATTATGTATGTAATAATTTGTATTTTTGTCATGCCTTATTTTGTTACTTGTGTAAGAATGCACACTTACACTATTGTGCTGTACATACATATACCATATGAAGCAAATATGGTAGCCACTACCTCAAGTGGCAGTTTGCACATATAAATCTCTATTTTTTTAAAAAGTTTGGAGTGTTTTTTCATAAGTTGTTTGTACTCAAACACCAACACATCTGTTATGACCATTAACAACAGACAGAGACTATGTATACAAACACTAATTTTATAAGATACACACACAAAAAAATTACAGCATAGACAATGCCTCATCTTGCCATGTTGTACTACCTTCAGGTGACACAAAATATTGGATAAAGATATCACGGGTTTTCAGTCCTGACAGTGGGCGACGTAAAGGGATGACATGGGGCGTAGGCATATCCCCATTGGTCACCACACTTTATCCAAAATCAGATGGGCCACAATCATGCATTCTGGTGAAATTATGTAGAACAACACATGCTTTGATGACCTCATTGACGTTGCCTTCACTGAGCTGAATAGCAGACTGGAGAACCCGCCATTTTGCACACAGAATGCTAAAGGCACACTCCACCAGGCACCTGGCCCGTAATAGGCGCAAGTTGAAGATTCGACGACGATGGTCAAGGTGTCGTCGTGGATATGGCCTCATCACATTCCTTGATAGCTGGAAGGCCTCATCCCCAACTACAACATATGGGACCGGTTCCAGATTGGAGCCAGGAAGTTGGCGTGCTGGTGGTAGGTGCAACTCGTTATTGCGAAGCCGCCGACCCATAATGGAAGAATTGAAGACTCTAGAGTCTCCAGTTCTTCCATAGGCCCTAATGTCTACAATTATAAACCTGTAGTTACTGTTAACTAGAGCCAACAGTACAACAGAAAAGTATTGTTTATAATTATAGAATTGGGACCCTGAGTTCGGCGCTTACGCACACGGATGTTCTTCCCATCAAGGGCTCCTATACAATTTGGGAACTAGCATTGCTCCTCAAATCCCCTGGCAATCCTCTTCCAGTCTTCCATCTTTGGCTCAGGCATAACCAGTTGATGAAGTCTGTCCCAGAGTTGAGAGCAGGTATCACGCACAATGCCAGATATGGTGGACCTCCCAATGAAGAACTCCAGATGGAGTGCGGCATAGGATATGCCAGTAGTTAGGAACCTCCAAGTCACCAAATGTAGAGAGAGCAATCATTACACATGCACAAAGCTAGAACAAACGCACTATACATAACCGTTACATCATGTCAGTTACAAACAATCCTAACTTACATTTACCACAAGTCAAAGCTTTATGTCATTTTTACATAGACATAATAGTTCTGGTAGTTCTAGGTGATATATGGGATATATTCTGAGGATATTTCAGCTAAAGACATAAAGCTAAAGGGACACTTGTGGGAAAACACATCATCAACAGACAGTATGTAGCTGAGGAATACATACCGTAGCGTAAGGAGAAATCGCTCCTCTGCAGAGATAGCTTTGCGCGTCCTGGTATCCTGGCAGGTGATCCCACGGCGCACAATCTCCAACAAAACATCAAATGTGGGAATGGCCATCCGACAAAACAGAAAAAACTTGTCTGGATGAGTCCGCAGAGATGCATACAGGTGGTGAAAATGGCCTTTTAGTGAGGCGTTGCCTCAAATGCGGATGCACCCACATTCGCCTCCTCCTGCGCGGATCAACGAGCACTGGGTAAGGCTGGCCAAAGCGGCGAGACAAAACTCAGTTGTACAGCACTCTATCAATTGGGGTGAACTGAAGACTGTCAGACATGTTGGCAAGCAAGCAGCAGCCCTCCAACACAAGCACACCACAAAAATGGCAAGATTGGGGGCTGCCAACTGATGCAGGGCCAATAAATAGCCTTGCTGATGATGATTTGAATGAGTTTCAAGCCTAAAAACCGTTAAATGTCCATTTTGCAAGGCGGCGAGAAAAATTCGCTATACGGATGCCATACGGATTGCATACGGATGCTTACATGCGCAAAATACGCAGCCGCACCCTGATAATGGATGAAATACGGATTGTTGTGCCGGCAACATTTTGGCGTATTACGCTTATACAATACGGTCCGTATTTTTCTACGGTGAGTGTTACACCGGCCTATCAGTTTTGTACATCGAGAGACTGAAATTCTTGCCCATTCTTCTTTGGCAAACAGCTCGAGCTCAGTGAGGTTGGATGGAGATCGTTTGTGAACAGCAGTTTTCAGCTCTTTCCACAGATTCTTGATTGGATTCAGGTCTGGACTTTGACTTGGCCATTCTAACTCCTGGATACGTTTATTTGTGACCCATTCCATTGTAGATTTTGCTTTATGTTTGGGATCATTGTCTTGTTGGAAGATAAATTTCCTTCCCAGTCTCAGGTCTTTTGCAGACTTCAACAGGTTTTCTTCAAGGATAGTCCTGTATTTGACTCCATCCATCTTCCCATCAATTTTAACCATCTTCCCTGTCCCTGCTGAAGAATAGCAGGCCCAAACCATGATGCTGCCACTACCATGTTTGACAGTGGGGATAGTGTGTTCAGGGTGATGAGCTGTGTTGCCTTTATGCCAAACATATCGTTTGGCATTGTTACCAAAAAGTTCGATTTTGGTTTTATCTGACCAGAGCACCTTCTTCCACATGTTTGGTGTGTCTCTCAGGTGGCTTGTTGCAAACTTTAAATGGCAGTTTTTATGGATATCTTTGAGAAATGGCTTTCTTCTTGCCACTTTTCCATAAAGGCCAGATTTGTGCAGTGTACAATTGATTGTTGTCCTATGGACAGACTGGCCCACCTCAGCTGTAGATCTCTGCAGTTCATCCAGAGTGATCATGGGCCTCTTGGCTGCATCTCTGATCAGTCTTCTCCTTGTTTGAGATGAAAGTTTAGAGGGACGGCCGGGTCTTGGTAGATTTGCAGTGGTATGATACTCCTTCCATTTCAATATGATCGCTTGCACAGTGCTCCTTGGGATGTTTAAAGTTTTGGAAATCATTTTGTATCCAAATCCGGCTTTAAACTTCTCCACAACAGTATCACAGACCTGCCTGTTGTGTTCTTTGGTCTTCATGATGCTCTCTGTGCTTCAAACAGAACCCTGAGACTATCTCAGAGCAGGTGCATTTATATGGAGACTTGATTACACACAGGTGGATTATATTTATCATCAGTAGTCATTTAGGACAACATTGGATCATTCAGAGATCCACAATGAACTTCTGGAGTGAGTTTGCTGCACTGAAAGTAAAGGAGCCGAATAATATTGCACGCCCCACTTTTCAGCTTTTCTATTTCCACAAAAATTTTAAATAACCAATAAATTTCATTCAACTTCACAATTGTGTCCCACTTGTTGTTGATTCTTCACTAAAAATTTACATTTGGTATCTTTATGTTTGAAGCATGATATGTGGGAAAAGGTTGAAAAGTTCCAGGGGGCCGAATACTTTCGCAAGGCACTGTATATAGGATTGGAGGGTTGGAGCGGAGCCATGTATACAAGGATGGGAGTCTGGGAGCAGAGCCATGTATACAGGATGGGAGGGTGGGAGTGGAGCCATGTATATAGGATGGGAGGGTGGGAGCAGAGCCGTGTTTATAGGATGGGAGAGTGGGAGCGGAGCCGTGTTTATAGGATAGGAGGGTGGGAGCGGAGCCGTGTATATAGGATGGGAGGGTGGGAGCGTAGCCGTGTATATAGGATGGGAGAGTGGGAGCAGAGCCGTGTATGCAGGATGGGAGGGTGGGAGCGGAGACGTGTATATAGGATGGGAGGGTGGGAGCGGAGCCGTGTATACTGGATGGGAGGGTGGGAGCGGAGCCATGTATACAGGATGGGAGGGTGGGAGCGGAGCCATGTATATAGGATGGGAGGGTGGGAGCGGAGCCATGCATACAAGGATGGGAGGGTGGGAGCGGAGCCATGTATATAGGATGGAAGAGTGTGAGCGGAGCCATGCATAAATAAACTACATATAAACTACATACATATTCTAGAATACCCGATGCGTTAGAATCGGGCCACCATCTAGTTTTACTATAAACGATTACTGTTATACCAAACATACAGTTGAAACCAAAAGTTTACATACACTATATAAAAGACACATATGCATGTTTTTCTCAATATCTGACATGAAATCAGAATAAACCTTTCTCATTTTAGGTCAATTAGCATTACCATAATTATTATTTGCCAAATGCCAGAATAATGAGAGAGAGGATGTGTTAAGACATTTTTATTACTGCAAATTCAAAAGTTTACATACACTAAGATTACTATACCTTTAAACAATTCTGGACTGCCCATATTATGATGTCATGTGTTTGGAATCTTCTGATAGGTTTTTTGGCAACATCTGAGTTAATAAGAGACACACCTGTGGATGTATTTTGGTACACTTGCAACACACTGCTTCTTTGTGTAGCATCATGAAAAAGTCTCAAGAATCAGCCAAGGTATCAGGAAGATAATTGTGGACTTGCACAAGTCTGGCTCATCCTTGGGTACAATTTCAAGATACCTGGAGGTGCCTCGTTCATCTGTACAAACAATTATATGCATGTACAAAAAAGATGGGAATGTCCAGCCATCATATCGCTCAGGAAGAAGACGGGTTCTGTGTCCCAGAGATGAACATGCTTTGGTCCGACATGTGCATATCAACCCAAGGACAAAAGCAAAAGACCTTGCGAAGATGATGGCGGAAGCTAGTATGATTGTGTCAATATCCACAGTGAAATGAGTACTGTATCAACATGGCCTGAAAGGCCGCTCTGCCAGGAAGAAGCCATTACTCCAAAAGATACACAAAAAAGCCAGATTAATGTTTGCAAATGCACACAGGAACAAAGACCTTAATTTCTGAAGACATGTTCTGTGGTCTGATGAAACTAAAATTTAACTTTTTGGGCATAATGATCATCGTTACGTTTGGAGGAAGCCTAAGACCACCATCCCAACTGTGAAACACGGGGGTGGGAGCATTATGTTGTGGGGTTGTTTTGCTGCAGGAGGGACTGGAGCACTTCACAAGATAGATGGCATCATGAGAAAAGAAGATTATGTGGCAATCCTGAAGCAACATCTCAAGACATCAGCTAGGAAGTTAAAGCTTGGGCAGAAATGGGTCTTCCAAATGGACAGTGACCCGCAGCATACTGCCAAAATGGTAACAAAGTGGCTTATGGATAACAAAGTCAATGTTTTGCAGTGGCCATCACAAAGCCCTGATCTCAATCTTTTTGAAAATTTATGGGAAAAGCTGAAAATGCAGGTGCGAGCAAGGCGACCTACAAACCTGTATCAGTTACACCAGTTTTGTCAGGAGGAATGGGCCCAAATTCCAACCAACTATTGTGAGAAGCTTGTGGAAGAATGTCCCAAACGATTGACCCAAGTCATTCAGTTTAACCCCTTACTGTCCATTGACATGCACAGTCACAGACAGGCACGGCAAGAGGTGCGGGGACCCTTGCAGTCGGTCCCCGCACCCACAGCGTTGTCATTGGTTAGTCAATCTGACTGACCAAACACAGCAGCGATCGGGCAGGAAAGGCTGAAATTTCAGCTTCTCCTGCCCTATCAGTGCAGGAGCTCAGCGCTGCAGTGGCCGAGCTTCCTGCACTGACAGCCGGGAGCAGCGTCCGCGCATCCTGGCTGTTAACCCCATGACTGCTGCGATCGAGCGCGATCGCAGCGTTCAGGAGGGAGGCAGAGGGTCGGGAGCTCCCTCTTCCTCAGATCGGCGTCCCCAAAATGTAATTACAGGGCCCAATCTCTGCCTTGATGACCCGGGGTTGTCATGACAACCTCCGGGTCATCCAGCTACGGAAAGCCACTATGACCATGCTCACAACATGGTCACAGCAGCTATCTCCATTGGTATAATGTATTGCAATGCTGGAACATTGCAATGTATTATACCTGCAATCAAAAGTGATAAAGTGAAAGTCCCATAAAAGGACTAGGCAAAAAAAAAACTTTTTTTTAAAACGATTGTAAAAAAATATTAAAAAATAATAAAAAAAATTCCCCTAAAAAATACACATTTTTATGTAAAAAACAAAACAAAAAAAAAAAATACACGTTTGGTATCGCTGTGTCCGTAAAAATCCCATCTATAAAAGCGTAACCCTAGTTAACCCTTTCAGTGAAAGCCGTAAAAAACCACAAAAAATTAGTAAATTATACTTTTTCCAAGGGGTATCATCATACCGCTTGGAAAAAGTGCAATAACACGCGATCAAAAAGACGGATATAAATAAACATGGTACCGCTGAAAACGTCATCTTGTCCGCAATAAACAAGCCGCCAAACAGCATCATCAGCGAAAAAATAAAAAAGTTATAGCTCGCAGAATAAAGTGATGCAAAAATAATTATTTTTTCTATAAAAGTTTTTATTGTGTAAAAAAATGGCAAAACATAAAAAAGATATAAATGAGGTATCGCTGTAATTGTAGTGACCCGAAGAATAAAGCTGCCTTACCAATTTTACCACACGCGGAACGGAGGAAAAAAAAAACAAAAAACAATTTCTGAATTGCTGGTTTTTGTTCATTCTGCTTCCACAAAAATCGGAATAGGAAGCGATCAAAAAACGTTATGTGCCCGAATATTGTATCAATAAAAACGTCCGCTCGTCCCACAAAAAATAAGCCGCACATAACTCTGCCGGCCAAAATATGGAAAAATTATAGCTCTCAAAATACGGCGATGCAAAAATTTCTTACAAAAAATTCTTCCAAAAAAAGCGTCTTTTAGTGTGTGACAGAAGCTAAACATGAAAAAAGGATGTAAATCTGGTATCTCTGTAATCGCACCGATCCGAAGAATAATGTCGCCTAATCACTAATACCGCACGAGGAACGGCGTAAAAAATAAAACCAATTCTTCACCTTTTGTGGATTTGTTCATTCTGCCTCCCAAAGATCGCAGTAAGGCGATCACAGTGGTTCCCCCCCACATATGGGGTATCAGCGTACTCAGGACAAATTGCACATCAACTTTTGAGGTCCTATTTCTCCTGTTACCCTTATAAAAATAAAAATTTGGGGGCAAAAATATCATTTGATTTCAAATATCAAATTATTTTTTTATTTTTACGGCTCTACGTTATAAACTTCTGTGAAGCACTTGGGGGTTAAAGTGCTCACCACACATCTAGATAAGTTCCTTGGGGGTCTAGTTTCCAAAATGGGGTCAATTGTGGGGTGTTTCCACTGTTTAGGCACATCAGGGACTCTCCAAATACGACATGACTTCCAATCTCAATTCCAGCCAAAAAAGTCAAATGGCGCTGCTTCCCTTCCAAGCTTTGCCATGCGCCTAAATAGTGGTTTACCCCCACATATGGGGTATCAGCGTTCTCAGGACAAATTGCACAATAACTTTTGGGGTCCTGTTACTCTTTGGAAAATAAAAATTGGGGGTGAAAAGATCATTTTTGTGGAAAAAATATGATTTTTTAATTTTAAGGCTCTACGTTAAATAACCTTCTGTGAAGCCCTATGGGGGTTCAAAGTGCTCACCACACATTTAGATAAGTTCCTTGGGGGTCTAGTTTCCAAAATTGGGTCACTTATGGGGGGATTCCACTGTTTAGGTGCATCAGGGGCTCTCCAAACACGACATGGTGTCTGCTCTCGATTCCAGCCAATTGGACATTCAAAGTCTCAAATGATGCTCCTTCCCTTCTGAGCACTGCCGTGCGCCTAAAGATTGGTCTTCCTCCACACATGGGGTATCGGTGTACTCAGGAGAAATTGTACAACAAATATTGTGGTTCATTTTCTCCTGATACATTTGGCAAAATTAAAAATAAATTGTGTCGAAAGAAATATATTGGGGAAAAAAGTTAAATATTCATTTTTTCCTTCCATATTGCGTCAATTCTTGTGAAGTACCTAAAGGGTTAATAAACTTCTTGAATGTGGTTTTGAACACCTTGAGGGGTGCAGTTTTTAAAATTGTGTCACTTTTGGGTATTTTCTGTCATATTGACCCCTCAAAGACACTTCAAATGTGAGGTGGTCCCCAAAAAAAATTGTTTTGTAAATTTTGTTGTAAAAATGAGAAATCGCTGGTCAACTTTTAACACTTATAACTTCCTAACAAAAAAAAATTTGGGTTCCAAAATTGTGCCAATGTAAAGTAGACATGTGGGAAATGTTATTTACCGTATTTTTTGGACTATAAGACGCACTTTTTCCCCAAAAAAACTGAGGAAAATGGGGGGTGCGACTTATAGCCCGAACGCAGGCTTACCGGGGGGTTGCGGCAGTGGTGTGGCGGTGACAGAGGTGCAGCGTTGCAGAGGCGCAGTGGGCGTTGTGCACCTGAGCAGGGTCCCTTCCTCAGGTGAGGAGACACCGCGGCACGGTGTCCACAGAGAGGAGAGCAGAGCTGGGTTTCTCGGTGGTGGCGGCCATCTTCCTGAGGCGGCACTTGGGCAGATAGAGTACTCTGGTTCCTGGGGATTCAGGAAAATGACAGCGGGAGGCCGCGTGTGCGCAGATATAGATCGCGGTGGCCATTATCCTGAAGCCGAGTTCACAGATTGAGAGCTCGGCTTCAGGAAAATGGCCGCCGCGATCTCCATCTGTGCACGCGCTGCCTCCCGCGGCCATTTTCCTGAAGCCCCAGGAAACAGAGTATTCTATCTGCGCACATGCCACCTCAGGAAGATGGCCGCCACCACCGTCAAACCCGGCTCTGCTCTCCTCTCTGCTCTCCGTGGACACCATGCCGCGGCGTCACCTCACCTGATGAAGGAACCCTGCTCAGGTGCACGCCGCCCACCGCGCCTCTGTAACGCCGCACCTCAGCCACCGCCACACCACTGCCGCAACCCCCGGTAACTTGTGGTTAACCCGGCTTTCCTGCTTGCCTTGGATACCGGGCCTAGGCATCACCTCACCTGAGGAAGGGACCACCCTGTATCAGCATCACCGCACCTCTGCAACACCACTGCCGCAACCCCTGCTATACCACCGCCGGCCCTCAGGTACCTTAAAATTCGGACAATAAGACGGACCCCCATATTGTAAAAGTCTTTTTTTCTGCTATTTTCACCCCAAAATTTGGGGTGCATCTTATGGTCCGGTGCGTCTTATAGTCCGAAAAATACGGTATTAACTATTTTTTGTGACATATCTCTCTGATTTAAGGGCATAAAAATTAAAAGTTTGAAAATTGCAAAATTTTCAAAATTTTTGCCATATTTCTGGTTTTTTTCATAAAGAAACGCAAGTTATATCGAAGAAATTTTACCACTAACATGAAGTACAATATGTCACGAGAAAACAATCTCAGAATCGCCAAGATCCATTGAAGCGTTCCAGAGTTATAAGCACATAAAGTGACAGTGGTCAGAATTGTAAAAATTGGCCTGGTCATTAACCTACAAAATGGCTTGGTCCTTAAGGGGTGAAGGGCAATGGTACCAAATACTAATGAAATTTATGTAAACTTTTGACTTTGCAGTAAGTAAAAAAAAATGCCTTAAAACATTCTATCTCTCTCATTATTCTGGCATAATCCTAATTGGGTAAAGTCCGCTGAAAATTATAGGGCCCTGCAGTGGCTAGGTGCCCAAAAGTTCATGTAACTGCCCATGTCACTGTCAAGAAATTGAGTCCTGAGGGCCCTATAATTTTACCTTATCTTATCTACCTCATTATTTACATCCTACTGATCATAATCCTAATTGACCTAAAATGGGAAAGGTTTATATTATGATTTCATGTCAGATATTGAGAAAAACATGCATATGTGTTTTTTTTTTACATAGTGCATATAAAACTTGTGGTTTCAACTGTACATAGTTTTTGTTTTATTTAAGTGGTAAAATAATTTTAAATTTGCAAAAAAAAAATTGCTTGTGTCGCCAATTTTTCCAAGAGCCGTAACATTTTCAATTTTCAGGAGATGGAGCTGTGTGAGCGCTTATTTTTGATGCCCTGAGCCAATGTTTTTACTGATACCATTTTGTGGTAGACACAATTTTTTTGCCGCCTCTTAGTCCTTTTTTTGGCGCTGTTGCCACTGCCGAAAATTCTTGCATTTTTTTTTTTCGTTACGCCATTGACCTTTCAGATTAATTTATTTTATATTTTGATAGATCATACTTTTCCAAATGTAGCGATAACAAGTATGTGTGTTATTAATTTTTCTTTCTTTAATGGGGGAAAAAGGGTTATTTGAACTTTTAGGTTTTTTTCATATTTTTTAAAACATTTTTTTTCTTACTTTATTTGTTATAACATTTTAACTTGGAACTGTGATCATCTGATCGCTTGTTCTATATACAGAAATGCCTAATAAAACAGCCTTGTGAATTAAAAAAGAAATAAGCAGATTTCTCTGATATGATACTGTATTACATTTTTTTTATTTTTTGTGTACTACTGATTTTTGAAATAAGAATTAAAATAATGGTTACTCTTTAAGACTTGGGTGAATATACAACACAGCTTTTTGAATCCGCGGTGCTGCTTTCATCCGTCCCTATTTGTCAGCATTGGAGGATTTGAACTATCCTGTTGGAAGCTTTGCACGTCCTTGCAGTAGTTTCTTAGTTATTGTTTTTTTTTGTTTTTGTTTTTTCCTTTTTTGTGTAGTAAGAGCCATAACTAGTTTTTTTCCTTTGACATGTCCAAATAATGTTATGAATTATGGTTTTGAATGGCAAAAAATAACTTATTATAATAAAAATAGAAAAAAAAAATATTTGTGAGGTAAAATAGAGAGTAAAAGGCAATTCCTCCATTGTTTGGGCTTTGTTTCTGTGCCAGGAAACGTGCACTAAAGATGACATGGTAAATTTATTTTTTTGTTAACTTTATAGACAGAATATATAATTTTATTGTTACATGATTTTTTTTATGTTTTACTATGTAAAAAAAATTTGGCTTGTGTCACCATGCTCTGACACCCATAACTTGTATTTTACATTGATGTGATGTCTTATTTTGTCTAACAATATGTAGTTTTTGTGCTAATTTTGTGTAGATTCAACTTTTTTCTAATGTTAATTTTTCAGGGGAAACAAGGTGACTGAAAAAATAGCAATTCTGATGTTTTTATTTATTTTTTTATGCCATATGTCATGTAAAATAATGTTATATAATTAAATATTTAATGAGATTTTAACCCCTTCACCCTGAAGCCTGTTTTCACCTTCCTGACCAGGCCAATTTTTTTTAATTCTGACCACTGTCATTTTATAAGGTCATAACTCTGTAACACTTCAATGGATCCCACTGATTCTGAGACTGTTTTCTCGTGACATATCGTACTTCATGATAGTGGTAAAATTTCTTTGATATGACTTGTGTTTAGTTGTGAAAAAAACAGAAATGTGGAAAAAATTTCCAATTTTCAAACTTTTAATTTTTATGCCCTTAATCAGAGAATCAGATCACACAAAATAGTTAATAAATAACATTTTCCACATGTCTACTTTACATCTGCACAATTTTTGAAACATAATTTTATTTTTAGGAAGTTATAAGGGTTAAAAGTTGACCAGCAATTTCTCATTTTTACAACAAAATTTGCAAAACAATTTTTTTTTCCAGGACCACCTCACATTTGAAGTGACTTTGAGGGGCCTATATGACAGAAAATACCCCAAAGTGACACCATTCTAAGAACTGTACCCCTCAAGGTACTGAAAATCACATTCAAGAAGTTTATTAACCCTTCAGATGCTTCACAGGAATGTTAGGAATGTATAAGGGAAAAAAACATTTACTTTTCTTTCACAAAAATTTCCTTTAGACCTAATTTTTTTTAGTTTCGCAGGGGTAGCAAGAGAAAATGGCCAGTACAATTTGTTGTGCAATTTCTCTTGAGCATGCCGATACCCCATATGTGGGGAAAATCTACTCTTTGGGCACACGGCAAGGCTCGGACACTTTTTGAAATTTACTGGCATAATTAGTGGACACCATATGTTTGAAGAGCCCTTGATGTGCCTAAACAGTGGAAACCCCCAACAAGTGACACAATTTGGGAACTAGACCCCTAGGGAACTTATCTAGATGTGTACTGAGCATCTTGAACCCACAGGTGCTTTACAAAAGTTTTTAAAATGTAGAGCCGTGAAAATAAAAAAAAAAATCAAATTTTTCCGAGATAAATCTTGCATTTTCATAAGGGTAACAGGAGAAATTGAACCCCAAAATTTGTTGTTCAACTTTTCCTGAGTTTACCGATACCACATACTACTTTTAAGCACAGTGCAAAGCTAAGAAGGGAAGAAACGCCATATTATAGTGCTAATTTTGCTGCACTTGTTTGAGTGTGCCATGTTACAGTGGCAGAGCCCCTAAGGTGCCAACACAGCAGAACCCCCCATAAGTGACCCCATTTTACAAATGAAACCTCTCAATGAATTCATCTAGTGGTACAGTTATTATATTGACATCACAGGTGTATCACAGGCTTTTATACCATTGGGCAGTAAAGATTAAATAATTTACATTTTTACCACTAAGATTGTGTGTTAGCCCCAAGTTTTACATTTTCATACTGGGAAATGGGTAAAAATGGCACAAAAATGTATCCCATAATTTCTACTGAACGTGGCAATACCCCATATGTGGCTGTACAGTACTACTTAACCATACGGAGATACTCGGGAGGAACGTAGCGCTAGTTGCATCCTGGAACGCAAATTTTTCTAGAATAGTTTGTGGATTCCATATAAAGAGCCCCTAAGTGATAGAAAAACAGAATCCCCCTCAAGTGACCCCATTTTGGAAATTATAACCCTTTGGGAATTTATCTACAGATGTAGTGACAATTTTGACTCAATGTGTGTTTTCCAGAAACAAGCAGCAGTTGATGTTGCTGAGTGAAAATTGCGAACTGCCATTGTAGTAACCAGTACATTAAGCCCAGCTCATGCTTCTGGAGACACGCACCTTTAAATTAGGTGTGTTCTCATCACTACAGAAATGCCAAACATGTGGGCGCTAAACGTGGTTTAGGCACACTGTAGCTCAGAAAGGAAGGGGGGCATTTGAATTTGGGAGCGGAGAATTTTCTGAATTTCTTATGGGGGGGGGACTAGGAGCCATTTAGCTTTTCCAGAGCCTCTGTGCTACCAGCAACATGGAAGCCCCCTATATTGCCAATAACAGATGACGGACCTGAGTGAGGGCTTGCTTTTTTTGTGGATTGAGTTGAAGCTTTTATTGGGAACATTTTACATAACATTTATGATCACAATTATCCAGTGCTCTATGCTGAGCACTTACATCGGAGTTTCCATCTAAATCTCCGAGTGACATAACAGATGAAACCCCAGATGGATCCATTCACTGTAAAGAGTCAGCAGAGTTACTCTGGACTCTGTCTGGCCTCTGTTTAGCGGTGTCCTTCTTTTCAGAAGTGCATGAAACTATGGCCGACGGCACTTTTATGCAATCCTAAAAAGACAGACACCGCCAGATCACAGGCCCTATGGCGTCCACAGTGCCTCCATCTGCCTCATTATAATCTTCTGCCAGGGTTCTGACTGAATCACGTATTTCAGAGATTTACACGGAAACCCTGGTGTAAGTGCTTAGCATAGAGGGCATGGTTTAATGTGTCCGAGCTTTACTGCGATCTTTGGGACGCAGAATGAAAAAATCAACAGTATGTGAAGAATTGGTTTTATTTTTTACGTCGTTCCTCGTGAGGTATAAGTGATTAGGTGACTTTTTCTTTGGGTCAGTGCGATTACAGCGATACCAGATTTATTTTGGGATTTTATGTTTGGCTGCTGTCACGCACTAAAAGACGCTTTTTATTGCAAAAACTAGTTTTTGCATCACAATATTTAGACAGCTATAATTTTTCCACATTTTGGCCGCCAGAGTCATGTGGTGGCTTGATTTTTGCAGGACGAGCTGACGTTTTTATTGGTACCATCTTCAGGCACATGACTTTTTTGATCACTTTCTGATTTTTGGAGACAGAATGAACAAAATCCAGTCATTGAGGAATTGCTTTTTGGGATTTTTTTTAAACCATTCCGTGTGTGGTAAAATTGGTAAGGCAGCTTTATTCTTCTGGTCAGTACGATTACAGTGATACCCAATTTATATCTTTTTTATGTTTCGACGCTTTTACACAATAAAAAATATTTTTTGCATCCCTTTATTCTGAGAGATATAACTTTTTTATTTTTCTGCTGATGAAGCTGTATGGCGGCTTGTTTTGCAAGACAAGATGACGTTTTCAGCGGTACCATTTTTATTCACATTCCTCTTTTGATCATTTTTTATTTTTTACAGTATTCATTGAAGGGGTTAACTGGTGGGACAGTTTTATAGAGCTGATTGTTACGGATGCGATGATACCAAATATGTGTACTTTTATTGTTTATTTTTACTTACATAAATAAATGTATTTATTGGAAAAATTTGTTTATTTTTTTTCTTTATTTGGGGATTAAAAAAAATATTTTTACACTTTTTTAAATTTTTTTTAACTTTTTTTACATTGTCACATCCTGGGACATCACTGTATATTGTCAGATCGCTGTTCTGATTCTCACATCAGCATCTGACAGACAAGGAAGGAGGCATGTTGGCTAGGGATGGGCGAACCCGAACTGTAAAATTCGGGACTGTACCGAACACAGTGTTCGGTCACAAGGTCCCGAACACGGGTTTCCATGGGCATGACATCACCGCATGAACACTTCCGGAAAAAGCAGAAGACTTCCGCGTGCAGTGAATGCTGTCGGCAGTTAATGAGCGGCCCCGGAAGCAGATGCATCTGGGAGACAGCATGACGGGAGAACACGTCGCTGGACAGGTAAGCATAATTATAATTGGCCGTATCTGTAAAGTCCAAGTTCGGGGTTTTGACGCAAGTTTGCATCATCTCCGGCCCCAAACTCGAACTTTACAAAAAAACTTGGGCAAACCCGCCGATCCCGAACATCGGGGGGTTCACCCATCACAAATGTCAGCGCCTAATCTCAGCAGGAGCTCAACAAGCCACCTTTCCTGCAGAACCCTGAAGGACCCCATGGGCATCTTGAGGCCACAGGTCTCCAAAGTGACCATCAGGACAACACGATCGCACAGCATTGTCCTGATGGAAGTGCGCAGGGAACCCATTCCCTGTGCGATGCTCCTCTATGTCGTTGTCACTACTGACAGCGGCATCAGAGGGCTTAAATGCCCACAATTTGTGGTAGCACTGATCATGGGTTTTGCTGCAGGGTACTAGCTCTCACCCAAAGCTGACATCCGCACTCGATCACCGCGGTGCTCCTGCAGAGCAGTATACGTACAGGGCATATCGGGAAGGGGTTAAATACATTATAATTATATAAACTATATGATTTTTCAGATGCAGTGATACTAAATATTTGTTTTTTTATTTAGTTTTTAACAACTTTTTTTATATTTTTAGTCCCCTGCAGGGACTTGAACATTCGATTGTGTAATCGACTGTACAGTACTTTGTGATAATTACCGTATGTATTGCAGATAATTGTGATTTAATATGAGTTGTTAACCTCTATATCAGATTTTTGGGGTTTGATTCTGGCACCGTCACTCAACAGCTGCTATTAACTTCGACAGTGGATACATGTAAACATGATCACTATATTTACGGGTGCATGTCTCCAGAGGCACGAGCTGGTCATAATGTACTGGTGTTATTCACAAAGGTGGTACATGTGGTTAGTGGACCCTCTGTGCCACAGGGCTGGCCTTAACTAGGAGGGGCGTAGCTAAGCGACTACCAGGTGTACACTGCATCTCCTGATAGTGGAGTTAGGCTTGGCTGCAGGTAGCCATCAGGTATCACTCCTAGGCAATCCCTGGGTATGCAGACAACAGAAAGTAAAAGGGCTCCGTTCAGTCTAATAGGTTCGGGAACCTCTGCAGAACGGTTACTGACACGGACTCGGGCTACGTTCAGACTACTAGATTCAGGATCTACTGCAGAACAGTTATTGACGCAGAGTCTCAGACAGGGCTGATTCAGAGACTGTTAGGACAGTCTGGATACTAGGGGTACTCGGATAGGCACACGTTCAGACACACGGATCTTGGATACTAATTTAGGGACTGGCCACACACGGATCGGGGAACAAGGTTCAGGCACAGGCTGCACTAGGATCAGGGACTATGGGTTTAGAACTGGCCTTACCAGGGACTACGGGTTATGAATTGGCTGCTCAAGAACCAGGGACTACGAGTTCAGGGCTGGCAGCACCAAGACCAGAGGACTTCAATACTCACTAGTAGACTACCACACTACCTAATGATTCATGGTTGCTTGACGCCTCCCTATTGGGGAGGGTACCTTTTAAACAAGATGCCTCCCAGTTATTGGCTTGGAGCCACCTTGCACGTGCAGTCTGAGGTCATTTAACTATGGAGTACGCCGGGCACCATTCCTCGTGCCCAGGGTGGGTAGTATGCCAGCATCCCTGCATGGAGGGGGAATGGGAACCATGCAGTTGCACCTGCAACTAGCATTACATCTGTGCACTACAATGTACTAGGCACTATAGTGACAGATTCCCCACAAAAGGTTAGTAACTTGTAATGAGTGAGTATACTCATTGCTCAGGTTTCCTCGAGCATGCTCGGATGATCTCCGAGTATTTGGAAGTGCTCAGAGATTTAGTTTCTGTTGCCGTAGCTGCATGATTTGTGGCTATTTGACAGCCTTAATACATGTGGTAATTACCTAACAAACAGTTAATCCCCACATGTATTGCGGCTGTCTATTAGCCGCAAGTCATGCAGCTGCGGAAACAGAGAGTAAATCTCCAAGCACTTCCAAATACTCGGAGATCACCCGAGCATGCTCGGAAAAACCCCAGCAATGAGTATACTCGCTCATCACTATTAGTAACACTTCTGCTGCTTAACAGTAGTTATAGCAAAGTGGAAATTAAAAAAAAAAAAAATTAAGGTGCTTCACATAATTTTATAACGTTGAGCCGAGAAAATAAAAAAAAATAATTTTTGCCACAAAAATGTTGTTTTAGCCCCAATTTTTTTTATTTTTTTTATTTTCCCAAGGGTAACAGGAGAAATTGAGTGTTCAATACCACCCATGTGGTGGAAAACTACTGTTTAGGCGCTCGGCAGGGCTCTTAAAGGAAAGCGCACCATTTGACTTTTGTAACACAAAATTGGCAAGAAAAGATAGCGGGCGCCATGTCACGTTTACAGAGCCACTGATGTGCCAAAACATTGTAAACCCCCACAAGTGACCCCATTTTGGAAACTACACCCATCAAAGAATTTATGTAGCGTTGTGGTGAGCACCTTAAACCCGCAGGTTATTCACAGAATTTTATAACGTTGAGCCGCGAAAATAACAAAATTCAAAAATATTTAGCCCCAAATTTTTTGATTTTCGCAAGTGTAATGGGAGAAAATGGACCATACATGTCAATACACCAGATACAACATACAGTACAGACCAAAAGTTTGGACACACCTCATTTATAGATTTTTCTGCATTTTCATGACTATGAAAATTGTACATTCACACTGAAGGCATCAAAACTATGAATTAACACATGTGGAATTATATACGTAACAAAAAAGTGTGAAACACCTGAAAATATGTCTTATATTCTAGGTTCTTCAAAGTAGCGACCTTCTGCTTTGATGACTGCTTTGCACACTCTTGGCATTCTTTTGATGAGCTTCAAGAGGTAATCACCGGAAATGGTCTTCCAAAAATCTTGAAGGAGTTCCCAGAGATGCTTAACACTTGTTGGCCCTTTTGCCTTCACTCTGTGGTCCAGCTCACCCCAAACCATTTCGATTGGGTACAGGTCTGGTGACTGTGGAGGCCAGGTCATCTGGCGTAGCACCCCATCACTCTCCTTCTTGGTCAAATAGCCCTTACACAGCCTGGAGGTGTGTTTGGGGTTATTGTCCTGTTGAAAAATAAATGATGGTCCAACTAAACGCAAACCGGATGGAATAGCATGCCGCTGCAAGATGCTGTGGTAGCCATGCTCGTTCAGTATGCCTTCAATTTTGAATAAATCCCCAACAGTGTCACCAGCAAAGCACCCCCACACCATCACACCTCCTCCTCCATGCTTCATGGTGGGAACCAGGCATGTAGAGTCCATCCGTTCACCTTTTCTGCGTCGCACAAAGACACGGTGGTTGGAACCAAAGATCTCAAATTTGGACTCATCAGACCAAAGCACAGATTTCCACTGGTCTAATGTCCATTCCTTGTGTTCTTTAGCCCAAACAAGTCTCTTCTGCTTGTTGCCTGTCCTTAGCAGTGGTTTCCTAGCAGCTATTGTATCATGAAGGCCTGCTGCACAAAGTCTCCTCTTAATAGTTGTTGTAGAGATGTGTCTGCTGCTAGAACTCTGTGTGTCATTGACCTGGTCTCTAATCTGAGCTGCTGTAAACCTGCAATTTCTGAGGCTGGTGACTCGGATAAACTTATCCCCAGAAGCAGAGGTGACTAGAGATGAGCAACTTTGCCTCCGGGAGGGTCGAGTTGGGTTTCGTGAAACCCGACTTTCTCAAAAGTCAAGTCGAACGAAATCGGCCGACTATCGGGAAAAGTCGGAGGTCCGACTGAAACATGAAACCCAATGCAAGTCAATGGGGAAGCAAAGTCGGCAGGGAGTGGAGGACAGTAAACACACCTACAGTGCCCATTTCAATGGCAATGACATCAATTCTTGTTACTTAAGCTTGTCAACCTTAATTTACTTTATAATAATAGTTACGCATTGAAAACGGGGGGTTATTTTGCTAAAGTTGTGGGGGGGTAGTGCTGGCTCCAGGTTTTCATGTGCCCTGGGTGAAAGTGTCAGTGGGCCCCTTTAACACATACCACAATTCATGATGCTCCGATACGGCACAGAAATATAGGTATAGTACAATGACAAATACTTCACTTCTTACATTACATGACTGATATCAATTTTAAATTCTATAATAGCTCAAAAACTGGACAGTATATTCCTCCATACAGTATTATGGCCACCACATAGTGCGCCATACAGAATAATAAGCCCCATATATTGCTCCATACAGAATAATTGGTCCCATATAATGTTCCATACAGGATATGATGAGCTCCACATAATGCTACAGTAAAAGATGGTCCCCATATAATGTGCCATACAGTATAGGATGGTCCTCATAGAGTATAATGAGCCCCACATATTGCTCCATAACGTATGAGTCGCATATAAAGCTCCATACAGTATATGATGTGCCCCATATATTGCTCCATACAGAATGGGCTCCATATAATGCTCCATACAGAATAGGCCCCATATGTGCTTCATATGATGCTCCATACCCTATATCAGTGATGGCTAACCTTGACACTCCAGCTGTTGTAAAACTACAACTCCCAGCATGCCCTTGCAACCTGCAGCAGTTGAGGCATGCTGGGAGTTGTAGTTCTCCAACAGCTGGAGTGCCAAGGTTCGCCATCACTGCCCTATATGATGCCCCATAAATAATGAACCCCATATGATGCTCCAGTATATGATGGGCCCCATGGATGATGCTCCAGTGTATGATGGGCCTATATAATGCTCCATATATAATGTGCCCAATATGATGCTCCAGTGTATAATGGGCGCCGTATATGATGCTCCAGTGTATGATGGGTCCCATGGATGATGCTCCAGTGTATGATGGGCTTATATAATGCTCCATATATAATGGGCCCCATATGATGCTCCAGTATATGATGGGCCCCATGGATGATGCCCCAGTATATGATGGGCCTATATAGTGCTCCATATAGAATGGGCCCCATTTATAATACTCCAGTGTATAATGGGCCCCGTATATGATGCTCCAGTGTATGATGGGCCCCATTTATAATGCTCCAGTGTATGATGGGCCCATGGATGATGCTCCAGTGTATGATGGGCCTATATAATGCTCATATTTAATGGGCCCCATATGATGCTCCACTATATGATGGGACCCGTATATGATGCTCCAGTGTATGATGGGCCCCATTTAATGCTCCTTATATAATGGGCCCCATTTATAATGCTCCAGCGTATAATGGGCCTCGTATATGATGCTCCAGTGTATGATGGGCCCCATTTATAATGCTCCAGTGTATGATGGGCCCCATGGATGATGCTCCAGTGTATGATGGGCCTATATAATGCTCAATATATAATGGGCCCCATTTATAATGCTCCAGTGTATAATGGGCCCCGTATATGATGCTCCAGTATATGATGGGCCACATTTATAATACTCCAGTGTATGATGGGCCCCATGAATGATGCTCCAGTGTATGATGGACCTATATAATGCTCAATATATCATGGGCCCCATTTATAATGCTCCAGTGTATAATGGGCCCCGTATATGATGCTCCAATGTATGATGGGCCCCATTTATAATGCTCCAGTGTATGATGGGCCCCATGCATGATGCTCCAGTGTATGATGGGCCTATATAATGCTCCATATATAATGGGCCCCATTTATAATGCTCCAGTGTATAATGGACCCCGTATATGATGCTCCAGTGTATGATGGGCCCCATTTATAATTCTCCAGTGTATGATGGGCCCCATGGATGATGCTCCAGTGTATGATGGGCCTATATAATGCTCCTTATATAATGGGCCCCATATGATGCTCCAGTATATGATGGGCCCCGTATATGATTCTCCAGTGTATGATGGGCCCCATTTAATGCTCCAAACATTAAAAAAAATGAAAAACCTCTCCTCGCTGGGCAATGCTCTACTCTGGACTCCTCAGCGTTGCCATCTTCCAGCTCTCTGCACTTGGACTGTTCAGGCAGAAGGCGTACAGAGAGGTAAGTATTGCAAATGCTGGGGCCCTAAGCAAGCTGGGGGGTCCACTCGTGGGTGACGGCCCTGGCACAGGGCCCCTCATAGTACGCCGGTGTCTCTGACGGCGAGTGGGCCTCCCCACCATCAGAGACACCGGCGTACTATGAGGGACCCTTTGCCAGTGCCGTCGCCCACGAGTGGGCCCCAATCTGCTCAGGGCACCGGCAGTTGCCCGGGTGCACCATGTGCTGACGCCGGCCCTGGGGGGGCTGTACAGCGCAGTTAGGGAGGTGGAAAAACTGGCATATATTGAGGTGTCGGCTGGACGTTCAGCAGCTGCTAATGGAGGAATTGGAGAAGTCGGAGGAAGAGGAGGACAAAGCGAGCCATTTTGCTGGCAACCGATGTGTCATCAGGGAAAGGTGGTACAAAATTCTTTGAAACCCAGGCATGGTTCATTTTAATGAAGGTGAGATCACCAACATTTTGGGTCGACAGCCTTCTTTCTGTCAGGATTGATCCAGCAGCACTGTAGACTCTTTCTGATAGCACACTACCAGCAGGGCAAGCGAGCTCCTGTAAGGCATATTGTGCCAATTCAGGCCAGGTGTCCAGTTTACAGGCCCAGTAGTCAAAGGGGAATGAGCTGTGAGGGAGAACATCGATAGGGGAGGACAGGCAATTTTGAACCATAGTTGACAACTGCTGTCTCCTGTTTGTTGCAATCGATTCCGTATTACCAGTCGTGTGAGCGGTACTTGAGAAATCAGTCCACAACATGGTCATGAAACCCCTGTCTCCAACGCTACTTCGGCTGTGTGCACCACAAACACCTCTTCCATTTGGCCCAGTACGGCTCGTGGTAGAACCTGCACCGCTGCTGTGTGCTGGGAATGCCTCTAACAAACAGTTTACCAGAGTTGCTTGTTTGTTCGCCAATATTAGCTCTAGGTTCTCCTGTGGCATGATGTTCTGTAATTTGCCTTTATAGTGTGGATCGAGGATGCTGGCCAACCAGTAGTCATCATCCTTCATAATTTTGGCAGTGGGTCCATTTTTAGGATCCACAAGACATAATCACACATGTGGGCCAATGTTCCAGGTGTCAATGATGCACTGACAGTGGTGGGTGGAGGAGCACTTTCTGCCAAATCCACATCCCTCCAGTCGCGCACAAACCCTGTACCTGTGTTGTGAATATGCTGGAGGCGGCTTCTGAGCTGGGGCTCCCTCCGGTAGTTGCTGAGGGTAATGAACTGATTACTGAATGGCCTTCAGCTGGCGCTGAATGGTAGGATATAAGTGGCCTGAATTCCCAGCAGCCTTGCCGGTTATCAATTGTTCCTTCTGGTCTTGCTTGAAGCACTGCTAGTTTCCTGCTCTCCTTCAGATAAGTGTTTGCTTTTTTTTTTCCTCTGTTTGATTTTCTCTGCTTGTTTGCTGCTTGCAGTGGACTGCAGCCTGTCCCCCTTTTGGGGGTCTGGCGCTGCAATTGTGCTCCGTTTGTGTCTGCACTTTTGCTTTGCTCCTTTGTTACTTTTTATTTGCTGAATAGCGTTTTGTTACACCAGAGATCTGATTTAGGTGGATGAGATCGTGTGATCTCAGGTTTTTTGGCAATCAGAAGTGTTGGTATTTTTGTTAGGGTTTTGTTGGATTGCAGTCAGAATTCTTTCCTGTACTTTTCTGTCTAGACAGATTGGGCCCCAGCGTTTGCTCATTCTATTTTCTGTCTGTGTCTGTGCTTTCTTCTTGTCTAACCGCCATTACATGTTTGGGGGCTTCCTATTTTCTTTGGGGATCTGCTCCAGGGCAGATAGTTTTCATTTTTCTGCCTTTAGGTGTAGTTATCTCTCAAGTAGTGTTGAGCGATACTGCTCGATATCTAAAAATATCGTATCGAAATTGTATCGCCGATATCACTAAATATCGTCGATATGCGATTACGATACCGGAAGTCCCATGTAAGTCTATGGGAACAAAATATCGCAACAAAAAAAACCCTTTCTTTCGTTGTAAACACAAAATATACACACATAGAATACATATATATATATATACATGTCATTGTGACATATATATATATATACATATATTTATAGTTTATACACTTCTACATAGTAAAATAGACTCTGATTCAATTGCCGGGTAAAGCCGTGACATACCCCATAGAAGTCGACAGGCTCGGTGCCGAGTACCCCCAAAACCTCTGGCTCTGTGCGACTCAACTTGGGCGTCACGAACAGGATTCTGTAGCTCGCTATAAGCGAGTCCTGTGTGCCTGAATTGAACTGGTTTTGTGCTTGAGAATTGCTAAAATCATCAGAGAATGTATTTGCCATTTTTCAGCCATATCTGCGTCACGACGAGGCACTGGTGAAGAAGAAGGGCGTGCTCTTCATGGGTGTACACTCACTCAGTGACGCGAAAACGATGGCTCTAAATGGTACTGCAATGTAAGATCGTGCCCCACAGCTCTTCAGTTCCGCCTCCTCATCCTCCTCAGTGGGCGGAAACTAACACGAAGGTCCCGCCTCCCTACAAAAGAGGGGCCCTCTCCAGATGCTAATGACACATGTGACTTGGCAGAGATGGCTAATGGACACGAGCAGAAGTGTGAAGGGATGGAGCAGTCAGAGCTCTCCCCCCACGGAAGCGACCCGATCGCCACGGAACCACCGTTGGGCACCCGGCCTGGAAACCCTCCTACGCTGCAAGAAGTGGAGGATACCCTAAGAGGCCTGGCCCGGCACCGGGAGGAGGTCGCCAGGATGGAAGCCAGCTGGCGTGCCCTAAAACTAAACTTGGAGCGGCGCCAATCCCTCTTACCTGAAGTGTCTGTACCGGAAGGTGAGGCACCCGTTCTAGTAGAGGAGCCCTTGCAATGTGATCCGGTTGACGTTGTCGCAGTGGAGGCACCCGTTCGTGCAAAAAACTCTGCACCGGCAGCACCCCAGATCCCGCTGTCTGCCCCCGTCGCTGAGACAGAAGAAGCGACACCCGTCCTCATGGAGGAGGCCGCGCAGGCACCAGAGCACTACCTGCCTGTACCGGAGCCCCGACTGTCATCTGTTCCAGAGCCGGCTGCTTCCTCCGCAGGTGAGCGCCGCCAGGACTGGGGGGCGCCAGGAGAGCTGCCGCAAACCGGACACTGTAAGCTGCAGTTTGATGGTGGAGACATGGAGCTGCTGGTGGAGGAGAATTTCAACCGGCGTCAGGAGGAAGAGTGGAGACGTTGGGAGCGGGAAGCAGAGCGACAAAGGGAGCAGCGAGAAACCCAAAAGCTTCGGCAACATAACCTGGAGAAAGACCGGGCAGATAAGGACCGGATGAGAAAGGATAAAGGAACCCTGTGGGAGCCGCGGCGTAAGGGTGCAGTACGGAGCTTTAAATTGAAAGGTGGTTGGGGCTTCATCTAGGAGCCTGGACTTTATTTAGAATTTTTTGTGAACCGGCGGGACGTGGAGGCTCACCTCCCAGAAGGACACCCGGGGAGGGACCTGTTGCCAGGAGACTTGGTGACTTACACCCGACACTGGGGTTACAATGGATGGTACGCCCTAAATGTTACCAGGTGCGACCCCTACTCCCCAGAGTGTCAGGAACCTGTGAGACCCTCGGAGCCTTCAGCCTCCCACATCCAGGCCTCTGCAAAAGTGCCCACCCCACGCCGTAAATCTCCCAAGCCTCCCTCAGTGGTCTCCTCAGCAGCCCCAGCTATGGACATGATAAGTATAGCTGGCCCGTACCGGCGCCTGTTAGGCCCCCTGGGGTTCGTTTAGTCCGGGACATAGGGTTCCAGACCCGGAGGGAGATGAAAGAGGTGGCCACACAGACCCAGATAGCGGGTCACGACTTGACTGTACAGGCCACACGACGTCATCAGGTCCTGGTGGTCCTTGGTGCCTCGGATGTTTGGCAAGCATCAGAAGAGTACCAGGTGGTACCTGGAACACCCCTGCCAAAGAATTATAAATAACCCGGACAGGGTCCCTGTATGTAAATAGTTAAATTGTTTATGTACCCGGACGGGTGAATGTTCATAAAAAAGTTTTTTAATTTAATAAAAAAAAACAAAACACAGTTTTCATTACTTTTATTACAGTCTCATCCTGCGACACCATCGATCTCCTGTAAAAAAATGAAAAAAAAATAAAAAAAAAGTATACCACCTGACCGACGCAGTCCATAGTAACGAGTGTCCCACGACGATCCAGCTCTGCTACATCAGAATGACAGGCAGAGCCTGTCATCCCGGCGCAGCACAGCTGATTCCCTGCTTCCCCGGCGGTGACGTCATCGGACTGGTTTACGGCCGGGATTACCCTGCAGTCACTGCAGTTATCGCGAAAAACTGCATGTGACCGCCAGGGAGAAGATAATGGCGGCCATCAAGCAGTCCAGGACGTGACCGCCGGAGATCTTCTGCCAGGTAAGTGCCGCTGACTCCTGACAGACCCGACCGACGGACACTCACAGTGACAGTGACAAATCCGATTCCGGTATTCGATAAGACGAAAATATCGAAACGAATTATCGAAAGGCCGATAGAGCTAAGTAGTATAGGAACTGTATTACTCATCAAACTCAAATCTGACAGGTCGACACGCCCCCTATCATTTCATCCGTCTTCTGTGTGAACTTTGCTCAGGCTGGGAGATCTGAACTTTGCTCAGGCTGAGAAATCTGAGCTGCTGGATTTGTGAATTTCAATCAAAGTGATTTATTCGTCTCTATTGATATTTTATCCACTGGATTAGATTAGTCTGTGTTGTTTTAGTGTAACTTTTAAGGACCCAGTAAATGTATAAGGAGTTCTAGTTAAATAATAAGGATTTTTAGTGAATTAAAGAGTGAATCTTGATCTTTTTTGTGGTGAGAAACTTTTAAGGACCCAGTAAATGCATGTAAAACACTATTGTGGTGGAATTTGGAATTATGACGCTCATCTTATAGTTTTATTCAGTATATATATTTTTAGCTTGGCAGTGTAACTCTGTGGGAAGCTGTGTGGAAATGACATAGGCATAAGAGATCATTCATCTTAAAAACGTTTATTGCCAGAACTAATCATGATTTTACTGTAATAAATAAATACATCTCAAAGACATTTCAAGCATTGAATTAATTGTGACACCAAAATGTCGATACAAATGGCAATACAGGTCATGGGATTCTCTCTAGACAGGAACAACGCTGTTTCCGTAGATGTAAAGCTATTTTCTAGCAAAGAATGCCCTGACATGAACTGTAAAGGGTTTGTATTAGAAGCACCCAGTAAATGTCTGTATTAGAATCCGTCAGTAAATGTATGTAAAGCTCATTTCTAGCAGGTTTGTATAAATGCCCCCAGTAAATGTGTAAAAGTTTGGAACTGCTATGCCTGTATGTAAAGTTGATTTCTAGCACTCTCTGTTACAGATCGGTAAGCTATTACCAAGCTGTGTATCTAAGGCTTGTGTTGTTTTGAGAGGAGCATATTTTTCTATTTACTAACTAACATGGTACATAGATATACATCTTTACTGGCACATAGAAATGTAGTACAACAGTGTTGACATGAATTGTCAGAATGAGTGAAGGTCGATGCTACGGTAATTCAGGCAAACAGTAAATAGTATTGCATTGTGTATAGTCAGTGGGATCTTTTAAAACCAACACATTTATGTGTGTTCTTCTTGAAGTTACAGCTCAAAGACATTTCAATCACTGAATTAATTGTGACATGCTAGACTGTAATTGAAATAAATTCAAGGGCTATACAGCATGCAGAAAAATAGCCAAAGTGTTGACATGAAGTTACAGCTCAAAGACATATACATTATCATGAATAAAAATCCAAAAGAGTGGGATATACAGCATGCAGAAAAATAGCCAAATGCAGACAGGTATGAACTACATTCAAATCAATATATAATAGTGCCCATCTCCATATCTTATATGTTATAACGATAATAGACTAATCCGGGGCTAAACAATAATAACCTACATATATTTGTCCATATATATGCAGGCTATGTAACTCACAATATCCCCCAATAGGCAGACATATATGCACTATATATAGGATTATAAGTATCTCAATGAAGCATGTATATCAATAAAGTAACTTCCCCATCACAGATGCTAATATAATGATGTTAGCATGCAAGTGCAGGGCTCACAATACATACTGTGCGTGCATATGAAGTCAATTAGCACATCCATATGAGGAGCTATATTAAAAAAGCAGTTGTGTATAGTTGGCCAATCAAATATTAGTTATGCGTTCGCTACCACTGTCAACCATAGCAGCTCTCATGATGCTAGCTATTCTGATCAGCTTATCATATCAACCATGAAGCCTCTTTTAACCCCTTCACAATAATGTACAGAGGAGTTTTTATGTTTTAATACTGATAGACATATCGTGAACTGACATATAGGGTCCATGTGAGACACCATATTTTTCAAATATTAGTTAAGCGTATATTTCAACATTTTTGCTCCTTCACAGATTTATTTTACATTATTTTTTTATTTTGCTTAAGGATCGTGTACAGAGGAGTTTTTATGTTTTAATACTGATAGACATATCGTGAACTGACATATATGGTCCATGTGAGACACCATATTTTTCAAATATTAGTTAAGCGTATATTTCAACATTTTGCTCCTTCACAGATTTATTTTACATTATTTTTTTATTTTGCTTAAGGATCGTGTACAGAGGAGTTTTTATGTTTTAATACTGATAGACATATCGTGAACTGACATATAGGGTCCATGTGAGACACCATATTTTTCAAATATTAGTTAAGCGTATATTTCAACATTTTGCTCCTTCACAGATTTATTTTACATTATTTTTTTATTTTGCTTAAGGATCGTGTACAGAGGAGTTTTTATGTTTTAATACTGATAGACATATTGTGAACGGACATATAGGGTCCATGTGAGACATGCCTGGACAAGTCCGGGCATGTCTGGGCATGCCTGGACAAGTCCTGGTCACGGGACAGCCGTGGAAAAAACAATACTGAAATTCAAAAACTATGTGTTGGCCGTTAACACGCGCACAGTCATCTAGAAAATATTGAGCGAGTTGCTTCACAAACCCTCTCAAGGCATGTTGAATGTTAACGTTCCCGCTATGAGCTACACACATGACCAACTGTATAGCCTGGGATGCGTAGCGTTCTTGCAGCGCAGGCCTATTTTTAAAGACGCTAAGCCCCATCAGATATAAAAGACAGGCATGTTGAGACGTGTCCCGGCCTATTTTGGCACAGAACCACAACTATGCAACGATTTTGACCAGCATTCAACAAAAAATCGGGTACAAAATTTTTAACATACCCGTGTTTCGGACCCTCAGACCATGCCAGAAGCACTCTGTGCCATGTACTCTAACTCATAATATTCGATTTTGATCAGCATTCAACAAAAAATTGGGTGCTAACTTTTTAGCATACCTGTGTTTCTATAGCGAATACACGGACCCCTACAGCGCATCCCTATAGTGTAGTTTAATGTAGGGGGCAAACAGATTATCGCTGGTGCTTGGAAAATACCACATTTCATAGATGGTGCTGATCCGCTGAATCATTTTTAAACATTTCACGCCACTCATGCACCCACAGCACACTTATGCTGTACCAGCACCGCTGCAGCTAGTGCTTTTTAGCTAAAAAAAAAGACCCTTATTTGCATCATTTTCATTATAGTACGACTGGTACATACCCACTCCTATGCAGCGATATTGAGTACCGTTCAACAAAAATCAGGTACAAACTTTTTAACATACCTGTGTTTCGGGCGCTCATGCCATACCAGAAGCACTCTGTGCCATGTACCATAGCCCATAATAATCGATCTTGATCAGTATTCAACAAAAAATTGGGTGCAAACTTTTTTAGCATAGCTGTGTTTCTGACTCCCATGTCGTACCAGAAAGACCTATTTTGGCACAGGCCTACACCTATGCAACGGTTTTGACCACTACTCAACAAAAATGGCTACAAACTTTTTAACATATCTGTGTTTCGGACTATCATGTCATAGCAGAAGCACCCTGTGCCATGTACTCTAGACCATAATATTCGTTTTTGATCACCATTCAACAAAAAATTGAGGCATGTTGAGACGTGTCCCGGCCTATTTTGGCACATGACAAATGTTTCTGACTCTCATGTCATACCAGAAGCACCCTGTGCCATGTACTCTAGACCATAATATTTCACATCGGGTATGGGAACTACATAGCTTTGTTTTCTCAGGTATTTAAAAAAGTGTGGAAAACTGAAAATCCCGCGGCCTGTGGTAATTTAGTGAGAACCATATAGACAAATCGGGTATCGTCACACACGAGACCACGGCACCTCGCGCTATCACATTTACCACTAGTTTTCAAAAATCAGCTCCTTAACAATAAAGTAAGAATCGTAGCGTCCTGCATTGTGGTCTATAAATGTATAGTTTGAAAATTTACCGTTGCTAAAGAACAGTAAAAAGTCGTGCGTACAACTATCAGCCCCAAAACTCTCACCACTATCACAAACACTATTGCCTACAGAGGCGCCCCGCGAGAATTTCTGTATGTGTGTATCAAGATGCTCCCTGCTATGACCGAATGGTTGCTCGTGAATGCTGACATTTCCAGTGACATCATAGTTGTGTAAATGCGTTGGGAGCTCGTGTATCGGCCCCTAGGGTGTAATGCGTGATCATTTTAATTATTTTTCAATTCATAACCATACGTTCTCAGGCAGACAGGTTTATTTCACAGAAGTTGACTGTACAGTTGCATAATCTTTGTTTAAAATCATACATTTGCATAATTTTGTTTAAAATCGCACAGTTCTGCGATAATGTCGGGTGTTGGACACGCACTTATCAGTCTTTCATACGTGTCGCAGAAAGATTTTAGTCTGTTCTGCGAGAGTTTATTATGCACGTACTGTGCAGACATGTCAAGAAACATTTTGGTGTGTTCACCAGTCCATACGGGTGTTGGTGTGTAAGGCGATCGACCATCATCCTTCTGCTTCTTACTTACACGCCGGCGCGATACCGCGCGTTTCTTTGACGGTAATGCATCGGCTGAATTGGCAGCTGCTGCTTCCGCCTTGCTATTTGCAGATTCTGTAGCGTGACACAGACGTATATTCTTAAGCCGACTACTCTCAGTATTCCCGGGGTGCTCGGTTGGCGCGTAGTTTTCTTCACGATCTGCGACACACCCGTGTGAAAGAGGCTCCGTTCTCACTTCCGTTCTGTTCTCAAATCCATAATTGCGCTGCTGCAAAACTCGCGAATGACGATCCTCCGTAACTAAAGAAAAGATACGTGGTGTAGTTAACCGCTAAGTGGGGGAGATATAGGAAGAGCTACATGAGCCACTTGGCTCTGATTCAACGCGATATTTGTAAAGCTACTAGCACCGATTATCTGTGAAACCGATGCATGATTGTTTGTATAAGTACACTATAGAGCGGCCTAGACATATATACTTACAAGTATGCCCGGGTGCTGATCTACAGAGAATGCTGAATTAACAGACATCTCGCTGCTCGGACGCCGCCGTATGGGGCTGTTTTCTCCCTCAAACTGCAACCTCACGGGAGATACTTTAGCAGCTGTAAATAAAATATAACATACATGAATGCGCACAACACATTCACAAAGCTAACTTGACACAGGTAAATAAAACTAGTTACCGCAGAAATTTTTATCTGCGTGTATAACTACACTATAGAACTGCGTAGACATATATGCTTACAAGTATGAGACGTGTAGTGTAGTTCAGAGATTGGTGAATTAAACGGTGTGGAGGTGCTCGGGCGTTTTCGTATGGGTGTGTTTTCTTTTTCAAGCTGCAGGCCTCCTGCTCGTTAGTTTAACATCTGTAAATAAAAATATAACTATTACTCACCACAGAAATGATATCTACGCGGGCCACACGCACAAAGCTAAATTCGCAAAGCTATCGTAACGCGCGTAAATAAAATATATCCACTAGTTATTGGTGGCGTCACAGGGTACAGAGGGTACAAACACATATCACCCTGGTTTCATGGACCCGCTACCTTTTCTATTCCAGAGCCGTGTGCTTAGCGAATCACCCCATCTTTTAGGAGTTTTGGGAGGATTATAGTCCGGTTCTACGAACTCGACATCTGAATCCTGGGGATCCTCCACGATCTCAACATCGGAATCGCGATGCTCGAGCGGCTCAGTCGCCACAGGGTTTCCAACCGTCCAGTCCGCTACAGCTGTATCTGTATGAGAAAATGTTTATATTATTAAAACATGTCTAGCTAACGACCCAGTCAGCTAAAATAAAATTAACTGTATGGATTTTAGCGGCAGTCTATATTAATTATTAATATTAATAGTAGACGTTATAAATTTACAGCTACCACGTTTACCCGTCTAGATACATAGGTTTAAAACATATGATATAGCTATAGGTTTCTTGCCTGTGACAGACTGGTGAGAGCTTGAGGCTCGTCGCCCGCTAGCAGAGTTGCCTTCCTCTAACAGGTTCTGCGTAATGAACCGGTTCTCGTAGGAGTAGTCTGAATGGACTCCCTCTTCTTAAATAAGAATGAAATATATCGTTTATATATACAAAGCGCAGACTCAGACAGCCCGACACAATACGACGTACACTATATACGGTGTAAAATTTACCCGATTGTTCTGGTGAAAGCAAAGCAGAATATTGAACGCGAGAATATCTGGACTCCATCTTGAATAAAAAGGGTCCGCTATTAAATTAAAGCAAATAAAGATCAAGTATGAAAACACGACTAAGCTGTTCATGCAAATACTACACAAACTTAAATATAATTGAAACAAACGTGGATATTCACGAGACATAAAAATACGCACTTTAGCTCTAAAGATCAACTATGAAAACACGCTTAACCTATTCATGCAAATACTACACAAACTTAAATATAATTGAAACAAAAGACATAAAAATACGCACTTTAGCTCTAAAGATCAACTATGAAAACACTGGTAACCTATTCATGCAAACACTACACAAACTTAAATATAGCTGAAACAAAAGACATAAAAATACGCACTTTAGCTCTAAAGACCAACTATGAAAACAAGGGTAACCTATTCATGCAAATAAACACTTAAACTATACTAACTTAATATAATTGAAACGAAATCCGTAAAAATACTCACTATAGTCCTGTTCAGATCGGCGTTGTGGTCTGTGAGGTTTGAAGCCTTACAGGTGAGCTGTGTATCGCTTGGGAGCTGGTTGTATTTATTGGGGGCTAACAGAGAGAACACGCCCTCTGTCAATGAGGGGTAGAAAAAAATCTATTAATGTTTTACAGGGCCATCATGCCGGTTAAGCACCTTGAAACAATATTTCACACCCGAAGCGTCACCATCATTACCCTCTAGCTGTAAATTTATAACGTCTACTATTAATATTAATAATTAATATAGACTGCCGCTAAAATCCATACAGTTAATTTTATTTTAGCTGACTGGGTCGTTAGCTAGACATGTTTTAATAATATAAACATTTTCTCATACAGATACAGCTGTAGCGGACTGGACGGTTGGAAACCTGTGGCGACTGAGCCGCTCGAGCATCGCGATTCCGATGTTGAGATCGTGGAGGATCCCCAGGATTCAGATGTCGAGTTCGTAGAACCGGACTATAATCCTCCCAACGCTCCTAAAAGATGGGGTGATTCGCTAAGCACACGGCTCTGGAATAGAAAAGGTAGCGGGTCCATGAAACCAGGGTGATATGTGTTTGTACCCTCTGTACCCTGTGACGCCACCAATAACTAGTGGATATATTTTATTTACGCGCGTTACGATAGCTTTGCGAATTTAGCTTTGCGCGTGTGGCCCGCGTAGATATCATTTCTGTGGTGAGTAATAGTTATATTTTATTTACAGATGTTACTCTAACGAGCAGGAGGCTGCAGCTTGAAAAAGAAACACACCCATACGAAAACGCCCGAGCACCTCCACACCGTTTAATTCACCAATCTCTGAACTACACTACACGTCTCATACTTGTAAGCATATATGTCTACGCAGTTCTATAGTGTAGTTATACACGCAGATAAAAATTTCTGCGGTAACTAGTTTTATTTACCTGTGTCAAGTTAGCTTTGTGAATGTGTTGTGCGCATTCATGTATGTTATATTTTATTTACAGCTGCTAAAGTATCTCCCGTGAGGTTGCAGTTTGAGGGAGAAAACAGCCCCATACGGCGGCGTCCGAGCAGCGAGATGTCTGTTAATTCAGCATTCTCTGTAGATCAGCACCCGGGGCATACTTGTAAGTATATATGTCTAGGCCGCTCTATAGTGTACTTATACAAACAATCATGCATCGGTTTCACAGATAATCGGTGCTAGTAGCTTTACAAATATCGCGTTGAATCAGAGCCAAGTGGCTCATGTAGCTCTTCCTATATCTCCCCCACTTAGCGGTTAACTACACCACGTATCTTTTCTTTAGTTACGGAGGATCGTCATTCGCGAGTTTTGCAGCAGCGCAATTATGGATTTGAGAACAGAACGGAAGTGAGAACGGAGCCTCTTTCACACGGGTGTGTCGCAGATCGTGAAGAAAACTACGCGCCAACCGAGCACCCCGGGAATACTGAGAGTAGTCGGCTTAAGAATATACGTCTGTGTCACGCTACAGAATCTGCAAATAGCAACGCGGAAGCAGCAGCTGCCAATTCAGCGATGCATTACCGTCAAAGAAACGCGCGGTATCGCGCCGGCGTGTAAGTAAGAAGCAGAAGGATGATGGTCGATCGCCTTACACACCAACACCCGTATGGACTGGTGAACACACACAAAATGTTTCTTGACATGTCTGCACAGTACGTGCATAATAAACTCTCGCAGAACAGACTAAAATCTTTCTGCGACACGTATGAAAGACTGATAAGTGCGTGTCCAACACCCGACATTATCGCAGAACTGTGCGATTTTAAACAAAATTATGCAAATGTATGATTTTTAAACAAAGATTATGCAACTGTACAGTCAACTTCTGTGAAATAAACCTGTCTGCCTGAGAACATATGGTTATGAATTGAAAAATAATTAAAATGATCACGCATTACAACCTAGGGGATCGATACACGTGCCCCAGCGCATTTACACAACTATGATGTCACTGGAAATGCCAGCATCCACGCGCAAACATTCGGTCATAGCAGGGAGCATCTTGATACACACATACAGAAATTCTCGCGGGGCGCCTCTGTAGGCAATAGTGTTTGTGATAGTGGTGAGAGTTTTGGGGCTGATAGTTGTACGCACGACTTTTTACTGTTCTTTAGCAACGGTAAATTTTCAAACTATACATTTATAGACCACAATGCAGGACGCTACGATTCTTACTTTATTGTTAAGGAGCTGATTTTTGAAAACTAGTGGTAAATGTGATAGCGCGAGGTGCCGTGGTCTCGTGTGTGACGATACCCGATTTGTCTATATGGTTCTCACTAAATTACCACAGGCCGCGGGATTTTCAGTTTTCCACACTTTTTTAAATACCTGAGAAAACAAAGCTATGTAGTTCCCATACCGATGTGAAATATTATGGTCTAGAGTACATGGCACAGGGTGCTTCTGGTATGACATGAGAGTCAGAAACATTTGTCTGTGCCAAAATAGGCCGGGACACGTCTCAACATGCCTCAATTTTTTGTTGAATGGTGATCAAAAACGAATATTATGGTCTAGAGTACATGGCACAGGGTGCTTCTGCTATGACATGATAGTCCGAAACACAGATATGTTAAAAAGTTTGTAGCCATTTTTGTTGAGTAGTGGTCAAAACCGTTGCATAGGTGTAGGCCTGTGCCAAAATAGGTCTTTCTGGTACGACATGGGAGTCAGAAACACAGCTATGCTAAAAAAGTTTGCACCCAATTTTTTGTTGAATACTGATCAAGATCGATTATTATGGGCTATGGTACATGGCACAGAGTGCTTCTGGTATGGCATGAGCGCCCGAAACACAGGTATGTTAAAAAGTTTGTACCTGATTTTTGTTGAACGGTACTCAATATCGCTGCATAGGAGTGGGTATGTACCAGTCGTACTATAATGAAAATGATGCAAATAAGGGTCTTTTTTTTTAGCTAAAAAGCACTAGCTGCAGCGGTGCTGGTACAGCATAAGTGTGCTGTGGGTGCATGAGTGGCGTGAAATGTTTAAAAATGATTCAGCGGATCAGCACCATCTATGAAATGTGGTATTTTCCAAGCACCAGCGATAATCTGTTTGCCCCCTACATTAAACTACACTATAGGGATGCGCTGTAGGGGTCCGTGTATTCGCTATAGAAACACAGGTATGCTAAAAAGTTAGCACCCAATTTTTTGTTGAATGCTGATCAAAATCGAATATTATGAGTTAGAGTACATGGCACAGAGTGCTTCTGGCATGGTCTGAGGGTCCGAAACACGGGTATGTTAAAAATTTTGTACCCGATTTTTTGTTGAATGCTGGTCAAAATCGTTGCATAGTTGTGGTTCTGTGCCAAAATAGGCCGGGACACGTCTCAACATGCCTGTCTTTTATATCTGATGGGGCTTAGCGTCTTTAAAAATAGGCCTGCGCTGCAAGAACGCTACGCATCCCAGGCTATACAGTTGGTCATGTGTGTAGCTCATAGCGGGAACGTTAACATTCAACATGCCTTGAGAGGGTTTGTGAAGCAACTCGCTCAATTTTCTAGATGACTGTGCGCGTGTTAACGGCCAACACATAGTTTTTGAATTTCAGTATTGTTTTTTCCACGGCTGTCCCGTGACCAGGACTTGTCCAGCATGCCCAGACATGCCCGGACTTGTCCAGGCATGTCTCTACATGGACCCTATATGTCCGTTCACAATATGTCTATCAGTATTAAAACATAAAAACTCCTCTGTACACGATCCTTAAGCAAAATAAAAAAATATGTAAAATAAATCTGTGAAGGAGCAAAATGTTGAAATATACGCTTAACTAATATTTGAAAAATATGGTGTCTCACATGGACCCTATATGTCAGTTCACGATATGTCTATCAGTATTAAAACATAAAAACTCCTCTGTACACGATCCTTAAGCAAAATAAAAAAATAATGTAAAATAAATCTGTGAAGGAGCAAAATGTTGAAATATACGCTAACTAATATTTGAAAAAATTGGTGTCTCACATGGACCATATATGTCAGTTCACGATATGTCTATCAGTATTAAAACATAAAAACTCCTCTGTACACGATCCTTAAGCAAAATAAAAAAATAATGTAAAATAAATCTGTGAAGGAGCAAAAATGTTGAAATATACGTTAACTAATATTTGAAAAATATGGTGTCTCACATGGACCCTATATGTCAGTTCACGATATGTCTATCAGTATTAAAACATAAAAACTCCTCTGTACATTATTGTGAAGGGTTAAAAGAGGCTTCATGGTTGATATGATAAGCTGATCAGAATAGCTAGCATCATGAGAGCTGCTATGGTTGACAGTGGTAGCGAACGCATAACTAATATTTGATTGGCCAACTATACACAACTGCTTTTTTAATATGCTCCTCATATGGATGTGCTAATTGACTTCATATGCACGCACAGTATGTATTGTGAGCCCTGCACTTGCATGCTAACATCATTATATTAGCATCTGTGATGGGAAGTTACTTTATTGATATACATGCTTCATTGAGATACTTATAATCCTATATATAGTGCATATATGTCTGCCTATTGGGGGATATTGTGAGTTACATAGCCTGCATATATATGGACAAATATATGTAGGTTATTATTGTTTAGCCCCGGATTAGTCTATTATCGTTATAACATATAAGATATGGAGATGGGCACTATTATATATTGATTTGAATGTAGTTCATACCTGTCTGCATTTGGCTATTTTTCTGCATGCTGTATATCCCACTCTTTTGGATTTTATTCATGATAATGTATATGTCTTTGAGCTGTAACTTCATGTCAACACTTTGGCTATTTTTCTGCATGCTGTATAGCCCTTGAATTTATTTCAATTACAGTCTAGCATGTCACAATTAATTCAGTGATTGAAATGTCTTTGAGCTGTAACTTCAAGAAGAACACACATAAATGTGTTGGTTTTAAAAGATCCCACTGACTATACACAATGCAATACTATTTACTGTTTGCCTGAATTACCGTAGCATCGACCTTCACTCATTCTGACAATTCATGTCAACACTGTTGTACTACATTTCTATGTGCCAGTAAAGATGTATATCTATGTACCATGTTAGTTAGTAAATAGAAAAATATGCTCCTCTCAAAACAACACAAGCCTTAGATACACAGCTTGGTAATAGCTTACCGATCTGTAACAGAGAGTGCTAGAAATCACCTTTACATACAGGCATAGCAGTTCCAAACTTTTACACATTTACTGGGGGGCATTTATACAAACCTGCTAGAAATGAGCTTTACATACATTTACTGACGGATTCTAATACAGACATTTACTGGGTGCTTCTAATACAAACCCTTTACAGTTCATGTCAGGGCATTCTCTGCTAGAAAATAGCTTTACATCTACGGAAACAGCGTTGTTCCTGTCTAGAGAGAATCCCATGACCTGTATTGCCATTTGTATCGACATTTTGGTGTCACAATTATTCAATGCTTGAAATGTCTTTGAGATGTATTTATTTATTACAGTAAAATCATGATTAGTTCTGGCAATAAACGTTTTTTAAGATGAATGATCTCTTATGCCTATGTCATTTCCACACAGCTTCCCACAGAGTTACACTGCCAAGCTAAAAATATATATACTGAATAAAACTATAAGATGAGCGTCATAATTCCAAATTCCACCACAATAGTGTTTTACATGCATTTACTGGGTCCTTAAAAGTTTCTCACCACAAAAAAGATCAAGATTCACTCTTTAATTCACTAAAAATCCTTATTATTTAACTAGAACTCCTTATACATTTACTGGGTCCTTAAAAGTTACACTAAAACAACACAGACTAATCTAATCCAGTGGATAAAATATCAATAGAGACGAATAAATCACTTTGATTGAAATTCACAAATCCAGCAGCTCAGATTTCTCAGCCTGAGCAAAGTTCAGATCTCCCAGCCTGAGCAAAGTTCACACAGAAGACGGATGAAATGATAGGGGGCGTGTCGACCTGTCCAGATTTGAGTTTGATGAGTAATACAGTTCCTATACTACTGAGCTAATATCGGCCGATAGCCGATATTTGCAGTATCGTATCGCTCAACACTACTCTCAAGCTGTAACGAGGCGTCTAGGATCACCGTAGGAAAGCTCCACGGCTACCTCTAGTTGTGTGGTTAGTTCAGGATACTGCAATCCAATAGGTTCCAGCCTCTCTGGTGTATTGCCGCTTTTGCTATTTTTTGCTATTTCTCCTCAGTTACCGAAACATAACAACCTGACCTTGGCAAGCCAACATTTTCTCTTGCCCCTGAGAAGCAACCTCCTCCCCAAAATAATCATCCCCCTCATCCTCATCCTCCTCTTCCTCGTCTTCCTCCACCTCGTCCAGGACCGTTCCATGAGCAGACAATGCCTGACTGTCATCAAGGTTTCCCACCTCCTCATATTCCTCCTCGCTGCAGATGCCTGATCCTTAACCCTTCCCGACTTTGACACAGCGTATGCGTCATGAAAGTCGGTGCCAATCCGACCTATGACGCATACCCTGTGTCATGAAAGGATCCCGTTCCTGCGGGCCGGGAGACCGGGGTCACTCAAAGGTCACCCGACCCGCAGTTACAGGACCCTTTGTGCTTCACCACAGGGGGGTTGGCCTTAACCCCCCCGTGGCCACAATCGCTCTGATTGGCTGTTAAAAGTGAAACAGCCAATCAGAGCAATCTGTAATATTTCACCAATTTAATTGGTGAAATATTACAATCCAGCCATGGCCGATGCTGCAATAGCATCTGCCATGGCTGGACACCGAGCCCTGGACCCCCCCACACGGATTCACGGCGGCGATCGGCCGCCGCCACCGAAAGATGGCAGCGATCGGTCACCGCCGTCACTAACAGCTCCCCTCTCCTTTGCTCCGCTGCCCCCACCTTCCGATCCCCCCCCTAACCTTCCGACCACCCTACTCACCTCTCCCGATCCCACGATGTCCCTGGATCGGTCCCGGCGTCCGCCCGGGCCTCTTCATGGGCGCCGCCATCTTGGAAAATGGCGGGCGCATGCGCAGTGCGCCCACCGGCCGGCGCATGCGCAGTGCGCCCCCCAGTGTCCAAAAATTTATTTTGATCACTGTGATAAACTGTCACAGTGATCAAATAAAAAAAAGTAAATGAACCCCCCCTTTATCATAGGTAGGGACAAATAAAAAAAAATAAAGATTTTTTTTTTTTTCCTATTAGGCCCTGTGCACACGTTGCGGATTTTACTGCGGATCCGCGGCGTGTTTTGCTGCTGATCCGCGGCAGATCAGCAGCGAAATCCACCGCGGATCAGCAGCAAAATACGCCGCGGATCCGCAGCAAAATCGCAACGTGTGGCGGATTTCGCTGCGGATCCGCGGCTGATTTCGCTGCTGATTCGCGGCGGATTTCGCTGTTGATTCGCGGCGGATTTCGCTGCTGATCCGCGGCGGATTTCGCTGCTGATCCGCGATGATTTTGCTGCTGATTCGCTGCGAATCCGCAGCGGATTTCGCTGCTGATCCACGGCTGATTTTGCTGCTGATCCGCAGCTGATTTCGCTGCTGATCCGCGGCTGATTTCGCTGCTGATCCGCGGCGGATTTTCGCTGCTGATCCGCGGCGGATTTCGCTGCGGATCCGCGGCTGATTTCGCTGCTGATCCGCGGCGGATTTCGCTGCTGAATCCGCGACTGATTTTGCTGCTGATTCGCTGCGAATCCGCAGCGGATTTCGCTGCTGATCCGCGGCTGATTTCGCTGCTGATCGCGGCTGATTTCGCTGCTGATCCGCGGCTGATTTCGCTGCTGATCCGCGGCGGATTTCGCTGCTGATCCGCGGCGGATTCGCTGTGATTCGCTGCAGATCTGCGGCTGATTTCGCTGCTGATCCGCGGCGGATTTCGCTGCGGATCCGCGACTGATTTCGCTGCGGATCCGCGACTGATTTCGCTGCGGATCCCGCGACTGATTTCGCTGCGGATCCGCGACTGATTTCGCTGCGGATCCGCGGCGGATTTCGCTGCTGATCCGCGGCGGATTTCGCTGCTGATCCGCGGCGGATTTCGCTGCTGATCCGCGGCTGATTTCGCTGCTGATTCGTGGTGGATTTCGCTGCTGATCCGCTGCGGATTTCGCTGCGGATCCGCGGCGGATTTCGCTCCTGATCCGCGACTGATTTCGCTGCTGATTCGCTGCGGATCCGCAGCGGATTTCGCTGCTGATCCGCGGCTGATTTCGCTGCTGATTCGCTGCGAATCCGCAGCGGATTTCGTGCTGATCCGCGGCTGACTTCGCTGCTGATCCGCAGCTGATTTCGCTGCTGATCCGCGGCTGATTTCGCTGCTGATCCGCGGCGGACTTCGCTGCTGATCCGCGGCGGATTTCGCTGCGGATCCGCGGCTGATTTCGCTGCTGATCCGCGGCGGATTTCGCTGCTGATCCGCGACTGATTTTGCTGCTGATTCGCTGCGAATACCGCAGCGGATTTCGCTGCTGATCCCGGCTGATTTCGCTGCTGATCGCGGCTGATTTCGCTGCTGATCCACGGCGGATTTCGCTGCTGATCCGCGGCGGATTCGCTGCTGATTCGCTGCAGATCCGCGGCTGATTTCGCTGCTGATCCGCGGCGGATTTCGCTGCGGATCCGCGACTGATTTCGCTGCGGATCCGCGACTGATTTCGCTGCGGATCCGCGACTGATTTCGCTGCGGATCCGCGACTGATTTCGCTGCGGATCCGCGACTGATTTCGCTGCGGATCCGCGGCGGATTTCGCTGCGGATCCGCGGCGGATTTCGCTGCTGATCCGCGGCGGATTTTGCTGCTGATCCGCGGCTGATTTCGCTGCTGATTCGCGGTGGATTTCGCTGCTGATTCGCGGCGGATTTCGCTGCTGATCCGCTGCAGATTTCGCTGCGGATCCGCGGCGGATTTCGCTGCTGATCCGCGGCGGATTTTGCTGCTGATCCGCGGCTGATTTCGCTGCTGATTTCGCGGTGGATTTCGCTGCTGATTCGCGGCGGATTTCGCTGCTGATCCGCTGCAGATTTTCGCTGCGGATCCGCGGCGGATTTCGCTGCTGATCCGCGGGCTGATTTCGCTGCTGATTCGCTGCGAATCCGCAGCGGATTTCGCTGCTGATCCGCGGCTGATTTCGCTGCTGATCGCAGCTGATTTCGCTGCTGATCCGCGGCTGATTTCGCTGCTGATCCGCGGCGGATTTCACTGCTGATCCGCGGCGGATTTCGCTGCGGATCCGCGGCTGATTTCGCTGCTGATCCGCGGCGGATTTCGCTGCTGATCGCGACTGATTTTGCTGCTGATTCGCTGCGAATCCGCAGCGGATTTCGCTGCTGATCCGCGGCTGATTTCGCTGCTGATCCGCGGCGGATTTCGCTGCTGATCCGCGGAGGATTCGCTGCTGATTCGCTGCAGATCCGCGGCTGATTTCGCTGCTGATCCGCGGCGGATTTCGCTGCGGATTCGCGACTGATTTCGCTGCGGATCCGCGACTGATTTCGCTGCGGATCCGCGATGATTTTCGCTGCGGATCCGCGACTGATTTCGCTGCGGATCCGCGGCGGATTTCGCTGCTGATCCGCGGCGGATTTTGCTGCTGATCCGCGGCGGATTTCGCTGCTGATCCGCGGCTGATTTCGCTTGCTGATTCGCGGCGGATTTCGATGCTGATCCGCGACTGATTTTGCTGTGATTCGCTGCGGATCGCAGCGGATTTCGCTGCTGATCCGCGGCTGATTTCGCTGCTGATCCGCGGCTGATTTCGCTGCTGATCCGCGGCGGATTTCGCTGCTGATCCGCGGCGGATTTCGCTGCGGATCCGCGGCTGATTTCGCTGCTGATCCGCGGCGGATTTCGCTGCTGATCCGCGACTGATTTTGCTGCTGATTCGCTGCGGACCCGCAGCGGATTTCGCTGCTGATCCGCGGCTGATTTCGCTGCTGATCCGCGGCTGATTTCGCTGCTGATCCGCGGCGGATTTCGCTGCTGATCCGCGGCTGATTTCACTGCTGATCCGCGGCTGTATTTCGCTGCTGATCCGCGGCGGATTTCGCTGCTGATTCGCTGCAGATCCGCGGTGATTTCGCTGCTGATCCGCGACTGATTTCGCTGCGGATCCGCGACTGATTTCGCTGCGGATCCGCGACTGATTTCGCTGCGGATCCGTGACTGATTTCGCTGCTGATCCGCGGCGGATTTCGCTGCTGTTCCGCGACTGATTTTGCTGCTGATTCGCTGGCGACCCGCAGCGGATTTCGCTGCTGATCCGCGGCTGATTTCGCTGCTGATCCGCGGCTGATTTCGCTGCTGATCCGCGGCTGATTTCGCTGCTGATCCGCGGCTGATTTCACGCTGATCCGCGGCTGATTTCGCTGCTGATCGCGGCGGATTTCGAGGGTTAAGGTTAGAATTACGGTTAGGGTTGGAATTTGGGTTAGGGTTGGAATTAGGGTTAGGGTTGGAATTAGGGTTAGCCTTGTAGTTAGATTTATGGTTAGAGTTGGGATTAGGGTTAGGGGTGTGTTGGGGTTAGGGTTATGATTAGGGTTTGTATTAGGGTTAGGTGTGTGTAGGGGTTAGGGTTGGGGTTAGGGGTGTGTTGGGGTTAGGGTTGGAGTTAGAATTGAGGGGTTTCCACTATTTAGGCACATCAGGGGGTCTCCATACGCGACATGGCGCCACCATTGATTCCTGCAAATTTTGCGTTCAAAAAGTCAAACAGTGCTCCCTTTATTCCAAGCCCCGACGTGTGCCCAAACAGTGGTTTATCCCCACATATGAGGTATCAGCGTACTCGGGAAAAATTGCACAACAACTTTGGGGTTCTAATTTCTCCTGTTAACATTGGGAAAAAAAATTGGGGACTAAAAATTATTTTTGTGGAAAAAAAATGATTTCATATTTTCACGGCTCTGCGTTATAAACTTCTGTGAAGGACTTGGAGATTCAAAGTGCTTATCACACATCTATAGGAGTTCATTGGGGATCTAGTTTCCAAAATGGGGTCACTTGTGGGGAGTTTCTACTGTTTAGGCACATCAGGGACTCTGCAAACGTAACATGACGCCCGAAGACCATTCCATCAAGTGGGCATTTCAAAACGTCACTACTTCCCATCCGAGCCCCGACGTGTGCCCATACAGTAGTTTTCTCCCACATATGGGATATCAGCATACTCAGGACAAATTGGACAACAACTTTTGGGGTCTAATTTCTCATGTTACCCTTGGGAAATAAAAAAATTGGGGACTAAAAGATCCTGATTGTGGAAAAAATATGATTTTTTTATTTTCATGCCCGGGCGTTATAAACTTCTGTGTACCCTTGGGGGTTCAAAGTGCTCACCACACATCTAGATAAGTTCTTTGCCGGGTCTAGTTTCCAAAATGGGGTCACTTGTGGGGAGTTTCTACTGTTTAGGCACATCAGGGGCTCTGCAAACGTAACAAGATGCCCGCAGACCATTCCATCAAGTCGCATTTCAAAGCGTCACTACATCCCTTCCGAGCCCTGACGTGTGCCCAAACAGTGGTTCCCCCCCACATATGGGGTACTAGCGTACTCAGGAGAAACTGGACAACAACTTTTGGGGTCCAATTTCTCCTGTAACCATTGTGAAAATAAAAAACAGTGGGCTAAAAAATCATTTTTTGAGAAAAAAAAAAGATTTTTTATTTTCACGGCTCTGCGTTATAAACTTCTGTGAAGCCCCTGGGGTTCAAAGTGCTCACTATGCATCTAGATAAGTTCCTTAGGGGGTCTAGTTTCCAAAATGGGGTCACTTGTGGGGGAGCTCCAATGTTTAGGCACACAGGGACTCTCCAAATGCGACATGGCAACCGCTAAATATTCCAGCATATTTTCCATTCAAAAAGTCAAATGGCGCTCCTTCCCTTCTGAGCCCTGCCGTGCGCCCAAACAGTGGTTTATGACCACATATGAGGTATCTGTGTACTCAGGAGAAATTGCCCAACAAATTTGGGATCCAATTTATACTGTTGCCCATGTGAAAATGAAAAAAAACAGGCTAAAAGAAAATTTTTGTGAAAAAAAAGTACTTTCTTTTTTTTACGGATCAATTTGTGAAGCACCTGGGGGTTCAAAGTGCTCACTATGCATCTAGATAAGTTCCTTAGGGGTCTAGTTTCCAAAATGGGGTCACTTGTGGGGGAGCTCCAATGTTTAGGCACACAGGGACTCTCCAAATGCGACATGGCAACCGCTAAATATTCCAGCATATTTTCCATTCAAAAAGTCAAATGGCGCTCCTTCCCTTCTGAGCCCTGCCGTGCGCCCAAACAGTGGTTTATGACCACATATGAGGTATCTGTGTACTCAGGAGAAATTGCCCAACAAATTTTAGGATCCAATTTATACTGTTACCCATGTGAAAATGAAAAACTGAGGCTAAAAGAAAATTTTTGTGAAAAAAAAGTACTTTCTTTTTTTTACAGATCAATTTGTGAAGCACCTGGGGTTCAAAGTGATCACTATGCATCTAGATAAGTTCCTTAGGGGGTCTAGTTTCCAAAATGGGGTCACTTGTGGGGGAGCTCCAATGTTTAGGCACACAGGAACTCTCCAAATGCGACATGGCAACCGCTAAATATTCCAGCATATTTTCCATTCAAAAAGTCAAATGGCGCTCCTTCCCTTCTGAGCCCTGCCGTGCGCCCATACAGTGGTTTATGACCACGTATCTGTGTACTCAGGAGAAATTGCCCAACAAATTTTAGGATCCATTTTATCCTGATGCCCATGTAAAAATGAAAAAATTGATGCTAAAAGAAAATTTTTGTTGGAAAAATTAAAATGTCCATTTTTTCCTTCCACGTTGCTTTAGTTCCTGTGAAGCACCTGAAGGGTTAATAATCTTCTTGAATGTAGTTTTGAGTAGCTTGAGGGGTGCAGTTTTTATAAAGGTGTCACTTTTGGGTATTTTCTGCCATATAGACCCCTCAAAGTGACTTCAAATGTGAGTGGTCCCTAAAAAAAATGGTTTTGATAAATTTTGCTGTAAAAATGAGAAATCGCTGGTCAACTTTTAACCCTTATAACTTCCTAACAAAAAAAAATGTTGTTCCCAAAATTGTGCTGATGGAAAGTAGACATGTGGGAAATGTTATTTATTAACTATTTTGTGCCACATAACTCTCTGGTTTAACAGAATAAAAATTAAAAATTTGAAAATTACAAAATTTTCTGAATTTTCGCCAAATTTCCATTTTTTTCACAAATAAACGCAAAAATTATCGACCTAAATTTACCACTAACATGAAGCCCAATATGTCATGAAAAAACATTCTCAGAATCGTTAGGATCCATTGAAGCGTTCCTGAGTTATTACCTCATAAAGGGACACTGGCCAGAATTGCAAAAAATGGCAAGGTCTTTAAGGTCAAAATAGGGGGCTGGGTTATGTGCGTCAAAGTTTGCATGAGCAAACACAGTAAGTGGGATGCTCATGCTTATGATGGCGTCGTCTGCGCTTACCAGCCGTGTGCATTCCTCAAAACACTGAAAGACTTTACAGAGGTCTTTCAGCTTTGACCCCTGCACACCCAACAACTCCATGTCTGCCCTCAAACTGCCTGCCCATGTATCCTCCCACAAATGCATTACAGCCTGCCTCTGTTCGCACAGCCTCTCAACCATGTGCATGGTGGAGTTCCACCTTGTTGCAACGTCTATGATTAGGCGGTGCTTGGGGAGGTGGAGTGATCGCTGCAGCCTCTGCATACGACTGGAGTCTACGGCGAGCGACGGATGTGCGAGCACAGTCTTCGCACCTTATGGAGCAGGGCTGGTAACTCCGGATAATTATTTAGGAAGCACTGCACCACCAGGTTCAAGGTGTGAGCCAGGCAAGGTATGTGTCTGAGTTTTGCCAGGGCTATGGCCGCCATAAAATTACGGCCGTTATCACTGATTCCCTTTGCCTGGCGCAAGATGTAGACTATCCAGCCATGACTCAGTTTCTCGCTTCAAATAGTCGGCCAGTACCTCCGCGGAGTGTCTGTTGTCGCCCAAAGACATCATCTTTAAAACAGCCTGCTGACGCTTACGACTAGCTGTTCGATAGTGGGACACCTCGTGTGCAACACTGGCATCTGCGGATGGAGTGCCCGTGCGACTGCGCTCTGTCGACGAGCTTTCGCTTCTGGAGGAGGAGGAGGGTCGAACGCCTACAGCCAACTGTTGCCTATACCGTGGGCTAGGCAGCACTGTCCCACCGCCGCTGTCCCCTGTTGACCCTGCATCCACCACATTAACCCAGTGCGCAGTGATGGACACGTAACGGCCCTGGCCATGCCTACTGGCCCATGCATCTGTTGTGAGGTGCACATTTCCACTCACTGATTGTTTGAGTGCATGGACAATGCGGTCTTTCACATGCAGGTGGAGGGCAGGGATGGCTTTTCTGGAAAAGAAGTGCCGACTGGGTAGGTCATAACGTGACACAGCGTAGGCCATGAGCTCTCGGAACGTTGTGCTTTCAACCAAACGGAAGGGCATCATCTCTAATAAGATCAGTTTGGCAATGTAGGCATTCAAAGACCGTGTACGCGGATGAGAGGATGAGTACTTTCTTGGCCTACTCAGAGTGTCTGCTAGGGTGAGCTGGACTTGAGAGCTGCATATGGGGGAACTAGCGGTGGACATGACAAACTGAGAGGGAGTTGGTGATGGTGATGTTGGTGGTGGTGATGGCCTAGATTCAGTCTTTCATTGCAAAAACATTGTGATTCCCTGACTGCTTTGGCCTTGCGACGACACCTCAACATTTCTTGCTGTTGGTGTGCTAACCGGTGGGCTTACAGTGGGGAAGCGATGTAGCGTTGCTGGCTACTTTCAGTCGGAGCAGGTGCACATGTGCTGCCTGAGGTTTTGTAGTCCATCCATGCTTGCAAGTGCATGGTGATTAAATGTCTAAGCATGCAACTGGTATTCAAATTTCGGAGATTTTTCCCTCGGCTAAAGGTCCTTCCGCACTTCTTACAGATAACCTTTGACTCATCAATAGGATTTTGGTCAAAAAAGTGCCACACTGCACTCTTCCTACTATGGGATAAATTTTCAGGGCTTGCACGCTGTGCTAATTTGACCGTCTGGCCAAGCTGTCCTGCAACTCTTTTTGTTTTTTTAACACGTTTTTGGACTGCTGCGTGCCTGCCAGATAACCGCTACTGCGATGTCGATGCCTGCTGCGGATCCTTCACCTCTTCTGAGCTATTGCCAGCGGCACCCTCTTCCCCAATGGATGCAAATCCGGGTGAACAACTGGGTCATCCATCACCTCCTCTTCAATTTCATCTGCACCTTCCTCTGTGTCACCGTGTAAGGTGGTATAGTATGCGGGAAGGGGCACCTGACTTTCATCAGGGTCAGATTCTGGCTAAGTAGACTGCGAGGGCAATGTAGTGCTCTGGGTGAATGTACCAACTGAATCATCTAGCAGTGGCTGTACATCAGTGCACTCCATATCAGATTCATCTTGGACTGGGGAATTCAGGATTTGACTTGATAACCCAGGCATGGTATGTGAAAAGAGCTCCATAATCTGAAGTTTGGCCTGCCGCATCCTTAACTTTTGGTGGGGATGAAGGACACAAGGAAAAGGTGCTGTTCCATCCTGACCAGGAGCCTGCACTAACGACTCAGTGCTTGCATTTTTTGAAACTTCAGAAGAGGAGGCAATAGAGCTGGAGGCTGTTTTGGCAATGTAAGCCAAAACCTGTTCCTGATGCTCCAGCTTTAAAAGCAGTTTACCTACTCCAGAAAAGGGAGCCTTCCAGGCCTTCTGGAGCCAGACGATGACGCAGGCTCAACACCTCCTGCCTTAGGTGCTATTGTGCTTTTGGCACTACCAGCAGATGTACCACCATCAGTACCAGCTGGACCCCCACGCCCACGTATGCGGCCTCTTCCACCATACTTTCTCATGTTTGGGAAAATGTACCAAAAATACCAGCAGATTTATGGTACTGTATCAGAAGCGTACAGCTGTATACTGTGAAGGGGAAAATTGTAAATCTCCGTTATATTCCGGAGTCACACACAGATGCTCTCAGGCTCAGTATGGATTAAACCAGAATATAATATATGGTAACTTCTCCTCTCACTTCTTATCTATGGGTGGCACCTTCCACTATAGATTTTATGTAAAGACAGGTGTATACAGTGTAGGGGTAATTGTAAATCTCCGTATATATTTCCGGAGTCAGACACAGACGCTCACAGGCTCAGTATGGATTAGACAAGAATATAAAAAGCAGAAAAACGGTACTGTATCACAAGCGTACAGCTGTATACAGTCTAGGGGTAATTGTAAATCTCCGTATATATTTCCGGAGTCAGACAGACGCTCACAGGCTCAGTATGGATTAGACCAGAATATAAAAAGCAGAAAAAGGGTACTGTATCACAAGCGTACAGCTGTATACAGTCTAGCAGTAATGGTAAATCTCTGTATATATTTCTGGAGTCACACACAGACGTTCACAGGCTCAGCATGGATTAGACAAGAATATAAAAAGCAGAAAAACAGTACTGTCTCAGAAGAAACCAGGTGTATACAGTGTAGGGGTAATTGTAAATCCGTATATATTTCCGGAGTCAGACACAGACGCTCACAGGCTCAGTATGGATTAGACCAGAATATAAAAAGCAGAAAAAAGGTACTGTATTATTATTATTATTTATTTATATAGCACCATTGATTCCATGGTGCTGTACATGAGAAGGGGTTACATACAAATTACAGATATCACTTACAGTAAACAAACTAACAATCACAGACTGGTACAGAGGGAAGAGGACCCTGCCCTTTCGGGCTTACATTCTACAGGATGGGGACGGAGACAGCAGGTTGGTGGGTTGCAGCAGTTCCGGTGTTGGTTGAGGCGATATCTCCGGTAGTGGTGAGGAGGCAGCGGGTCATTGCAGGCTGTAAGCTTTCCTGAAGAGATGGGTTTTCAGGTTAAGTCTGAAGGATCCGAGAGTGGTTGATAGTCGGACGTGTTGGGGCAAAGAATTCCAGAGGATGGGATATTCGGGAGAAGTCTTGGAGGCGGTTGGGTGAGGAGCGAATAAGTGTGGAGGAGAGAAGGAGGTCTTGGGAGGACCGGAGATTACGTGAGGGAAGGTATCGGGAGATTAGTTCAGAGACATATGGGGGAGACAGGTTATAGATGGCCTTGTAGGTCAGTATTAGTAATTTGAATTGGATTCGCTGAGGGAATGGGAGTCAGTGAAGAGATTTGCAGAGAGTAGTGTTGAGCGATACGATACTGCAAATATCGGGTATCGGCCGATATTAGCTCTATCGGCCTTTCGATTCCGAATACCGATATTTTCGTCATATCGAATACCGAATGGATTTGTCACTGTCACTGTGAGTGTCCGTCGGTCGGGTCTGTCAGGAGTCAGCGGCACTTACCTGGCAGAAGATCTCCGGCGGTCACGTCCTGGACTGCTTGATGGCCGCCATTATCTTCTCCCTGGCGGTCACATGCAGTTTTTCGCGATAACTGCAGTGACTGCAGGGTAATTCCGGCCGTAAACCAGTCCGATGACGTCACCGCCGGGGAAGCAGGGAATCAGCTGTGCTGCGCCGGGATGACAGGCTCTGCCTGTCATTCTGCAGAGCTGGATCGTCGTGGGACACTCGTTACTATGGACTGCGTCGGTCAGGTGGTATACTTTTTTTTTTTTTTTCATTTTTTTACAGGAGATCGATGGCGTCGCAGGATGAGACTGTAATAAAAGTAATGAAAACTGTGTTTTTTTTTTTTTTATTAAATTAAAAAACTTTTTTATGAACATTCACCCGTCCGGGTACATCAACAATTTAACTATTTACATACAGGGACCCTGTCCGGGTTATTTATAATTCTTTGGCAGGGGTGTTCCAGGTACCACCTGGTACTCTTCTGATGCTTGCCAAACATCCGAGACACCAAGGACCACCAGGACCTGATGACGTCGTGTGGCCTGTACAGTCAAGTCGTGACCCGCTATCTGGGTCTGTGTGGCCACCTCTTTCATCTCCCTCCGGGTCTGGAACCCTATGTCCCGGACTGAACGAACCCCAGGGGGCCTAACAGGCGCCGGGTACGGGCCAGCTATACTTATCATGTCCATAGCTGGGGCTGCTGAGGAGACCACTGAGGGAGGCTGGGGAGATTTACGGCGTGGGGTGGGCACTTTTGCAGAGGCCTGGATGTGGGAGGCTGAAGGCTCCGAGGGTCTCACAGGTTCCTGACACTCTGGGGAGTAGGGGTCGCACCTGGTAACATTTAGGGCGTACCATCCATTGTAACCCCAGTGTCGGGTGTAAGTCACCAAGTCTCCTGGCAACAGGTCCCTCCCTGGGTGTCCTTCTGGGAGGTGAGCCTCCACGTCCCGCCGGTTCACAAAAACTTCTAAATAAAGTCCAGGCTCCTGGATGAAGCCCCAACCACCTTTCAATTTAACACTAGAACTACTGATGGAGTCATTTTGACTCCTTTCGTTTTTTATTTCTCTTCTGTGACTACATTTTTCAGAATTCCGGCTTGAAACTCGGTGACTTTTCCTCAAATATGATGTGAAAAAAGATTTTGCGAGAATAAATAATTTTGGTGAAAAATTTGCGCGTTTTTTTCAAAATTTACCAAGAACTACTGAAGGGAGTCATTTTGACTCCCTACTATATTTTGAGGTCCTTTTGTCACTAAATGTTGCTATAAAGTTTTGTGCATAATTTTTTCACTCTGTCTTATTTACCCTGATGTTCATATAGATGTAGTTCAATTTACATGTCAACTTTTCACATTTTCCTTGTGTTTTACCTGCTTGTATTACTGTGTAATGCTGAACAAAATAACTTGTTTACTCTAGGCTCTTATCTTATGCTAATTTTTGATTCATATATATTGACACATATAAAGAACTGTACGCTTGCAGAAGCATGCAGGAACAATAATTTACAGTTTACTCTATCTGATGAGGAGCTAGATGCATTCATTGCGATATTCTATGCTCGTGGAATATCTGGCACGAACCGTCACTCGATTAGCAGTATTTGGTGTAATGACTGGGGAATACCGTTTTGCAAAGCGATAATGTCTAGGGACCGCATTGTTGAAATTATGAGGTTTCTCAGATTTGATGAGAAATCTACTCGATCGGAGAGACTGCAAACGGACAAGTTTGCTCTATTTTCTACTGTGTGGGACAGGTTTATTGAAAATTGTATTGCGTGTTACAAACCTGGCCCATACATAACAGTGGATGAGCAACTTTTCCCAAGCAAAACTAGGTGTCCATTCACGCAGTACATGCCTTCCAAACCAGATAAATATGGCCACAAATATTGGCTAGCTGTTGATAAGGAGAGCAAATATCTGGCAAATGGCTTCCCTTATCTAGGCAAAGATGACACACGCCGTGCTGAGGACCGTTTAGCTGACCATGTGGTAATGAAGTTATTGGACCCGTTTTTGAAAAAAGGTCGCAATGTTACAACCGATAATTATTTTACTTCAGTAAAATTAGCTAAACAGCTAAAAAGCAAAGGAACAACCATCGTGGGAACACTGAACAAGATAAGGCGAGAAGTGCCTAAAGAAATAAAATCCATGAAAGAGGAATTGTACAACACTAAAGTGTTTAGAAATGAAGACAATTTTACACTTACAGTATATCAAGGAAAGCCCAACAAAAATGTTGTCATTTTGAGTTCCGTCCATCCAGATGTTGTTGTTGCGTCTGATTCCGCTAAAAAAACTCCAGAAACGGTAAAGTTTTACAATGAAACAAAATATGGAGTAGATGTAGTGGATCAGATGGCACGAAAATATACCACACGAACATGCACAAGGAGATGGCCTATTCATGCATTTGAAAATGCCTTAGACTTTGCGGGTATAAATGCATGGATAATATTCAATGAGATAACCCACCAAAAAATGTCACGCAAGGCATTTTTGCAAACGCTTGTGAGAGAGTTGAGTGGTCCTTATGTCACAGATAGGGAAAAGGGTTCCACGTCCCAAGTTTCTACATGCTCAGAAGTGATGGTTCAAACAAAATTTTGCCAGATCAAAGAAAAGTGCAAGAAAAATAGATCTGTCGGCAATTGTAAGACTTGTGGTAAGTCTTTGTGTGGGCAATGTACTGCCATAAATCAAAGGCAATGCCTAAAATGCGAAACACCAAATGTTTAGAAGGTGAATTCTGCGCCATATTTTCATTTTTATGCTCCTCCACCTACATTTTCTCTGCTTTTTGTTCTTCAGTTGTTGTTTATATGTGTGCACTTGAATAAAAAAAAATGTTTGAAAAACGTCTATTATAATTATTGTTATTTTCTGTAGAAAATAAGAAAAGCAGAAAAAAAACAATCAAAAGCATTACTGTTGGATCTCACAATAATAATACATTACAAAAAATATAATTATTAATAAATAACCACAAATGAAACTCTAAAAATAAACGAAAACAAGCAAGGAGTCAAAATGACTCCTTTCAGTAGTTCTAGGCGGGGTCACGAGTCCAGTAGTCCTAGTGTTAAAGCTCCGTACTGCACCCTTACGCCGCGGCTCCCACAGGGTTCCTTTATCTTTTCTCATCCGGTCCTTATCTGCCCGGTACTTCTCCAGGTTACGTTGCCGAAGCTTTTGGGTTTCTCGCTGCTCCCTTTGTCGCTCTGCTTCCCGCTCCCAACGTCTCCACTCTTCCTCCTGACGCCGGTTGTAATTCTCCTCCACCAGCTGCTCCATGTCTCCACCATCAAATGCCAGCTTACAGTGTCCGGTTTGCGGCAGCTCTCCTGGCGCCCCCCAGTCCTGGCGGCGCTCACCTGCGGAGGAAGCAGCCGGCTCTGGAACAGATGACAGTCGGGGCTCCGGTACAGGCAGGTAGTGCTCTGGTGCCTGCGCGGCCTCCTCCATGAGGACGGGTGTCGCTTCTTCTGTCTCAGCGACGGGGGCAGACAGCGGGATCTGGGGTGCTGCCGGTGCAGAGTTTTTTGCACGAACGGGTGCCTCCACTGCGACAACGTCAACCGGATCACATTGCAAGGGCTGGGATGCCCGCACGGACTCCTCTACTAGAACGGGTGCCTCACCTTCCGGTACAGACACTTCAGGTAAGAGGGATTGGCGCCGCTCCAAGTTTAGTTTTAGGGCACGCCAGCTGGCTTCCATCCTGGCGACATCCTCCCGGTGCCGGGCCAGGCCTCTTAGGGTATCCTCCGCTTCTTGCAGCGTAGGAGGGTTTCCAGGCCGGGTGCCCAACGGTGGTTCCGTGGCGATCGGGTCGCTTCCGTGGGGGGAGAGCTCTGACTGCTCCATCCCTTCACACTTCTGCTCGTGTCCATTAGCCATCTCTGCCAAGTCACATGTGTCATTAGCATCTGGAGAGGGCCCCTCTTTTGTAGGGAGGCGGGACCTTCGTGTTAGTTTCCGCACACTGAGGAGGATGAGGAGGCGGAACTGAAGAGCTGTGGGGCACGATCTTACATTGCAGTACCATTTACAGTGGTCGGCCATCGTTTTTGCGCCACTGAGTGAGTGTACACCCACGAAGAGCACGCCCTTCTTCTTCACCAGTGCCTCGTCGTGACGCAGATATGGCTGAAAAATGGCAAATACATTCTCTGATGATTTTAGCAATTCTCAAGCACAAAACCAGTTCAATTCAGGCACACAGGACTCGCTTATAGCGAGCTACAGAATCCTGTTCGTGACGCCCAAGTTGAGTCGCACAGATCCAGAGGTTTTGGGGGTACTCGGCACCGAGCCCGTCGACTTCTATGGGGTATGTCACGGCTTTACCCGGCAATTGAATCAGAGTCTATTTTACTATGTAGAAGTGTATAAACTATAAATATATGTATATATATATATATGTCACAATGACATGTATATATATATATATATATATATATATATGTATTCTATGTGTGTATATTTTGTGTTTACAACGAAAGAAAGGGTTTTTTTTGTTGCGATATTTTGTTCCCATAGACTTACATGGGACTTCCGGTATCAGAATCGGATATCGACGATATTTAGTGATATCGGCGATACCATTTCGATACGATATTTTTAGATATCGAGCAGTATCGCTCAACACTAGCAGAGAGGAGATGCGGAGGAGTAGCGAGGAGAGAGATGAATTAGTCGGGCAGCAGAGTTAAGGATGGACTGGAGAGGTGCAAGTGTGTTAGCAGGGAGGCCAGAGAAAAGGATGTTGCAGTAGTCGAGGCGGGAGATGATGAGGGCATGCACAAGCATTTTAGTAGAGTGAGGGTTGAGGAAGGGACGGATTCTGGAAATATTTTTGAGCTGGAGGCGACAGGAGGTAGAAAGAGCTTGGATGTGTGGTTTGAAGGACAGGGCAGAGTCAAGGGTTACTCCGAGGCAGCGGACCTCCGGGCCGGGGGAAAGCGTGGTGTTGTCAATTGTTATAGATAGGTCAGGTAAGGAAGATCTGTGAGATGGGGGAAAGATGATGAGTTCAGATTTGTCCACATTGAGTTTGAGGAAGCGGGAGGAGAAGAAGGAGGATATGGCTGATAGACACTCAGGGATTCTGGACAGCAGAGAGGTGATGTCTGGGCCAGAGAGGTAGTTCTGAGTGTCATCAGCATAAAGGTGGTACTGGAATCCGTGGGACTTTATGAGTTGCCCCAGGCCAAGTGTATAGATTGAGAAGAGTAGGGGTCCTAGAATAGAGCCTTGGGGGACTCCAACAGAGAGAGGGTGGGACGAGGAGGTAGTGTGGGAGTGGGAGACGCTGAATGTGCGGTTGGAAAGGTATGAGGAGATCCAGGATAGGGCGAGGTCCTTGATGCCAAAGGAGGAGAGAATCTGTAGTAGAAGGCAATGGTCAACTGTGTCGAAAGCAGAGGACAGGTCAAGAAGGAGGAGTATAGAGTATTGTCCGTTAGCTTTGGCTGTAAGTAGGTCATCAGTAATTTTGGTCAAGGCTGTTTCAGTGGAATGATGGGGGCGGAAACCAGATTGTAGATTGTCAAAGAGCAAGTTAGATAAGAGATGGGAGGAAAGTTCAGCGTGGACGTGCTGTTCCAGGAGTTTGGAAGCGAGTGGGAGCAGCGATATTGGGCGATAGCTGGACATAGCGGTTGGGTCGAGGGTTGGCTTTTTGAGGATAGGCGTGATTGTGGCATGTTTGAAAGCAGAAGGGAAGGTACCAGAAGTTAGTGATAGATTGAAGAGGTGGGTTAGTGATGGGATAAGAGTGGTGGCGAGGTTGGGGAGGAGGTGGGATGGGATGGGGTCGAGTGCACAAGTGGTGAGGTGTGATTTGGAGAGAAGATGAGCAAGCTCCCCTTCCGTGATGTTGGGTAAGGAGGTTATGGGGTTTGGGCATTGGTCAGATATACAAAGGGGTTGTGGTGGTTGAATAATAAAGACTTGCCGTGTTTGGTCTATCTTGTTTTTGAAGTGTATGGCGAAGTCCTCAGCAGAGATAAGGGAGGTAGGGGGGCAGTGGTGGGCGGAGGAGGGAGTTAAAAGTATTGAACAATTGTTTGGGGTTGTGGGATAAGGAAGATACAAGGGATGTAAAGTAGGCCTGTTTAGCAGAGGTGAGAGCTGATTTGAATGCAAGTGTTGCTTGTTTGAGTGCAGTGAAGTCGTCTTGTGAATGCGTTTTCTTCCAGCGCCGTTCAGCAATTCTGGCTGCTTGCCGAAGCTTTATTGTGGTGTTATTGTGCCAGGGTTGTCTATTGATTTGTCGCCGTCTGTTATGCATGACAGGGGCGACCGAGTCGATGGCTGATGCAAGAGTGGCATTGTAGAAACTAGTGGCAGTGTCTGTGTCGTGGAGTGAGGATATGGATGCCAGTGGTAGAATAGAGTCAGAGAGTTTGTGGGTGTCTAGGTGAGCAAGGTTTCTGCGGGGGTGCGCATGTTGCTGGACATGGGTGACAGGTGAGGAGGACAGGGATGAGAAAGTGAGTAGATGGTGGTCAGATAGGGGGAGAGGGGAGGTTGTGAAGTTAGATAGGGAGCAGAGACGGGTGAAGACCAGGTCGAGTGTGTGCCCATCTGTGTGCGTGGCTGAGGAGGACCACTGGGTAAGTCCAAAAGATGATGTAAGGGATAGGAGTTTAAAGGCTGCCAACTGGTGGGTGTCAATGGGGATGTTGAAGTCACCCATGATGATGGTGGGAATGTCAGCAGAGAGAAAGTGGAGGAGCCAGGTGGAGAATTGGTCAATAAAGGCAGTGCTCGGGCCCGGAGGTCGGTATATGACGGCCACTTGGAGGTTGGAGGGAGAGTAGATGCGGACAGAGTGGAGTTCAAAAGAGGGGAGGATAAGGGAAGGAAGAGGTGGGATTGGGTTAAAGATACAGTTAGAAGAAAGGAGAAGGCCCACACCTCCACCATGTCTGTTGCCGGGGCGGGGAGTGTGGGTGAAGTGGAGGCCGCCGTAACAGCGCGGCAGGGGAGGCGGTGTCGGAGGGTGTCAGCCATGTTTCAGTGAGGCCAATGAAGGTAAAATTATGAGAGGTAAAGAGGTCGTGAATCACATGGAGTTTATTGCAGACGGAGCGGGCATTCCAGAGTGATCCAGAGAGAGGGAGCAGGGTGGTGGGCGTCAAGGGCACGGATTTGAGGTTGGAAGGATTTCGGGTGTTAATACTCGGTTGGGAGCGATAGGAGGGGGTAATAATGGGAGGTATGAGCTGTGGGGGTCCAGGATTGGGAGATATGTCACCATCAGTGAGGAGAAGCAGAGAGAGACAGAGTATGTGGGAGAAGGACAGTGGGCAGCTTGTTTTGTGTCTTATTAGGAGAGATCTGAGGTTGAGGAGCAGGTCAGCTGAGGAGGTTAGGTGTGGAGGCAAGAGGGAAGCAGAGATTAGTAGTTGGTTAGCGGGTGCTAGAGTTTGCGGATAGGGAAGGAGAGTGAGGATTAATGGAGGCAAAACTGGTAGAGCGTATGTCAGCATGGTGGGAGTTAAGTGTGGAGGAAAGAGGAAGAAATATAGTACATTTAAGAAAAGTTAGTCGTACCTTCTGTTCACTTCTGACTCATTTCTGACATATTTCTGTAGTCAGTTATCCTTAAAGAGACATCCTTATAGAGACAGGCCAAGGTCCAGACAGACCTATGAGTCTGCATTTATAACAAGTTAACAGCACATGAACAGGTCAGGTGTGATCAGGAGGGAGAGCCAGCAGGCAGATTGGTTACAGACACAGTAGGGGATTAATTAGAAGTCAGAAGACAAAATACAAGGAAAATAGAACCAAATGGACAGAAAAGGCCAAGTGACTTTAGCATCTATGAAATAAGGTATTGCAGTAGTCTTTAGACATACCAAGAGTAGCAGAGAGATGCAGGATGATTGGGATCAGGAAAGATGGGTTATATTATTGCAGCAGTCTTTAGACATACCAAGAGTAGCAGAGAGATGCAGGATGATTGGGATCAGGAAAGATGGGTTATATTATTGCAGCAGTCTTTAGACTACCAGGGTATCAGAAAAGAGCAGGATGATTGGTACAGAAAGTAGGGTTAATTAATCAAGCATAATTACGGAAATACCAAGAGACAGAAAAGATGCAGGATGATTGCATCATGAAGAATAATTTTTGCAGTAGTCTTTAGACATACCAAGAGTAGCAGAGAGATGCAGGATGATTGGGATCAGGAAAGATGGGTTATATTATTGCAGCAGTCTTTAGACATACCAAGAGTAGCAGAGAGATGCAGGATGATTGGGATCAGGAAAGATGGGTTATATTATTGCAGCAGTCTTTAGACATACCAAGAGTAGCAGAGAGATGCAGGATGATTGGGATCAGGAAAGATGGGTTATATTATTGCAGCAGTCTTTAGACATACCAAGAGTAGCAGAGAGATGCAGGATGATTGGGATCAGGAAAGATGGGTTATATTATTGCAGCAGTCTTTAGACATACCAAGAGTAGCAGAGATATGCAGGATGATTGGGATCAGGAAAGATGGGTTATATTATTGCAGCAGTCTTTAGACATACCAAGAGTAGCAGAGAGATGCAGGATGATTGGGATCAGGAAAGATGGGTTATATTATTGCAGCAGTCTTTAGACATACCAAGAGTAGCAGAGAGATGCAGGATGATTGGGATCAGGAAAGATGGGTTATATTATTGCAGCAGTCTTTAGACATACCAAGAGTAGCAGAGATATGCAGGATGATTGGGATCAGGAAAGATGGGTTATATTATTGCAGCAGTCTTTAGACATACCAAGAGTAGCAGAGATATGCAGGATGATTGGGATCAGGAAAGATGGGTTATATTATTGCAGCAGTCTTTAGACATACCAAGAGTAGCAGAGAGATGCAGGATGATTGGGATCAGGAAAGATGGGTTATATTATTGCAGCAATCTTTAGACATACCAAGAGTAGCAGAGAGATGCAGGATGATTGGGATCAGGAAAGATGGGTTATATTATTGCAGCAGTCTTTAGACATACCTGAGGATGAAGCAGAGCGATTGTCAGAATCATAGTAATAATGAAGAAGCATAGTTATAATAATAATGAAGCATCTGTAGCAGGGAGTTATCTGTCTGACATATTTCTGGAGTCAGTTATCCTTAAAGAGACATCCTTATAGAGACAGACCAAGGTATCACAAGTGTACAGCTGTATACAGTCTAGGGGTAATTGTAAATCTCCGTATATATTTCCAGAGTCAGACACAGACGCTCACTGGCTTAGTATGGATTAGACAAGAATATTAAAAGCAGAAAAAGGGTACTGTATCACAAGCGTACAGCTGTATACAGTCTAGGGGTAATTGTAAATCTCCGTATATATTTCTGGAGTCAGACACAGACGCTCACAGGCTCAGTATGGATTAGACCAGAATTTAAAAAGCAGAAAAAGGGTACTGTATCAGAAGATATCAGGTGTTTACAGTGTAGGAGTAATTGTAAATCTCTGTATATATTTCCAGAGTCAGACACAGACGCCCACAGGCTCAGTATGGATTAGACAAGAATATAAAAAGCAGAAAAAGGGTACTTTATCAGAAGATACCAGATGTATACAGTGTAGGGGTAATTGTAAATCTCCGTATATATTTCTGGAGTCAGACACCGACGCTCACAGGCTCAGTACGGATTAGACCAGAATATAAAAAAACAGAAAAAGGGTACTGTATCAGAAGCGTACAGCTGTATACAGTATAGGGGTAATTGTAAATCTCCGTATATATTTTCGGAGTCACACACAGATAGTCAGCATGTATTTGTCCATGATACCAGCCGGTACATGGTAGTGTGTGAGGAGCGTACAGCTCTATACGGTGTGGGAAAAAATGATCGCTCGGTAACTGTGCAGAAAAAAAGAATAAAAAAATTTGTGCTGTGTAAAAAGCAGTCTGCATCGCAGTGTACACACAGCAATACAGCTAGCAGGCAGCCTATTAACCAGTGCTGCTGCACACAAGAAAATCCTCCCCTGTCACTGGCAGGCAGCCTAATAACCAGCGCTGCTGCACACAAGAAAATCCTCCCCTTTTACTGCACACTAACTGTACAGCACAATTGCTATCAGCACAAGCACATAAGAACTTCTGTTTCCAGCCCTAACTCTCTCCCTACTGATAAACAGCGTCAGCAACCTCTCCCTACTGTTAAGATCGGCAGAAGTAAAATGGCGATCGGCGGTCAGGGCTTTTATAGACACTATGACGCCCCCCAAAGCAAGCCAATCATTGCAATGCCCTTCTCTAAGATCGTGGTGGCCGCTGCCCATGTCATCTCGTTGCCCACAGTGTACGTCCTTGCTCATTGGCTGAAAAAAGGCGCCTGCAAGCATTATGGGAAAACCGACTTTGGCGCTAGGGTCGACGACCGCATGGCCGACTTCACGCTATGGTCGGGTTTCGCTCGGCGAAATCCGACTTTGGCGAAAGTCGGCGACTTTTGAATCTGACCAACCTGTTTCGCTCAACTCTAGAGGTGACTCTTGGTCTTCCTTTCCATGGGGCGGTCCTCATGTGAGCCAGTTTCTTTGTAGGCTTGATGGTTTTTGCAACTGCACTTGGGGACACTTTCAAAGTTTTCCCAACTTTTCGGACTGACTGACCTTCATTTCTTAAAGTAATGATGGCCACTCGTTTTTCTTTGCTTAGCTGCTTTTTTCTTGCCATAATACAAATTCTAATAGTCTATTCAGTAGGACTATCAGCTGTGTATCCACCAGACTTCTGCACAACACAACTGATGGTCCCAACCCCATTTATAAGGCCAGATATCCCACTTATTAAACCTGGCAGGGCACAACTGTGAAGTGAAAACCATTTCCAGTGACTACCTCTTGAAGCTCATCAAGAGAATGCCAAGAGTGTGTAAAGCAGTAATCAAAGCAAAATGTGGCTACTTTGAAGAACCTAGAATATAAGACATAATTTCAGTTATTACGCACTTTTTTGTTAAGTATATAATTCCACATGTGTTAATTCATAGTTTTGAAGCCTTCAGTGTGAATTTACAATTTTTATAGCCATGAAAATACAGAAAAATCTTTAAATGAGAAGGTGTGTCCAAACTTTTGGTCTGTACTGTATGTGGTAGAAAACTACTATTTGGGCTCATGGCATGGAAGGGAAGGATGCCATTTTGACTGGAAAAGGTTGTAAATGCCATGTCACATTTGAAGTACCCTTGACATGCCAAAACAGCAGAAAACCCCACAAGTAACACCATTTTGGGAGCTACACCTCTCAAGGAATTCTAAGGGTGTAGTGAGTATTTTAACCCTTGGGCAATTAACAGAATTGTATAACATTGTGTTGAATAAATGACACATTAACATTTTTTCCACTAAAATATTGCTTTGGCCAAACGTTTGACATTTTTAAAAGGGGTACTAGGAGAAAACTAAATATAAAATTTGTTATGCAATTTCTCCTGAGTACACCAGTACCCCATACGTGTTTGAAAACTACTTTTTAGGTACAGTGCTAAGCTCAGAAGGGAAGGAGCACCATATTACAGTGCAGATTTTGCTGTTATGGTTTGCGGGTGTGATGTCAAATTGGCAGAGCCCCTGGGGTCCCAGAACAGTAGTGTTTCACATAAGAGACCCTATTTACAAACTATACCTCTAAATTGTGGGTGCAGTGATCATATTGACACCACAGGTGTGTCACAGAATTTTATACCATTGTGCACTGAAGAAAAAATAATTACAATTTTACCACAAAAAAGTTTAACCCCAGATTTTACATTTTCACAAGAGGAAATGGTCAAAAAAGGCACCACAATATATCACACAATTATAGCTGAACGTGGCAATACCCCATATGTGGCTGTACAGTACTGCTTAGCTATATGACTAGACTCAGGAGGGACGGAGCGCTATTTGATTCTTGGAGAAAAAATTATCGTAGAATAGTTTATACAGAGTCCCTACAATAATAAATAATAATAATTTTATTTCTATAGCGCCAACATATTCCGCAGCACTTTACATTATAGAGTGGACTTGTACAGACAATAGACATTACAGCATAACAATAAACACAGATCAAAGTAGATACCAAGAGGAATGAGGGCCCTGCTTACAAGCTTACAATATAGGAGGAAAAAGGGGGGACACGAAATGTAGATGGTAACAATTGCTTTCATTGTTCGGACCAGCCATAGTGTAAGAATCGGGTGTTCTGTAATTCTGCATGAACCAGTTAACAGCCAAAGTATGTAACAGTACAGACACAGAGGGCTATTAAATGCATAAAGCGGGTGAGAACATAATATGAGGTACCTGATTATGGTAGAAAAATTTTTGAATAGGCCAACAGGGATAGTTAGGTTAATGCATTGAGGCGGTATGCCAGTCTGAACAAGTCCCTATGTACCAGAATCTGCCTGAAGTGACCCTGTTTTGGAAATTACACACCTCTCTGAATTTATCTACAGGTGTAGTGATGATTTTGACTCCATGAAACAAGCAGTAACGGAAGTTGCTGAGTGAAAATTGCAAATCTACTGTTGTAATGCCCAGTATGTTTTAGTGCCCAGTTCATTTCAGTGCCCATACATTATGTTCAGCTCATGCTCCTTGAAATTAAGCAGGCTCTCATCGCTACAGAAATGCCAAACATGTAGAAGCTTGTTTTTTGTAGGACAAGATGACATTTTTTAGCAATACCATTTTTATTTACATTTATCTTTTTGATCACATTTTATTCCACTTTTTGTTCAGCGGTATGATGAAAAAGCATAGTAATTTGCCACATTTTAATTTTTTTACAATTTCTACTTTAGGGGTTAACTAGTGTGACAGTTTTATAGATTGAGTCACTCCAGATGCGGCGATACCATATGTGTACTTTTACTGCTTATTTTAGTTTTTACATAAATTTACATATTTGTTAAATTCGTTATATTTTTATTTGGTTATTCTTTTTTTTTCTATTTTTTATTTTTTAGATATTACAATGCTTGAGACCTGGCAGGTTTACACTTGCTGATCAACTGTTAGACGGTGCCGCTAGCTGAATCTAACAGGCTGCCATGACAGGCCTTGGCTCCCCCGTGATCACGTCACAGGGGAATTGGAGGGTTGGGAGATGGAGCCATTCCCTCTCACAAACTTCTAAATCGCTATTGATCGTGGCATCTAGAAGATAACAAAAGGTTACCATCATTGGGACCTGAGCCAATCATGTACTGATGATGTCGCCAGTCAGAGCTATTGCTCTGCACCGGAATCCCAGCACTTCCAGAACTCTCAAGGTTGTGAGCTCTGCAAGTCCGCAAACTGTAGAGAAACATCGGTGCTGCACAAAGCCCAGAAGAAGCAATTAAGCGTTTAAATATTAAAGTTTGAAAATTGCTACATTTTTTAATATTTTAGCCAAAATTCCGATAGTTTCACCAATAAATATAAAAAATATCGATCTAAATTTACCACTAACATAAAGTACAGTGTGTCACGAAAAAACAATCTCAGAATCACTGGGATTTGTGGAAGCATTCCAGAATTATTACTTCATAAAGTGACACTGGTCCGAATGATAAAATTTGGCCTCATCAGGAAGGTGAAAACAGGCTCGGGTTGAAGGGGTTAAAGGGAATCTGACAGTACGATCAATCTTCTAAGCCGTTTACATGGGTACGCAGGTCATAGGAAGCTGATTAAAATGATGCTTTGATATTTACTATCCGATTTCTTATTCCACGTTTTTCTTATATGTCAATGATCTATTAAGATCTACAGTGGCTTGTGTATTCACCCTGTTGGATTTTTACATATTTTGTTACAATGCAACCTGTGTTTAAATGTTTTTTTATCAGATTTGTGTGTGATGCATCAACACTAAGTACGGTAGTCTAAATTCGTGAAGTGGAGTGAGAAAAATATAGGCATAAATTAAATTTATAGGATCAAATACCTAAAAATTGGCATGTGCATATCTATTCATCCCTTTTGCTATGAAGCCTCTAAAAATTTCTGGGGCAAGCAATTACCTTCATAAGTCACATGCTTAGTGAAAGGAAAGCCACCTGTGCAATCTAAGTGTCACATGGTCTGTCAGTATATACACACCTTTTCTGAAAAGCCACAGAGACTGCAACATCATTAAGAAAGAGGCAGCACTAACCAAACAACACCATGAAGACCAAGGAGATCTCCAAACAAGTCAGGGACAAAGTTGTTGAGAAGTACAAGTCAGGTTTGGGTTATAAAAGAAAATATCCCAAATCTGTTATGATTTCCCGTAGCACCATCAAATCCATTATGATCTAATGGAAAGAACATGGTACCACAACAAATCTGTAGAGAGAGGGCCACCTACCAAAATTCTCAGCCCATGCAAGGAGGGCATTAATCGGAGAGGCAGCACAGAGACTAAAGGTTACCCTGAAGGAGATGCAGAGTTCTCATGGAGAGACTAGAGTATCTGTCTTTACAACCACAATAAGCTGCACACTCCATAGAGGTGGCCTTCATGGAGTACTGGCAGAAAAAAAGCCTTTACTTACACACAAAAATTATAAGGCTCATTTTGAGTTTGCCGAAAGACATGTGGGAGACTCTCCAAGTGTATGGAGGAAGGTGTTATGATATGGTAGCCGAGGAGGACAGGAGAAAAACAGCCAAGGCAGCCAAACATCCAGAGAGGTTGGGAACTAATGGGTTGCAGACCCCTAAACTTACCGCACAACTAGAAGCAGCCGTGGGACGTACCTACGATGACCTAGATGCCTCGACACAGCCGGAGAGTTTAGCTAAGCCTAAAGATAGAAAGGGTGTTAGCAGCGGATTAACCAGCGTAACATCCGGAGTCAGCAACAGAGAATGTAGATTTATTCACATCCAGTATAGACAGCTTACAACACAGCATGAAATGTGATCAGCCTGATATCTGCTATGGCTCCAGCATGAAAAACATTACAACAACACAGGAAGAGCATCCTGTCTGTGAGTGAGGGTTTTTTTTTTTTTACAAAACTTTGTTAACAACCTCACAATATGCACAACATATCAAACAGCACAGTAGTAGTTGTTGCAATACATACAAATCAATATGCATTATTCCAACACCCCCACTCAACAACTACTTATCCTCTTATTCCCATTGTGGTTATCAATTCTTGGAACCTGGCTCGTGGCAATGGCTTTGTCATAATGTCAGCTAGCATCTTATCAGTTTCACAATAGACAAACTGAATTATGCCATGATCTATCAAATCACGTAGATGATGGTGTCTGACGTCAATGTGCTTGGTTCTAGCACTGATCTTTTCACTGCATGCAAGTTTAATGCATCCTTGGTTGTCCTCATAAATCACCGTCAGCTGAATTGACGGTTTGCCAAGATCGTCCATCAATTGTCTTAGCCAAACGACCTCCTGGCTTGCATAGGCTGCGGACACATACTCCGCTTCTGTGGATGACAAGGCAACAGACACTTGTTTCCTACTAGACCAGGAGATTGAACTTTCTCCAACTTTAAACAAGTATCCGCTTGTGGATTTACGATCACGCGAATCACCAGCCCAATCCGCATCTACATAGCTGGTAAGTTCTAGATCTCCCGCTGCAGATAGTTTTAAATTTACATCTTGCGTTTCTTTCAAATATCGCAAAAGTCTTTTAACAGCATTCCAGTCTCTTTGGCGCGGTTTTTCCACATATCTGCAAAGGATTCCAACTGTTGTTGTGATATCCGGTCGAGTCATAGTTGGTATGTACAGAAGTGCCCCCACTGCCTGACGATATTTCTCATTGTTAGGCAACAGGTCATCTTCTTCTTCCAGCTTCAGGTAGGATGGTTCCATTGGGGTTGATATACCTTTGGCCTCTGACATTCCAAATTGCTTCAGAATCAAATTAATTTTTGCACTTTGGTTTAGAAGAAAACTCCCATCTTCCTCTCTCTGGATTTGGATTCCTAGATAATATGTCACACTTCCAAGGTCTTTTGTTTCAAAATGCTGATTCAGAATTTCAGTCATTTTTCCAATTTCTGCGTCTTCTTGATGAACTACAATCACATCGTCCACATATAAGAGAATATACATCCACTTTCCATCTGTATATTTGTGTATAAGCATGGATCTGCTTGACCTCTTTTAAATCCTTCTTCCAACAAGACTTTATTCATCTTGGTGTTCCATGCTCTTGCTGATTGCTTAAGACCATAGAGAGATTTTTGTAGTTTGCAAACAAGATTCTCTTCACGTCTTTTTACATAACCCTCAGGTTGAGTCATCTATAAGTCCTCCTCAATGTCACCATTTAAGAAAGCAGTTTTTATATCCAACTGTCTGACATACATCTTTTGTACAGCAGCTACAGCTAACAAAGCTCTGAACGTAGTCTGTTTAGCGACTGGAGCAAATGTAGCATCGTAATCTTCGCCATACTTTTGAGAATATCCTTTTGTGACCAACCTTGCTTTAAATCTGTGGACTTTACCTTCAGAGTCATATTTGATTTTAAAGACCCACTTGCACTTGATTGCCTTTTTGCCCTGTGGTAGCTTGGTGAGTTTCCAAGTTTGGAGTTAATGAAGCGACTTGATTTCCTCATTAGCGGCATCAATCCACTTTGTTCTTTCATGGATAGGTAGTCCTTGCATTTCATCCCATGACTGCGGCTCTGACTCAGGTAGTGTCTTGACAATGTAGGATAGACGTTTAGCTGGTATACCTTTGTTTGATCTTGACGATCTTCTGATTTCAGATTCTTCTGATTCTTCTGTTGTTCCTTCAGTGGTTGAAGAATCCAGCCAGACTTCTACATCCTCCTTGTTGTTGTCTTGTAATTGTGACTTCAGCTGGACTACTGGCGTGATGTCACAAAACTTGGGTGATACAAAGTTCTCATCAATCACTACATCTCTGCTTATTGTGACCTTGTTTGTTTCTGGGTGTAGAATCCTATAACCTTTCTGGGTTTCACTGTAGCCTACCAGGATACCTTCTTTAGCATGAGATTCCCACTTAGTTCGCTTTTCTTTGGGAATATGTACAAATGCTTTACTTCCGAATATTCTTATGTGATGCAGTTTTGGCTTTCTGCTGTTCCATTGCTCAAATGGAGTTTTCTCTGTAGCTTTACCTGGTAGTCTGTTCTGAAGATAGCAAGCTGTCATGATTGCCTCACCCCAATATGTTGTAGGCAGATTTGCATCAAATAACATACTTCTTGCACTTTCACAGAGTGTTCGGTTCCTTCTTTCCGCAACACCATTTTGCTCAGGGTTGTACGGTACAGTGGTCTGAAATAGGATTCCATTTTTCTTTAGAATGCTCTGTGTCTCATTGCTTGTATATTCAGTCCCATTATCTGCACGTAGAATCTTTGGCATTCTTCCAAATTTATTATATACCTCAGCTAGATATATTTCAAGTTTCTCTGGAACTTCTATCTTGCTGTGAAGCAGATGGACAACTGTATATCTGGAATGATCATCAATAAATGTGAGAAAATATCTCTTCTTCCCAGGAGTCTGAGTGCTCATTGGAACACAGACATCTGTGTGTATTAAATCTAGTGGCTGTTCTGTTCTTGTAGTACTTCTCTTAGGAAAAGCTTTTCTAGACATTTTCCCTTTGATGCAGCTAGTACACTTCATTGTCTGGTTACATAGATCAATTGTGATATCATCAGCTAGTTGCTTCTGAACTAACTTTCTTATTGCTTCATCAGTGATTTTTCCCTCTGCTAGTGTGTGACCCTCTTTTGAGATGATGCAGCTATCATGCTTAAATGTAACTTCATTTCCTTGTTTTGTGAGTTTCTTCACAGATAGTAAATTACTAACAAGACTAGGCACATAGAGCACATCTTTTACTGGGATCTTCCTGCTTTGTGTTGGTGAGATTTGACAATCAATATAACCATCTCCTATGCCTTCTGAACTCATGTACTGACCATTAGCCATAATCACTTTCTCTGACTTATTTTGATTAAGCTTAGAAAAGAAGTCTCTGTTATTAGTCATGTGACTAGTTGCTCCAGTCTATACACCATGCATGCTTTGATGTATTTGCACTGACAGTAAATGCAATTTCAGTATTCACAGAATCATTTTCTCCAGACACAGCACTCTTAACCCTTTGCTGACTGGTTTACTTTTTCAGCTGATTCATTCTAGCTTTCCAAACTCTGCAGTCGGTTTTCAAATGTCCTGATTTCTTGCAAATAAAACATTCACGTGTTTCTTTTAGGTGCTTTCTGTTATCATATAGACTCTGTCTTGGTGCTTATACATTCTGCCTTCCGTTTATATTAATCTATAAGCTTCCCTCTTACATGCTCCAGAGTAAGCTCATCATCTGGGGCGCATCTAGTGCGGTCACAAGCGTGTCATAGCTCTCTGGAAGACCACTAAGCAGTAATGCGGCTACATGAAAGTCCTTCAGATCTTCCCCAATGCCTCTCAAGCGTTCTACAAGCTCTAGAATACTCCTGATATACTCCTGCATATCCTGGCCTTTCTGTAGCTTAGACTGGTACAGTTTTCTCATAAGATACAGTTTATTGCTTAAATTAATCCTCTCATGTACCTTTTGCAGCTGCTCCCACACTTCTCTTGCAGTATCACACTTACACACATGAACAATCTGATCATCATCTATGCTGAGTGATATGGTAATCTGTGCTTTCTGATCCATCTCTATCCACTCCTGTGGTACTGGGTCAGGTTTAGGCTCCTGTGTGTATTTCCACGTACCTTCCCTTATCAGCAGCATCTTCACTTTTAATTTCCAGGATTGATAGTTCTGGTTAGTGAGACTTGGTCCTGTAAACTTCATGGAGTTGCTGCTGCTGGTGGCCATCTTTGCTGTCTTTCTTTATTTTATTTTCTCTGTGTTCTCGGGATCTCTGGGACTCTAGGACTCTGGGCACTCTGGGAACTCTGGGCCCATAACCTGTTAGCAGCGGATTAACCAGCGTAACATCCGGAGTCAGCAACAGAGAATGTAGATTTATTCACATCCAGTATAGACAGCTTACAACACAGCATGAAATGTGATCAGCCTGATATCTGCTATGGCTGCAGCATGAAAAACATTACAACAACACAGGAAGAGAAGGAGGAGGCATCCTGTCTGTGAGTGAGGTTTTTTTTTTTTTCAAAACTTTGTTAACAACCTCACAATATGCACAACATATCAAACAGTACAGTAGTAGTTGTTGCAATACATACAAATCAATATCCATTATTCCAACAAAGGGGAAAGCTAACTGCCCCGGAGTAGCGACACAAAGGAATAGGTAGCCCCCACACATATAATGGCGGTTAGACAAGATGAAATACAAACGCAGGCAGAAAATAGAGTAAGCAAACGCTGGGCCAAAAACTATCTAGATAGTACAGGACAGGAAAGAATACTGTCTGCAACCCAGCAAAACCCTAGGGAAAATTCCAACACTTCTGATTCCAAAAATGCTGAGACCACACGATCTCGCCCCCGCTATATCAGAACTCTGGTGTGAACAAGCAGCTACCCAGCAGCCACAAAAATAACAGGGACAGAGCAAATGAACAGAAATAAATGAGAAACAGAGACCAGCGCAGGCCCCAGCAGGGGACCCAGCTGACCTCACTCAGAAGGGCAGCAAAAACAAAGAAAAGCAAAACCACAGAAGCAAGCAGAAAATAACTTATCTGAATGTTCGCAGGAGACAGCAGAAAACCAGCTGACTTCCAAACTGGACCAGGAAAAGAAACTAATCACCGGCGAGGATCATGGGAAAGTTACTCCCTTAAATCCCCCAGTCATGACTCCCAGATTGCCAATCGTCAGCAGCTGAAAGGTCTCTGTCAGTCAAGACTGGCTCATTAACCCCTTTCTGTCATCGGACATACTATCCCGTCCATGTGACCTGAGACTTAATTCCCAGGGATGGGATAGTATGTCCAAGGCGATCAGCTGCGCTCCCGGAGGGAGCGCAGCTGATCGCCGCCGGGTGTCAGCTGATTATCACAGCTGACACCCGGCACTATGTGCCAGGAGCGGTCACGGACTGCTCCTGGCACATTAACCCTTGGCACACCGCGATCAAACATGATCGTGGTGTATCGGGGGCACAGGGGAGCATCGCGCAGGGAGGGGGCTCCCTGCGCGCTCCCCTGAGGCCCTCAGAACAGCGCGATGTGATCGCGCTGTTCTGAGGCCTTCCTCCCTGCAGGACCCCGGATCCATTATGGCCGCTGGGTCCTGCAGGGAGGCGGCTTCCTCAGCGCATGCTGAGAGCAGGCGCTGAGGAAGCCTGCAGCACTGCCTGTGAGATCGCGGGTCTCACAGAGTGCTGTGCACACTGTGAGACCAGCGATCTGATAAAATACTGTGATGTCCCACCCTTGGACAATGTAAAAAAGTTAAAAAAGTGAAAATCAGAAGTGTAAAAAAAAAATCCAAAATAAAGGAAAAAAAAATATTCCCCAATAAATTAATTTCTTCCTGTAAAAAAAAACCAAAACAATAAAAGTACACATATTTGGTATCACCACGTCCATAACAACCCCCCCTATAAAACTGTCCCACTAGTTACCCCTTTAGTGAACCCCTTAAAAAAAAAAACCAAAGCAAAAAATCAATGCTTTATCATCATACCGCCGAACAAAAAGTGGAATAACACGCAATCAAAAAGACCGATATAAATAAACATGGTACCGCTGAAAACGTCATCTTGTCCCTCAAAAAACGAGCCGCCATAAAACATCATGAGCGAAAAAAAAAAAGTTATAGCTCGCAGAATAAAGCGATGCAAAAATAATTATTTTTTATATAAAATTGTTTTTATTGTATAAAAGCGCCAAAACATAAAAAAATTATATAAATAAGGTATCACCGTAATCGTACTGACCCGAAGAATAAAACTGCTTTATCAATTTTACCACACGCGGAACGGTATAAACGCCCCCCCAAAAGAAATTCATGAATTGCTGATTTTTGTTCATTCTAACCTCCCAAAAATCGAAATAAAAAGCGATCAAAAAATGTCACGTGCTTAAAAATGGTACCAATAAAAACGTCAACTCGTATCGCAAAAACTAAGACCTCACATGCCTCTGTGGGCCAAAATATGCAAAAATTATAGCTCTCAAAATGTGGTCATGCAACTATTTTTTGCAATAAAAAGCGTCTTTTAGCGTGACAGCTGCCAAACATAAAAACCACTATAAATAGTAAATCAAACCCCCCTTTATCACCCCCTTAGTTAGGGAAAAATAATAAAATTAAAAAAATTTATTTATTTCCATTTTCCCATTAGGGTTATGGTTGCGGCTAAAGTTAGGGTTAGGTTGCGCTAAGTAGGTAGGGTTGCGGCTAAAGTTAGGGTCAGGGTTGAGGCTAAAGTTAGGGTTGGGTGTTGTGAATACTCTGGAGGCGACTTCTGAGCTGGGGCTCCCTCCGGTGGTTGCTGAGGGTAATGAACTAATTACTGAATGGCCTTCAGCTGGCTCTGAATGGTATGATATAAGTGACCTGAGTTCCCATCAGCCTTGCCGGTAATCAATTGTTCTTCCTGATCTTGCTTGGAGCACAGCTTGCATTCCTGCTCTGATTCAGATAAGTGATTTTCTGTTTTTTTCCTTTGGTTGGATTTTCACTGCTGGTTTGCTGCTTGCAGTGGACTACAGCCTGGTCCCCTTTTGGGGTCTGGCGCTGCAATTGTGCTCATTTTGTGTTTGCACTTTTGCTTTGTTCCTTTGTCACTTTTTATTTGCTGAGTTGCTGTGTGTTACAACAGAGATCTGATTTAGGTGGAAGAGATCGTGTGATCTCAGGTTTTTTGTTAATCAGAAGTGTTGGTATTTTTGTCAGGGTTTTTTTGGGTTGCAGTCAGAATTCTTTCCTATACTTTTCTATCTAGACAGATTGGGCCCCAGCGTTTGCTCAGTCTATTTTCTGTCTGTGTCCATATTTTCTTCTTGTCTAACCGCCATTACATGTTTGGGGCTTCCTATTTCTTTAGGGTTCTGCTCCTGGGCAGATAGCTTTCATCTTTCTGCCTTTATGTGTAGTTATCTCTCCGGCTGTGACGAGGCGTCTAGGATCACCGTAGTTACGCTCCACGGCTACTTCTAGTGTGGCGGTTAGTTTAGAGGCCTGCAATCCAATAGATTCCAGCCTCTCTGGTGTATTGCTACTTTGCTATTTTTTGCTATTTCTCCTCAGCTACCGAAACATAACAGTTGGGATTAGGGTTAGGGGTGTGTTAGGGGTAGGTTTGTAGTTAGGGTTATGGTTGGGACTAGGGTTAGGGGTGTGTTGGGGTTAGAGTTGGAGTTAGAATTGGGGGGTTTCCGCTGTTTAGGCACATCAGGGGCTCTCCAAATGTGACATGGCGTCTAATCTCAATTCCAGCCAATTCTGCACTGAAAAAGTCAAACGGTGCTCCTTCACTTCTGAGCTCTGCCATGCATCCAAACAGTAGTTTACCCCCACATATGGGGTATCAGCGTACTCAGGACAAATTGCACAATAACTCTTGGGGTCCAATTTCTTCTGTTACCCTTGGAAAATAAAAAATTGGGGACGAAAATATCATTTTTGTAAAAAAAAAAATGATTTTTTTGTTTTTACGGCTGTGCGTTATAAACTTCGGTGAAGCACCTGGGGCTTCAAAGCGCTCACCATACATCTAGATAAGTTCCTTGTGGGGTCTATTTTCCAAAATGGGGTCACTTGTGGGGGATTTCCACTGTTTAGGCACATCAGGGGCTTTCCAAATGCGACATGACGCCCGCAGACCATTCCATCAAAGTCTTCAATCCAAAACGTCACTACTTCCCTTCCGAGCCCCGACGTGTGCCCATACAGTAGTTTTCTCCCACATATTGGGTATCAGCATACTCAGGACAAATTGAACAACAACTTTTGGGGTCCAATTTCTCCTGTTACCCTTGGGAAAATAAAAAGTTGGGGACTTTAAACATCATGTTTGTGGAAAAAATATGATTTTTTTATTTTCATGCTCGGGCGTTATAAACTTTAGTGAAACACCTGGGGTTAAAAGTTCTCACCACACATCTAGAAAAGTTCCTTGAGGGGTCTAGTTTCCAAAATGGTGTCATTTGTCGGGGGTTTCCACTGTTTAGGCGTATCAGGAGCTCTCCAAACATGACATGGCGTCCAGCCAATTATGCGTTGAAAAAGTCAAACGGCGCTCCTTCCCTTCCAAGCTCTGCCATGCACCCAAACAGTGGTTTACCCCCACATATGGGGTATCAGCGTACTCAGGACAAATTGCACAATAACTTTTGGAGTCTTGTTACCCTTGGAAAAATAAAAATTGGGGAAAAAATATGATTTTTTAATTTTACGGCTCTACGTTATAAACTTGTGTGAAGCACTTGGGGTTCAAATTGCTCACCACAGATCTAGATAAGTTCCTTAGAGTGTCTAGTTTCCAAAATGGGGTCACTTGTGGGAGGTTTCCACTGTTTAGGCACATCATGGGCTCTCCAAACGCAACATGGCATCCAATCTCAATTCCAGCCAATTTTGGTTGGAAAAAGTCAAATGTGCTCCTTCCATTTCGAGCTCTGCAGTGCGCCCAAACAGTGGTTCCCCCCCACATATGGGGTATCAGCATACTCAGGACAAATTGGACAACAACTTTTGTGGTCCAATTTCTCCTGTTACCCTTGGGAAAATAAAAAATTGGTGACTAAAATATAATTTTTGTGGTAAAAAAAATAGGATTTTTTATTTCATGCCCGGGCATTATAAACTTTTGTGAAGCACTTGGGGTTCAAAGTGCTCACCACAGCTCTAGATAAGTTTCTTAGGGGTCTAGTTTCCAAAATGGTGTCACTTGTGGGGGGTTTCCACTGTTTAGGCTCATCTGGGGCACTGCAAATGGAACATGACCCCCATCAATGTCTGCATTCCAAAACGTTATTACTTCCTTTCCAAGCCCTGCCATGCGTCCAGTTTCCCCCCCCACATATGGGGTATCGGCGTACTCAGGACAAATTGGACAACAAGTTTTGGGGTCCAATTTCCTTGGGAAAAATAAAAAATTTGGGACTAAAAAATCATTTTTTTGAAAAATCGTTTTTTTTTTTTTTTTTTTCACACCCAGGCATTATAAACTTTTGTGAAACACTTGGGGTTCAAAGTGCTCACAACAGATCTAGATAAGTTCCATAGAAGGTCTAGTTTCCAAAATGGTGTCACTTTTGGGGGGGTTTCCACTGTTTAGGAACATCAGGGGCTCTCCAAACGCGACATGGCATCCAATCTCAATTCCAGCCAATTTTGGTTTGAAAAAGTCAAACTGGCGCTCCTTCCCTTACGAGCTCTGCCGTGTGCCCAAACAGTGGTTTTCCCCCACTTATGGGGTATTGGCGTACTCAGGAGAAATTGCGCAACAACTTTATCTGTCCATTTTCTCCTTTTACCCTTGTGAAAATAAAAAAAAGTTTGTAAAAGATCATTTTTGTGACTAAAAAGTCAAATATTCATTTTTTCCTTCCACGTTGCTTCAGCTCCTGTGAAGCACCTGAAGGGTTAATAAACTTCTTGAATGTGGTTTTGAGTACCTTAAGGGGTGCAGTTTTTAGAATGGTGTCACTTTTGGGTATTTTCTGCCATATAGACACCTCAAAGTGACTTGAAATGTGATGTGGTCCCTAAAAAAATGGCTTTGTAAATTTTGTTGTAAAAATGAGAAATCGCTGGTCAAATTTTAACCGTTATAATTTCCAAACAAAAATAAATTTTGGTTCCAAAATTGTGCTGATGCAAATTAGACTTGTGGGAAATGTTATTTATTAACTATTTTGTGTGACATATTTCTCTGTTTTAAGGGAATAAAAATTCAAAGTTTGAAAATTGCAAAATTTTCAAACTTTTCGCCATATTTGCGTTTTTTTCAAAAATAACCGCAAGTTATATCGAAGAAATTTTACCACTAACATGAAGTACAATATGTCTCGAGAAAACATTCTCAGAATCGCGAAGATCCGTTGAAGCGTTCCAGAGTTATACCCTCATAAAGAGACAGTGGTCAGAATTGTAAAAATTGGCCCGGTCATTAACGTGCAAACCACCCTTGGGGGTTAAGTGGTTAATATCAACAGCCAAAAGAGGGAGCACCAACTCCGAATCCAGAGAATTCACAACATTATCCCCCCCTTGAGTAGGGGTCACCGAACCCTCACCTGCGCCACCAGGCCGATCAGGGTGAGCCCACATGAATGTCAGAAGCAAACACCCAAGAATTGCCTCCTGAGTCCTGACCATAACCTTTCGACTTAACCAAGTACTGGAGTCTCCATCTAGCCAGACGAGAATCCAATATCTTCTCTACTTCATACTCCAAATTGCCCTCAACCAAAACAGGCTCGGAAGGCGCAGCCATAGGAACTACTGGCTCAACAAACCTTTTCAATAAAGATTTGTGGAAGACGTTGTGAATCTTAAACGTCCCTGGAAGAGCCAAACGGAATGAAACAGGATTAAGAATTTCCAAGATCTTATAAGGTCCAATGAACCTTGGTTTAAATTTTGGAGACGCAACCTTCATAGGGATATTTCTTGAGGATAACCAAACCATGTCACCCACTTTAAACCGAGGACCATCAGTCCTATGCCGGTTAGCAAACCGTTGGGCCTTCTCCTGAGAGAGAGACAACTTATCCACTACTTGATCCCAAATCTGCTGCATTCTCTCCACCATAGAGTCAACACCCGGACAGACAGAAGCCTCCACCTGCCCCGAAGAAAATCGAGGATGAAACCCGAAATTGCAGAAAAAAGGGGACATCAAAGTGGCAGAACTAGCCCTATTATTTTGAGCAAATTCAGCCAAAGACAAAAAAGAGACCCTGTCATCCTGATCAGCAGACACAAAACATCTCAAATAACTTTCCAAGGTCTGGTTTGTTCTGCTCAGGTGCCGAGAAAGTTCAGAGAGGTCCGGCGCCTGCGCACTGTAGTACTCTGCTCTGCCCTCACCAGGGCAGAGCAGTGCGCCTGCGCAGGAGCCGCGACGGGACGGAAAGAAGAGGCCGGCTTCGCGTCAAGGTGGGAGGCGCCGAACCGGACCGTGACTCCCTCTGGACCCGACCGGATGGCGAAACGCCCCTGGGTGAGTATAATCTAACTAGTTTTTCTTCACTTTCAGGTGACATCGGGGCTTATCTACAGCATTCCAGAATGCTGTAGATAACCCCCTGATAGCGGTGGCCGCAGCTTATAGGACAAAAATGGGGTGACAGATTCCCTTTAAGTATTGCAGTAGGCTCAGTCACATCAAGAGAATCCGCAAGGAAACTCCTAGAGAGGGCATCCGCCTTAACATTCTTAGTTCCCAGGAGAAACGAGACCACAAAGTAAAAACGCGTGAAAAACAAGGCCCACCTGGCCTTGTTAAGGTAGGATCTAAGTGACCCTTCACGGTTGACCTAGTGATTTCCAAATTAATTCATAGAACGTTGCTAGCAACATAAATAACCAAACAGACACGTGTGTTTCCGTCTGGGAGGATCAAGCAAGATTCCTATCCCATGTATTACATCATCATCTTTTATAGTATTTAGTGAGCTTGTACTTCAACCAATGGTATAAAACCACACCTACAACATTTAACCAATGAAAATACAAGAAAATTGACCTATAAGAATTACAGGAAAATTAACCTATAAGAATACAAGAAAATAGGAAACTACATATATGGTCATGTCTACGTAAGATAGGAGAGAACAATAACATACTCATTTCTCAAAGCATTCTACAGTGATAAATCCCAAGGTCTCATATCTTGTCCAAACTGGAGCAGTCTGGTTTTATCACAGCCCATAACCTTTACTCTACTTAAAATCAAAAAAAACTATTTGGCTCTTTACCAGCCAGAAACTATTGCCTAGTAACAGAATTTATCTCATAAAGACAAGATGGAGTTACAAGCACAAAATGGAACATTCAGTTTTGATCTTTCTTAGTTTAGTCCTTCACATTCCCCCCTAGATAAATTTTGTTAACTTATGTCCAGCATCAGAGGTACTATCCCAAGCTATAAGCTCGAGGGGTACTAGTCTTCACATATCTGATGCCTTGTTACCAGACATGGCTGTTGCGGCGTACCCATCCCCCTGTATACTACAATTTACAAATAACAATTTTTGATAACGGTGATGGAGATCTTTTGAAGATAGCCATGCGCTTGGCTTCAACATCTTCATCAGATAACTTCTTGAAATCGATATAGAGAAGAGCAGGGGTAACAACGCCTTTTTGTATCATTAGCTGTCCAAGTACAGAATTTCCTAATACATACAGAAATACACCAAAAAACAAGTTTTAGTATTACATACATAACAAAAATAAAAACAGCAATATATAACAAACTTTTCAAGATTCCTTCTATCCAACCCCCAATTCCCTTAAACGAATTGGCTGGATTAAAAAGAAAATATCTGCCAGAGACTGGGAATTATTCAACAAATCTCTCAGTAATTTTGCATAATATTATATAAACTTATTATTTAAGAACGGGGAATTTAGGCTATCCCATATAGTTACCAATAATAACAGAAAATACAAAAAACCAAAACATTATATCCCCTTTATTTGCTATTGGCTTGTTTAACCAGCTTGCAGTGCGATACGTAGATCCAAGTCGATCTTCCTTCCAGTTTCACTGACATAGGAGTAATGAGAAGAATTTGATAGGGACCGTCATACAAGAGTTCTAGTCCATATTTTCTGACATGCCTTTTCACAACCACAAAATTATCAGACTTCAAATTATAACAAATATCGGTTTCTGCTGAATCTGAAAAAGAAGAAACTAGAGCATAGGTGTTAGCAAGATTTTTACTAAACTGAATAACATGTTGAACAGCACGGTCAGTTTCTTCTAATAACTACTGAGACTGGAAATTTGCAACTGGGTGCTAGCACCAAACAATATCTCATATGGGGACAGGCCATATTTTGCAATAGGGTAGTACAAATATGGTATAGTACAATGGGTAGGAGCTCTGGCCATGGAGCAGTAGTCTCCTGCATCATTTTGGTCAATTGTCCCTTCAGTGTGTCATTCAACCTCTCAACTTCCCCCCTGGATTGTGGATAGTACGGAGTATGGAGGGCTACAGTGGATCCAAACATTGTCAAAACCTCCTGATACACATAAAAAGAAAAAGCCGGACCTTGGTCACATTCAACGACGTCTGGAACTCCATATCTGCATATAACTTCCATCACCAGTTTCTTTACTGTGGTCTTTGCAGTCATGTTGGTAACGGGAATGCTTCTGGCCAACTGGAGAACATGTTGACAACCACCAGACAATATTCATACCTTCCAGACTTAGGCAACGTGATATGGTCCACCTGGAACCAGTAGAATTTTTGTACCAGGGCTAGGGCCTGTTTTTTTCCTCGATGTATAGGTCCATATGCCCATATAGCAATAGCAGGATACATCCGCTTAGGGAGACACACAAGTTGGTCCTTTTTCCAGAGACCATTGTCCATACGTGCTCCATCAGCCTTCCACTGCTTCACCTCTTCTTTTGGAGACATTCTCTGCATTGTCATTAAGCGGTCTCGCGGGATCTGACAGAAAACCTCAGTCTGTTGTAGATCATCAGGTTCTTGTAGAGTCAAGATCTCTTGCAACTGTTTATGCTAAGAGCGTGTGGTCACCATAGTTGGTATGGTTAGTTCAACGGGCAGAAGAGCAGGGCCTTTGCTTGCATATCCGCAAATACGTTGCCAATAGTCTGTGGACTGTTCCTAGGGCCGTGCTCCTTGACTTTGATAATGGCCACCTGAGTAGGCAATTTGATCGATTCCATGAGGGTTTTAACAGCTTCAGCATTTTTTCACTGGAGTTCCGGTAGTAGTAATAAACCCTCGATTGGCTTATAGAGCTCCAAAATCGTAAGCAATAACAAATGCATATCGTGAGTCCGTGTATATATTAGCCCGTCTGTCTTTGGCCAAAGTACATGCAGTAGACAGAGCCTGAAGTTCTGCTTTTTGTGCTGACTGCTGACTGTGAAGGCGGGAGTGCAGCTGCGTGCTCTACAGTGTCATCTGTGGTAACAGCATATCCCGTGTGGAATCTTCCAAACTCATCAGCATATCTTGAACCATCCGTGTATAACACAGATCGGGGTTTGGAAGTGGATTCTCACTGATATTTGGCGGAATAGCTGTTTCTTCAGTCAGAAGTTGGAACAATCATGTTGGAGATAATCCTCATCACTGCCATCTTTCTTGGGGACCTGCAGTAAAGTAGCGGGTTGATTGTAGCACAACGATGCAACTTGGTGATACTCAGGCCACGGGTCGAGGCGGGCCGAATAATAGTCCACTAGTCGTTGCCTATTGCCATGTGATTGTATAAGTACACCTTCTGCGTGTCCTTCATTCTCAGACACATACAAATGGAACGGTGGAGTATAGTCCGGGATGCCAAGGCAGGGCGGAAGCAATAAGCCACTTTAATTCAGAGAAGGCACGATAAAGGCTTTCCATACAAACCGGTGATCTTTCCTTATAGTTCATTATACTGTCTTTTAAGGCATTGTATAGGGTTGTATTATGCGGGATGCATCCGGTATCCACTGACAACAATAAGTACATAGTTCATTTTCATCTTTTGGGAAAGGAAGGGAGCTGACAGCTATTTTTCTTTCTTCTGTGAGGTATCTGACACCCTGAAGGAGACAGTGACCCAAAATATCACTTGACCAAGACAGAACTGAAGTTTCGAGGCCGAAACCCGACAATTCAGATCTGCCAGATGCTTCATAAAACTAACAATAGCAACATGGCTTCCTGCTCCGTCCATACACAACAAAAATCATCCACATACTGAAACAGCGTAACTTGGGGGTGGTCAATTGCCAGGGTAAAAGACACTTGCCCATATTTTTTACAAACTAATTGGGACTATTTAGGGCCCTTTGTGACAGAAATATCCACATCAATTGTCCTCCCTGATAAATAAATACAAACAGAAATTAACAATCTTGGTATAATAGAATACTAAAAACACATTGGCAAAATCGATAACTGTGAACCAAGCAGCATCCTGAGATATCTGGAACAAAAGAGTATATATATATTAGACACCACTGGAGTTTCCAGATCAGTGACTGCATTAACTGCCCATAATCCTTTACCAGCCGGTACACAGGGGTTAAGTTGAAGGGGGGCTGTAGCTGGAGTTTACTGTCAAGGCCACTGATAAGGAACCTAGATGCAGCTGCCTGCTTGCAGAGATGGGGCTAGAATTGCTCCTAGCTGGCTTTTTTTTCTTCTCTGATACAGAACGGGCTGAATCCTTCTGAAAACCTTTTTTTTTATTACTTTTAATATATTGTCCGGAGTGGAATTCTCGACATCAGGTCTAACTGACATTATCGCCTCCTTCAATTCGGGACATCAAAGCTGCCACAAAAAAACGTGAGTGGCTTTATTATATGAGAATCCCAAATCTTTAAATACTACCATAAGACTGACCAGGTGAATAAAGTAGGAGAGGTGGATAGCAGAGACTTGTGCTGGCGGTGGTTGATAATAAGTGCCATCAGCGTTTACCAAAAGAAAAGTTGAGACTACGACACTGCAACAGGTCTCTCTCCACTGAAAATTAGTAACTCCGCATACATTACAAATCCACCCACCTTAATTTCCTGGGCAAATATCTTATTATCTAGCAGAGAAACCCCTTATTCCAAATCATCATTTTTAATTATTTGTCTTTCTGGTACTTTCTAAAAAAAGAAAAAAAACAAACCAACAGTATACCACCTGTCCGACGCAGTCCATAACGATAGTCCCACGACGATCCAGCTCTGCTACATCGCAATGACAGGCAGAGCCTGTCATTGCAACGCAGCACAGCTGATTACCTGCTTCCCCGGCGGTGACGTCATCGGACTGACTGCTTTACGGCCGGGATTACCCAGCAGTCACTGCAGTTATCGCGAGAAACTGCATGTGACCGCCGGGGAAAGAAGATGGCGGCCATGAAGCAGTGCAGGACGTGACCGCCGGAGATCTTCTGCCGGGTAAGTGCCGCTGACTCCTGACAGACCCGACCGACGGACACTGACAGTGACAGTGACAATCCCGATTCCGGTATCCGATAAGACGAAAATATCGGAACTCGGAATCGGAATTCCGATACAGCTAATATCGGCCGATACCCGATATTTGCAGTATCGGAATGCTCAACACTAGTGATCAGGATTTCAGGATATTTTGACTAAAAAGAGAGTTACAATCAAAGGTCAATCCGGGGTGTCCGTCCCTTATGAGGTACGGTTCGAACACTGGGCCCCCAACGGAATTACACCTCTATGTGATTCCACCCGAGAATCATCCCACCATCGGGGACAAACCTCAGATCCTCTTTCCAGCAACAAACACAGGAAAACCACACCAAACGGTCAGTCTGAACAGTATAACTGCCAACTTACCGTGGTTGTGGGGGGTGATCAGTCCCAATTTTCCAGTGCCTATGTCCGGTCCGAGGGTCCTTTGTCTTGTTGTCCTCCGGGGCAAAGGCGTCCCTATATGGGGGCCCCACGTTTGGCGCCATCTGTTAAGGTAGGATCTAAGTGACCCTTCACGGTTGACCTAGTGATTTCCAAATTAATTCATAGAACGTTGCTAGCAACATAAATAACCAAACAGACACGTGTTTCCGTCTGGGAGGATCAAGCAAGATTCCTATCCCATGTATTACATCATCATCTTTTATAGTATTTAGTGAGCTTGTACTTCAACCAATGGTATAAAACCACACCTACAACATTTAACCAATGAAAATACAAGAAAATTGACCTATAAGAATTACAGGAAAATTAACCTAGAAGAATACAAGAAAATAGGAAACTACATATATGGTCATGTCTACGTAAGATAGGAGAGAACAATAACATACTCATTTCTCAAAGTGATAAATCCCAAGGTCTCATATCTTGTCCAAACTGGAGCAGTCTGGTTTTATTACAGCCAATAACCTTTACTCTACTTAAAATCAGAAAAAAACATTTGGCTCTTTACCAGCCAGAAACTATTGCCTAGTAACAGAATTTATCTCATAAAGACAAGATGGAGTTACAAGCACAAAATGGAACATTCAGTTTTGATCTTTCTTAGTTTAGTCCTTCACAGCCTGTCTAGGATTCAATCGCTTGGCTGATTCGAAATAGATCAAGTTTTTGTGGTCATTGAGGACCACAACTTGATGTTTGGCTCCCTCTAACCAATGTCTCCACTCTTCGAATGCCCACTTCATAGCCAATAATTCCCGATTCCCCACATCATAATTACGTTCAGCTGGGGAAAACTTTCGGGAGAAGAAGGCACAAGGGTTAATCTTAGAGGTTACAGGATCCCTTTGGGACAAAACGGCTCCTGCCCCAATCTCAGAAGCATCTATTTCCACCTGAAATGGGAGAGAAACATCAGGTTGCCGCAGAAACGGAGCGGAAGTGAATCTCCGCTTAAGCTCCTGAAAAGCCAAAACTGCCTTTGGAGACCAATTTACCACATCAGAGCCCTTTTTGGTCAAATCAGTACATGGTTTCACAATACCAGAGAAATTACTTATAAATTTACGGTAAAAATTAGCAAAACCCAAAAATCTCTGAAGAGCCTTCAATGAAGTGGGCTAAACCCAATCAGAAATGCCCTGAACCTTGACTGGGTCCATTTCAATAGCAGACGGAGACAAAATGAATCCCAAAAACGAAACCTTCTGTACACCAAAGAGACATTTTGATCCCTTGGCATACAAAGCATTTTCTCTCAAAATATGGAACACCATGCGAACATGCTCCACATGAGAATCCCAGTCATTATAAAAAATCAAAATATCGTCCAGATAGAAGATCAGAAACTTATCCACAAAATCCCGGAAAATATCGTTCATGAAAGATTGGAAGATGGAAGGGGCATTAGTGAGCCCAAAAGGCATCACTAGGTACTCAAAATGCCCTTCAGGGGTATTAAATGCCGTCTTCCATTCATCCCCGTGCTTAATGCGAATAAGATTATACGCCCCCTAAGGTCAAGCTTGGTAAACCAACTAGCACCTTTCACTCGGGAGAATAAATCGGAAATCAGGGGTAACGGATACTGATATTTAACAGTGATCTTATTAAGGAGACGATAGTCAATACATGGTCTCAATGAACCATCCTTTTTGGCCAAAAAGAAAAAGCCGGCACCCAAGGGTGAAGAGGACGTTCTAATATGACCCTTCTCCAATGACTCCTTGATATAAGATCACATAGCATCATGCTCAGGTACAGACAAATTGAAGCGCCGACCCTTGGGAAATTTACAACCGGGCACCAACTCAATCGCGCAATCATAACTCCTATGAGGAGGCAAGGATGCAGACTTACTTTCACTAAACACATCAGAATAATCAGCCAAATAGCCAGGGATCTCCTGAGGCTGGGGAGAGGTAGAAAACACAGGAATGTCCCCATGAACACATTGACAACCCCAACTGGCCACAGACACAGACTTCCAATCCAAAACAGGATTATGGGTCTGCAACCAAGGAAAACCCAGTACAATAATGTCATGCAAATTATGCAACACTAAAAATTTACAATTCTCTTGGTGGTCCGGGGCTATCTGCATTATCACCTGGGTCCAAAACTGGGGTTTATTCTCCGACAAAGGGGTTGAATCAATGCCCAGCAAAGGAATAGGAGTCCGCAGGGGTACTATGGGAAAACCACAACGTTTGGCAAAATCAAAATCCATCAGGTTCAGGGCTGCTCCTGAATCCACAAAAGCCTGAGCAGAAAATGTGGACAAGGAGCAGATCAAGGTAACAGTCAAGAGAAATTTAGACTGTACATTGCCCAAAACAAATGAGAAAAACGTCTTCCCCGCTTAGGGCAGACGGAAATAGCATGAGAAGCGTCTCCACAATAAAAACACAACTTATTACGCTTCCGAAATTCTCAACGCTGAGCCCCAGAAACATCCCCATCACACTGCATGGGCCCTTTCGATAGGCAACACAACCTCCCGCATAGCTTTATGTTCACGCAAGCGTCGGTCAATTTGAATAGCTAATGACATAGAATCGGTGAGGCCCGAAGGGACAGGAAATCCCACATAACATCTTTTATGGTCTCTGCCAGCCCTTTCCGAAAAAGAGCCGCGAGTGCATCATCGTTCCATTTAGTAAGAACTGCCCATTTTCGGAATTTCTGACAATATAACTGCTGTTTCCTGACCTTGGTTCAATGCCAATATAGTTTTCTCAGCTTGATCAATCACATTAGGCTCATCATACAATAAGCCCAGAGCCTGAAAAAACGCATCAACATTAGCCAAAACAGGATCCCCAGGTGTCAGAGAAAATGCCCAATCCTGAGGGTCGCCACGTAACAGGGAGATGACAATTTTAACCTGCTGCACAGAGTCCCCCGAGGAATTAGGTTTCAAGGCAAAAAAAAATTTACAGTTATTCTTAAAATTCTAAAATTTAGACCGATTCCCAAAAAGCAAATCAGGAATAGGGATCTTAGGTTCTGCAGTAGACAACTGAGCTAGATGGAAAATTTTCCGAAGAGCAGCAGCAAGCTGCTCAACACGATCGGACAAATGCTTAATTTCCACTGAAGAAAAAGTCCTCCTGAAGCCCCCAGAGAAAAAGAGGAAAAAATAAATAAAAATTCTGACTTTTTTTTTCTTTTTTTACTATTCTTCCTTCTTTTGAGTACCCTAGGATTACGGTTAGGCTGGTGATTCTGTTATGATATGGTAGCCGAGGAGGACAGGAGCAAAAACAGCCAAGGCAGCCAAACACCCAGAGAGGTTGGGAACTAATGGGTTGCAGACACCTAAACTAACCGCACAACTAGAAGCAGCCATGGGACGTACCTACGATGACCTAGACGCCTTGTCACAGCCGGAGAGTTTAGCTAAGCCTAAAGATAGAAAGGGGAAAGCTAACTGCCCCGGAGTAGCGCCCCGAAGGAATAGGTAGCCCCCACACATATAATGGCGGTTAGACAAGATGAAATACAAACGCAGGCAGAAAATAGAGTAAGCAAACACTGGGTCCAAAAACTATCTAGATAGTACAGGACAGGAAAGAATACTGTCTGCAACCCAGAAAAACCCTAGGGAAAGTTCCAACACTTCTGATTCCAAAAATGCTGAGACCACACGATCTCGCCCCCGCTATATCAGAACTCTGGTGTGAACAAGCAGCTACCCAGCAGCCACAAAAATAACAGGACAGAGCAAATGAACAGAAATAAATAAGAAACAGAGACCAGCGCAGGCCCCAGCAGGGGACCCGGCTGACCTCACTCAGAAGGGCAGCAAAAACAAAGAAAAGCAAAACCACAGAAGCAAGCAGAAAATAACTTATCTGAATGTTCGCAGGAGACAGCAGAAAACCAGCTGACTTCCAAACTGGACCAGGAAAAGGAACTAATCACCGGCAAGGATCATGGGAAAGTTACTCCCTTTAATCCCCCAGTCATGACTCCCAGATTGCCAATCGTCAGCAGCTGAAAGGTGTCTGTCAGTCAAGACTGGTTCATTAATATCAACAGCCACCAGAGTGAGCCCCAACTCCGAATCCAGAGAATTCACAACAGGAAGGTGCTGTGGTCAGATGAAACCAAAATTGAACTTTTTTGCCACCAAGATAAATGCTATGTCTGGCGACAAACCAACACAGCTCATCACTACAGGAACATCACAGTGAAACATGGTGGTAGCAGCCTCATGCTATGGAGATGTTTATCGGCAGCAAGTACAGGAAAAATGGTCTGAGGGGAAGATGGATGGTGCGAAATACAGGAATATTCTTTTGCAAAACCTGTTTCAATCTGTCAGTGTTTTGAGACCGGGACAGAGGTTCGCCTTCCAACAAGACAATTACCCAAAGCATACTGCTAAAGCAACACTCGAGTGGTTTAAGAGGAAACGTGTAAATGTTTTGGAGTCGCCTACTCAAAGCCTAGATACTAATTCAATTGAGAATCTGTGGACAAACTTGAAAATTGCTGTTTACCAGATGAAACCATCTACCTTGAAGGAACTGGAGCAGTTTTGCTTTGAGGAATGGGCAAAAATCCCAGTGGCAAGATGTGTAGCACTGTATTGGTTTGTCACCAGACATAACATTTACCTTGGTGGCGAAATAAGTTACTTTTTTGTCTCATCTAACCACAGCAACTTCCTCCATACATTTGGAGTCTCCCAATTGTCTTTCTACAAATTCAAAATGACTTATCCAAAGCGACTTACAGCTGTAATTGCCACAAAAGAAAGCTCTACAAAGCATTGACTTAAGAGGGGTGAATAGTTATGCAACTGAGGTTTTCAGTTATTATGTCTATTACTATCTGTTGTTTGCTTCACAATAAAAAAAACACATTTTCCCAGTTGTAGGCATATCCTTTACATGAAAAGATGCAAACCCTCAAAAAAAATGTGAAATTCCAGGTTATGAGGTAGCAAAACATGAAAAATGCCAAGGGGTGGAGAGTGAATACATGAGATTCTGTCTCCAGATCTTATTAATAAATAAAAGGAGACATTACCAGTGTGATATCTAATGGCCACACTCTGCTCTCCTGATCTCACTGCAGAGCTGTGTGTGATTATAATTATAACTTACACACATGCAGGTTCCTCTTAGCTTCAGCTTCCATCTCACAGGCAGACTGTAAGAGCTGCAAAAAATGTTTGTTATGAGACAAAGTTCAGTTCTACTCTTCTTAGATAGATAGATATTTAGATAGATAGATAGATAGATAGATAGATAGATAGATAGATATCACACTGGTAGCTCCACCTTTCATGTCTAAAAAGGTGGATTCTCATGCAGATCAGTGTCCGGTCCATAGTCCTGAACAGCTTATTTACATATAAGAAAAACATGAGTATCTCTGGACTTAAGGTACTGCCACACTTAGTGATCTCGTTAGCGATCTCAATAACGACGCAAGCTAATGAGATCGTTTGTGAGATCTCTTTTAGGTCGCTAGTAGCTGCCAAACAGGAGATCTCATAAACGACTCATCAGTGGTCAGCGATCTCTTTAACGACTTTGGCGGTCGTTAAGATGTCATTAGCATGTACTGAGTGCTTCTGATTCATAGGAATTTCCAGCATTGCTCCTGCTCTCTGCGTCCTGCTAGCCTGCTTTGCAACTGCTGCGATCCTCTCTGTGACGCAAAAGAGAACTTACAGATATTGCGATCCATTCCGTGACGCTGAACCCATATGCGTCACAAACGAGGTCGTTCGCAAAAGGTGCCAAACACAGCGATATAGGCTCACCAGCGGGACGCCAACGATCAAAAAACGGTCCAGAACTCTAGTGAACGATCAACGAGATCACAGCAGGGGCCACATAGTTGCTACATGCCACACACAGCTAAGTCGCTAACGAGATCGCAAAATAGTGACGTTTTAGTGATCCCGTTTGCGATCTCGTTTGCAATCTCGTTTAGTGTGGCATACCCTTAAGACATCGTATCACAGATGAAAGGATGTGGAAAGATTTCCTTGTTTTAGTTTTTTTTGGTATATTTTAAACCATTATTATATACTAGATGTTGGCCCGATTCTAACACATCGGGTATTCTAGAATATGTATGTAGCTTATTTATGAAGATTTAAGAATAATGCAATGAATACACAGGATTTTCCAGATAAAATATATATATTATCAGTAAATGTTATTGCTCATAGAACTGCTCTCTAACACAGGTTCTGTGACAGTCCCTGTGATGTTGCTATGGCCGCTGTCGGGTATCCAGGGGGCGTGCCAGCACCACTCCCCCAGCAACACCCACATCCAATCCGGAGGCAGTCGGGCGCAACCAATCAGCGACGCAGGATTTCAGTTACAGACAGAATTAGACTATTATATAGTAGACTAGATGGTGGCCCGATTCTAACGCATCGGGTATTCTAGAATATGTATGTAGTTTATTTATGCATGGCTCCGCTCCCATTCTCCCATCCTTGTATGCACGGATCCGCTCACACCCTCCCATCCTCTATACATGGCTCCGCTCCCACACTCCCATCCTGTATACATGGCTCCGCTCCTACCCTTCCATCCTATATACATGGCTCCGCTCCCACCCTCCAATCCTATATACATGGCTCCGCTCCCAGGCTCCCATCCTGTATACATGGCTCTGCTCCCACCCTCCGATCCTATATACATGGCTCCGCTCCACCCTCCCATCCTTGTATATATGGCACTGCTCCCACCTTCCCATCCTTGTATGCATGGCTCCGCTCCCCCCTCCCATCCTTGTATGCATGGCTCCCCCCTCCCATCCTGTATACATGGCTCTGCTCCCACCCTCCTATCCTGTATGCATGGCTCCGCTCCACCCTCCCATCTTTGTATATATGGCTCCGCTCCCACCCTCCTATCCTTGTATATATGGCTCTGCTCCCACTCTCCCATCCTTGTATGCATGGCTCCCCTCCCCCCTCCCATCCTTGTATGCATGGCTCCGCTCCCCTCTCCTATCCTTGTATGCATGGCTCTGCTCCTTCCTCCCCCCTCCCATCCTTGTATGCATGGCTCCGCTCCCTCCTCCCATCCTTGTATGCATGGCTCCGCTCCGCCCTCCCATCCTTGTATGCATGGCTCCGCTCCCCCCTCCCATCCTTGTATACATGGCTCTGCGCCACCCTCCCATCCTTGTATACATGGCTCCGCTCCACCCTCCCATCCTTCTATATATGGCTCTGCTCCCACATTCCCATCCTTGTATGCATGTCTCCGCTCCCACCCTCCCATCCTATATACATGGCTTTGCTCCCCCCTCCCATCCTTATATGCATGGCTTCGCTCCCCCCTCCCATCCTTGTATGCATGGCTCCGCTCCACCCTCCCATCCTTGTATGCATGGCTCCGCTCCCCCCTCCCATCCTTGTATGCATGGCTCCGCTCCCCTCTCCCATCCTTATGTGCATGGCTGGGCTCCCCCCTCCTCCCCATCATACTTACCCTGACACCGTCGCTGAACGTCCCTGCATCTTTATCCCCGCGCATCAGCTTCTTCCTCTGTGGTGCGGTCACGTGGTATCGCTCATTAAGGTCATGAATATGGACGCCACGCCTATGAGAGTGGAGTCTCGTCCATATTCATAACCTTAATGACCGGTACTACGTGACCGCTCAGCACAGGATAGAAGCAGACGCAGCGGACAGGAATGCAGGAATGGAAGGTGAGTATGTACATGGAGATGACCCGCGGCTAAAGCCACTGATCTCTCGACGAAAGCGGTGGTATGCCTGTCGCTGATTCGTCGCGTCCAATCACTTCCAGCCGGGGGCGACCAATCGGCGACGCAGGATTTCTGTTACAGAGGGAAGTGAAAAGTTAGACAATTATATAGTAGATTTTTTTTACTAGTTACCGCTATGAGGCTGTTCTTTTATATAATAATGCAGTACTGCTGTATTGTAGTGCAGTATGCCTGTCTGTGTGAGGCTGAAAGACATCCTATTACATTCTACCTCTAGTAGAGTCTAATGGAAGGAGTAAGATGGCATCCATAACAATCCATTGTTTTCTGTGATAACAGGGAGAATGATGGGTAATAGAGAGAACCCCTTCCCTTTGTCTTACAATCTAGATGCCATGGTCACTCACTATATATATGTATAAGTGGCATCAAACGATCAAGATAGCCACATAGCCAGTTATAAATATAACAGGTTTTCTTCTAGTTTTTTCAATTACTAATTATGTCTAGTGTGGTGCTGAATCTCATTATTTTGTGAGGGAAATCTTCTTGACCTTCAATTTCAAAGTGAATTTGCTTTATTTACTTAAAGAACAAAAAACACTCAGATATACAGCTCTGGCAAAAATTAAGAGACCACTTTCAAATGTTCAGTTTGTCTACAGTAATTTTTCTCTTTATAGGTATATTTTTGAGTAAAATGTAAATTGTTCTTTTAAACTTCTGACAACATGTCTCCGAATTTCCAAGCAATAAATTTTGTATTTTTTTCTGACAAAGAAAAATGGTCAACATTAAAAAAAACAAAACAGTGCTTTCAGACCTCAAATAATACAAAGAAAACAAGTTCATAATCATTTAGAAACAACATTAATGTTTTAACTCAGTGACACTACTCTGTCCTCCTTCTCCTGGACCTGTCTTCTGCCTTCGACACTGTGGACCATTCCCTCCTGCTCCAGATTCTCTCATCTCTGGGCATCACAGGCTTGGCCCTATCCGGTATCTCATCATATCTAACAGATCGAACATTCAGTGTCTCCCTCTCCCACACCACCTCCTCACCTTGCCCCCTCTCTTTCGGTGTTCCTCAAGGCTCAGTTCTAGGACCCCTACTCTTCTCCATCTATACCTTCGGCCCGGGACAGCTCATAGAATCCCACAGTTTGCAGTATCATCTGCAAACACGCAGATCTATCTATCTGGACCTCACCTCCTTACTGACAAAAATCCCACACTGTCTGTCCGCTATTTCAGCTTTCTTTTCTGCTCGCTTTTAAAACTCAACATGGACAAAACAGAATTCATCATCTTCCCCCATCTCACTCTACCCCTCCACCAGACCTATCCCTCAATGTCAATGGCTGCTCACTTTCCCCTGTCCCACATGCTCGGTGCCTTGGGGTGATCCTTGACTCTGCCCTTTCTTTCAAGCCACATATCCAAACCCTAGCCTCCTCCTGCCGTCTCAAACTCAAAAATATTTCCCGGATCCGTGCATTACTTGACCACGACACCACAAAAACACTAGTGCATGCCCTTATCATCTCCCGCCTTGACTACTGCAGCCTCCTACTCTCTGGCCTCCCCTCTAGCACTCTGGCACCACTCCAATCCATCCTACATTCTGCTGCCCGACTAATCCACCTGTCTCCCCGTTATTCCCCAGCCTCTCCCCTATGCCAAGCCCTTCATTGGCTTCCTATCATCCAGAGGCACCAGTTCAAAACCCTAAGTATGACATACAAAGCCATCTACAACCTGTCTCCTCCATACATCTGTGACATGGTCTCCCATTACTTACCCACACGCAACCTTCGATCCTCTCAAGATCTCCTTCTCTACTCTCCCCTTATCTCTTCTTCCCACAACCGCATACAAGACTTCTCCTGTGCCTCCCCTATACTCTGGAATTCTCTACCCCAACACATCAGACTCTCGCCTACTATGGAAACCTTCAAAAAGAACCTGAAGACCTACCTCTTCCGACAAGCCTACAACCAGCAGTGATCCTCAGTCTACTGAACCACCGCACAACCAGTTCTACCCTCTCCTAGTGTATCCTCACCCATCCCCTGTAGATTGTGAGCCTTCGCAGGCAGGGTCCTCTCTCCTTCTGTACTTATGTGTGTCCTGTATTGCTCATATTTATTGTACTTGTCTATATTCGCCCCCTCTCACATGTAAAGCGCCATGGAATAAATGGCACTATAAAAATGAATAATAATAATAATAAACTCAGGAAGAGCTCTGAAATCAATATTTTGTGGAATAACCATGATTTTTAAAAACAGCTTTCATGCGTCTTGGCATGATTGCCACCAGTCTTTCACACTGGCGCAAAAATTTAAGCAGTTCATCTTTTTTTGATGGCTTGTGACTATTCATTTTCCTCTTGAATACATTCCAGAGGTTTTCAATGGGGTTCAGGTCTGGAGAATGGGCTGCCCATGAAGGTTTTGATGTGTTGGTCTCAATTTTTTCCAGAGCTGTAAAGTGAACATTTTTCCAACAAATCTGTATGAACATTTCCTTATTGTTTCGAGGTTTTCTTGACTGCTATAGTAAAAAAACATAACTGTTTGTTTGCATTAAGGAAACTGAACTGTCGCTCAAAAATAATGAAATAACTACACTTCAGAAGAATCTTCTGCAAGAAAAAGAGCAAAAGGTATAATTAGTTTATGGGCTCTTACTCATCTACATTTAAAACAGACGTGTGCAATTCGATAAAATATCAACGTGTGCAATTTGATAAAAAATCAGATTGCACTCTGACTAATGTTAGTTAATGTGTTCATCTGCGATGATTGGATGGAGAAAAAAATCACAGCTGCAATTGGCCATGTATATCGGATGAGACTCGCCAATGCAAGTCTGCCGTCGAGTACAGTAAATTCACAGCGTGAGCCATCAGAATTCAATGGAAGCAATATATAGATAGATGTGTAGACAGAATTAAAATAATGGTGTGGAGTCCCCCGTATTATTGTAATGGGCTGGGTGGTGGAACCACTGTGCCAAAGCACAAGGAAGACCTGGAGTGGAGTGATTTGGAGCCTCACCCAATCCAACCACGGTCACACAGCAGCTAATGACACTGCAGTCGGTGGAGAGACAAGGGAGGTGATCCAGGTGCTACTCCAAGACTGACCTTGGGTAGATGGCAGCTGACCCCTAGGAGCGGTTAGCTGGAATGGGCTGGGGGAATGTCCAACAGATGCAGGCAGGTAGAGAAGATGACAGGAACCGCAGGTGCAAACAGGACAGTCTGATGGAGAGATGACCACGGGCGGGTGCAGCTGTCTCGGCTGTCGATGAGGTCAGCACCAGCGGGTGCAGCTGGCTCTGCTTCCGTTGAGTTGAGCACTGGTGGGTGCAGCTGGCTCTGCTGCCGTTGAGGCGAGTGCTGGCGGGTGCAGCTGTCTCTGCTGCTGTTGAGATGTGCACTTGCAGGTGCAGCTGGCTCTGCTACCGTTGAGGTGAGCACAGGCGGATGCAGCTGGATCTGCTGCCATTGAGGTGAGCACTGGCGGGGGCAGCTGGCTCTGCTGCCATTGAGATGAGCACTGGCAGGTGCAGCTGGCTCTGCTGCCATTGAGATGAGCACTGGCGGGTGCAGCTGGCACTGCTACCGTTGAGGTGAGCACTGGCGGGTGCAGCTGGCTCTGCTGCCATTGAAGGAAGGACTGGCAGGTGCAGCAGACTGAGATGCTAGTACAGGGACCTGAGAACTGACAAGTGTGTTAGGAACAAACTCACAACATTGCACAAGCACCTCCATGTTGGAAGAGGCGGTTTAAAAAGTAACAGACCTCCAGCTGTAGGCTGGGGACACTTTAGAGGAACGTGCGCGGCCCCATTAAGAAAGAGGAAGTGTGCGCGTGCGAGCTCTAAGCACAGTGCCTGGAGCCCTGCTAGGAGCGCATGCACCCCGAGCAGCAGCAGACCTGGACGGAGCAGGACGGGAGCCTTGGTGGTGAGTATGCTGATGTCTATGCAGGGAGAGAGGTACTGCAGGCAGAGATGCTGGCGCTACAGTACCCCCCTTACGCCCCCTCTTTTTCAAGCCTGTCATAAATTTCTCCAGGAGGAGAGGGGCATGGATGTTCTCCCTGGGCTCCTAGGACCTCTCCTCAGGACCACACCCCTTCCAATCCACAAGAAAAAAGGTCATTCCTCTTACCTTCTTGGTGGCCAGAGTGTTCTCTATTTCGAAAACATCCTCAGCGCTGACAGGAGTCGGAGTGGCACCAGGAACCTTGAAGAAAAACAGGGTTGAGAAGAGACACATGGAAGGAATTGGGGAGTCACAAGGAGGCCAGAAGTTTGAGTTTGTAGGCTACTGGATTAATCCGTTTCAACACCTCAAAGAGACTAATGAAGCGAGGACCCAATTTATAGGATGGTATTTTGAGGCGGATACACTTAGATGATAGCCACATTTTATCTCCAGGATGAAACAGAGGTGAATCCCGATGTCTCTTATCCACGTGTCTTTTCATCCGTTCGGAAGATGTTGCCAAAGACGCTTTGGTGTCCTCCCAGATCTTAGAAAAGTTCCTGACGAGGGAATCGGCAGCTGGAATATCGGAGGTGACAGCCACAGGGAACGGCACTTTGGGGTGCTGACTGTAGACAGCAAAAAACGGAGATTTGGACGAAGACTCGCTCACGTGGTTATTGTAAGAGAATTTGGCTCAAGGCAGGAGTTCAGCCCAGTCACTGTGATGAGCATTAACAAAATGCCGGTGAAAATTATTCAGGATCTGATTGACTTGTTCAACTTGGCCATTTGACTGAGGATTTTAAGAAGATTAGAAATCCAAAGTAACATCCAGTAGGTTGTAGGTGGCCCTCCAGAAACGAGAGTAAACTGGACACCTCTATCGGTGTGAAGTGGTAGACCATGGAGATGAAAAATCTAAAGAATGAATTCTTTCACCAGTTCTGGTGCACGTGGAAGACTGGATAGCGGGATGAAATGAGCCATCTAGGAAAAACTATCCACCACCACCCAGATGATGGTACATCCAGCCGACACTGGCAGATCCATGATGAAATCCATGGAGATATGCTGCCAGGGAGCAGACGGCACAAGCAAGGGAAGCAACCGACCAGTCGGAAGCTGTTTGGGAGTCTTTTTTCGGGCACACGAAGGACAAGCAGAGAAGAAATTTGCAACATCTTTGCACAGATTCGGCTACCAATAGTGTCGAGAGATAAGGAAAGTAATCCTCTTTTGTCCGGCGTGGCCTGCCACCTTAGGAAGTGGGTTCTTCTCTGAGGACATTCTACTGTCAGGTTCAGCCACGTAAGTCTTACCGGAGGCTGGACGAGATAAGTTTAGCGGAGCTACTGTGATTATTTTGGATGGCTTGATGATATGTTTAAGCTCCTTCTCCTGTTCGGGGGCCTGGAAGGACCTGGAGAGCGCATCCGCCTTAACGTTTTTAATCAGCTGGACGAAAGTGGAGTGTGAAGTTAAAGTGAGCGAAGAACAAAGACCATCTGGCTTGACAGGGGTTAAGCCGCTGAGCAGGCTGCAGATAAGTCAGATTCTTGTGGTCAGTATAAATTACCACAGGGTGCAATGCTCCTTCCAGCAAGTACCGCCACTCCTCCAGAGAAAGCTTGATCGTGAGCAGTTCTCTATCGCCAATAGAGTAATTATGTTCTGGTGTCGAGAAGAGTTTAGAGAAAAAGCTGCAGGACACCATGCGACAGGATGAAGACTTCTGAGTGGTGACGGCTCTGGCCCCTGTGGAATATGTATCCACCTCCAGAAGAAACTGTTTGTTATGGTTTGGGCGATGCAGCACCGGAGCCGAGGAGTGTGCCTGCTTGAGGGATACAAAGGCTTCTGCTTTAGGAGTCCATTCCTTAGGATTGGCTCCTTTGCAGTTCAGGGCAGAAATAGGAGCAGTCCGGGAAGAAAACTGCTAAATAAATTGGCGATAATAATTTGCAAACCCGAGAAACCGCCGGATAGCCTTAAGACCGTCTGGACATGGCCTCTTCATGACAGCGGATACCTTCTCGAGATCCATCTTCAGACTGGTCATAGAAATGATGTACCACAGAAATGGAAGGGAGGACTGTTCAAAGATGCACTTTTCATATTTGGCGTAGAGACGAATAGTTCTTAACCTTAGTAGAACCTGGCGAACATCCCTCCTGTGTGTTGGCAGATCAGGAGAGAATACCAAGATGTTGTCCAGGTATACTACCACACATGTGTAGAGCAGGTCCCTGAAGATGTCGTTCACCAGTTCTTTGAAGACGGCTGGAGCATTACAGAGTCCAAAGGGCATAATGAGATACTCGTAATGACAACTGCGGGTGTTGAAGGCTGTCTTCCACTCTTTTCCCTGGCGAATTCAAACCATGTTGTATGCCCCTCATAGGTCAACCTCGTGAAGATTCTGGATCCCTTCAGGCAATCAAACAGCTCAGAGATCGGGGTAGGGGGTACTTATTTTTTACTGTGATTTGGTTAAGGCCCCTGTAGTCAATGCACGGTTGCTGAGAGCCGTCCTTCTTTTTCACAAAGAAAAGCCCAGCACCAGCCAGAGATGAGGATTTCCGGATAAATCCCCTAGCGAGGTTCTCGTCTATATATTCGGACATAGCGTGAGTCTCGGCCTGGGACAGTGGGTAGATCCGGCCTCGTGCAGGTGAGGTACCAGGGCAGTCATACGGCCTATGATTTGGCAAGGTCTCAGCCTCCTTCTTGTCAAAGACGTCCGCATATGTCCAATATGCCACGGGCAGGCCAGGCAAATTAGCAGGAGCAGTAGGAGACCGGACAGGACGAACGGGAGCAAGGCACATTTCGTGACATCCTGAGCCTCAACGGAGTACTTCTCCAGACCTCCAGTCCAGAACAGGTTTGTGTTTTTGCAGCCATAGGAGACCTAGAAGTAGAGAATAAGAGAGAGCAGACTGCACGTGAAGAGAAATCTTCTCCGAATGTAGCATCCCCATCTGAAGATCCACGGGCTCCATGACAAACTGGATGGTCTCGGGAAAAGGCTTTCCATCTACTGAAGAAATCACCAATGGATCCGGAAGACTTAGAACCGGAATCTTATACCGCTCAACTACAGCCTGTTGAACGAAGTTACCCACAGAGCCAGAGTCCAGGTGGGCCATTTCATCAAAAGACCCTTTGTCGCAGCAGACAGATACAGTCAGGGTCAACGATGGAGAGGTAGGAGTCTTGCCAGGGTAGCCTCTGCTACCGACCCTAGGCACTGGCTTTTCCCAGTCTCTTGGGGCAGGACCGAATAAGGTGTTCGGAGCTGCCGCAGTAGAAGCATGTCCCTTTAGCACTCCAACCTCTTGGCGGCGCTTGGATAGCTTCACCTGGTCAATCTGCATAGGTTCAAGCAAAGAAGTCGCAGCAGGAACTTGCTTAATGATCAGTCGTTGGAAGGTGGGAACCAGGCGTATCGATCTTCTCCCATGGTTCACCTCTTTGGTACTTTCCTGGAAACTAATGTCAGTTCTGTTTGCAAGAGACACCAGGTCATCTAGAGAGGTGGGTATCTCCCGGCCTGCCAGTTCGTCCTTGAATCACCGGAGAGACCTTCCCAGAAGGTTGCCACCAGAGCCTCATTGTTCCCAGTGAGTTCTGAAGACAAGGTACAGAAACAGACCGCATACTGGCTCACGGAGAGGTTACCTTGGCATAAAACCGGAGCAGAAAAGAGGCTGCAGAAGAAATGCGACCGGGCTCGTCAAAGACCTTACGAAAGGCTTCCAAGAAGGACTATAGGTTCAACACTAACAGATCCCCTTTTTCCCCACAGAGGATTGAGCCATGCTAGGGCCTCACCAGATAGGTGTGACATGATGAAGGCCACTTTGGCTTGGTCCGAGTTGAACTGATGAGCCAGAAGTTTGAAGTGCAGCGTGCACTGGTTAATGAACCCCCAGCACTGGGTGGGATCTTCAACAAAGTGTGGAGGAGCCGATAGACAAGGTCCAGAACCTGGTGCATAACTGGCTGTCTGATGGGTCATGGTGGTGGTAACTGCCGCCTGAGAGGATGTGGAAACGGCCGGTACTGCCAGCGTATCGAGACGAGTATTCACAGACTGTAAATAGGATAGAATCTTGCCCTGCTGATCCTTCTGGCGGGAGACTTCCTGGTATAGGTCCGAACTGGAAGATGCCTGGGAGCCAGCGGATTCCATGGCCTGTGCAAACTGTAATGAGCTGGGTGGTGGAACCACTGTGCCAAAGCCCAAGGAAGACCTGGAGGGGCGTGACTAGGAGCCTCACCCAATCCGACCACGGACACGCAGCAGTTAACGACACTGCAGTCCGTGGAGAGACAAGGAAGGTGATCCAGGTGCTACTCCAGGACTGACCTGGCAGCTGACCCCTAGGAGCGGTTAACTGGAATGGCTCAGGGGAGTGTCCAACAGATGCAGTCAGATAGAGAAGATGACAGGAACCGCAGTTGCAAACAGGACAGTCTAATTGAGAGAGAACCACTGGTGGGTGCAGCTGGCTCGGCGGCCATTGAGGTTAGCACTAGTGGATGCAGCTAGCTCTGCTGCCATTGAAATGAGCGCTGGCAGGTGCAGCTGGCTCTGCTGCCGATGAGGTGAGCACTGGCAGGTGCAGCTGGCTCTGCTACCGTTGATGTGAGCACTGGCGGGTGCAGCTGGCTCTGCTGCTGTTGAAAGAAGCATTGGTGGGTGCAGCATACTGAGATGCTAGTACAGGGACCTGAGAACTGACAAACGTGTTAGGAACAAACTCACAACATTGCACATGCACCTCCATGTTGGAAGAGGCGGTTTAAATAGTAACAGTCCTCCAGCTATAGGCTGGGGACACTTTAGAGGAACACGTGCGGCACCATTAAGAAAGAGGAAGTGTGGGCGTGCGTGCTCTAAGCACAGTGCCTGGAGACCTGCTAGGAGTACGTGCACTCCGGGCAGCAGAAGAGCAGGACAGGAGCATTGGCGTTAAGTACGCTGATGTCTCTGCAGGTAGAGATGCGGGCGCTACAATTATTCTTAACCAGCTGAGGGAAAGCTGTTCTAGGTCCTGAACATTGCTGTGTGCATCTGACCTGCATAGAGATACATAGAGACGCAGGTCAGATGACCACAGCACGCTGCCCTTGACTTTTTCTCCCTGTACTGACCTGTCACAGTGAGTACACCAGCCTCAGTGCACCCCCACTACACAAAGCTGTAGTTTTATTAAAGGCATGTCCCAGGTTAGAATAGGGCAAGATGTTGGGCTTCATACACGTGACATGTAGAGTGCACGGATCCACATGTGCATGAGGCCCTATATATTTTAATACACGTTAAAGGGTTTGTCCAGAGTTGGGATTAAAGTCTGTAGTCACTCTGTGTGACACAGCGTTCTAAATGTGAGTCCTCACATAGCGCTGTGTGCGCAATTCTCCAGGAGCAAACAGGCACATTCTGACTAGACGGATGCAGCCTCAATTAATGCAAGTGTATTGAGCGAGGCTGGACACGTCTAGCCAAAATGTGGTCGCAGGAATGCAAATCATGTACTTGGGATCACACAACAGCCTGCTCCCTCCTGGAGAATCCTGACAATGCACACACTGTTACATAGAGTAACGGCAGATGTGATCCCCAAGCCTGGACAACCCCTTTAAATAAGGCACATGTATAGAAATGACAGTCATAATGTGTAAACGGTTTAATCTGCAGGTTAATTTTGTTCTACAGCTGTGCAGCTGGATCGCTCACCAGGGCATTGGGATACTCGGTAACGGGCCGGTGTCTTAAGGGGATGTGTCACAGCGGCAGTGACCCGGTCCGTGGCCCTGGGCGTCCAATAAAAGGGGAATATGTACAGGGGATGATAGAGTTTGTAGTAAAGTATTCGTGACGCCACTTGTGGTATCTGGTCAGAGGTGACCAGCGCTGCAGTGCAGATCCTCTGAGACTGATGGTGTGATGCAGCCGAGTTGGAATAGCTTCCCACAAGTGAAGTTGTCTCAGGGCAGAGAGATGGTATAGAAAGTAATGGTGCTGGAAGATGTAGCAGAGTGGAGTGTGTGCTACAGGAAGGACTTGAGAAGACACAGTCAGATGCAGTTTCCAAAGCTTTACTTACAGTTTTTGCAGGCAAAGTATCCAGGGCATTGAGTACAGATGGTGCTGGAGTCGGTCAGCCTGAAAGCAATTTGGAATCCCCTTATTTCAGGTGGGATGTGAGGTCTCCTTTCTAGCGCTGTTCTCTGAGGCACTGGCTGCTATAATCTCCGTCCAAGTTCCTCTCTCTCTCTGTCTTTTGTCTAGGTAGAACTTCACACTTATAACAGGCAACTGTAGCCTGCTTCAGGAATCACTCAGCTATGGAGTCTCCGGCTCACATGTGCTGCTGCTGTATAGTAGAGTCTTAGTTGGGGCAGAGAATCTGCTGTCTCCTGCCCTCCAGATTCTGCTGCTGGGACTTTAATTCACCCACTCAGCCTCCGACTCCGGGGGTCCGGTTTCTGGCGCTCAGACTTGGGGGTGAGCTCTCTGTAGCCGCTCTTTTCCCCCAGCTTGTCTCCACACGTCTATCCTCTCTCGTCCCTCCAGCCAGACTCCCTAACTCCTCCACCAGCCAGAAAGTTCTAGAGGAGCTCTCCTGAAATCAGGTGTTAGAGCTCCCCCTTCTGGTCTGGAGTAGGAAAGGTGTTGTATGCTGTGTTACCTGCTAAAGGGATCCTTCCTTGCTTTCAGGCATGACATCACTCCCCCTGGAGGGAAGCAAGGTCACTGTGGCAACCAAACTCCTGGGGTGCCACACAGCCGCTGTGAAAGCTCAGCTATGAGAAGAAATGAACTTTACCCTCCCGGCAGCCTCAGGCTGAGACACGGCTACAGTCACCGCTCCGTACATACTGAAAGGCAGCTGGAAGCATGTCCCGAGACTTTGACAGCTTGCTTTGCAGTGCATCAGTACACACCTGGCTGTACTGCTTCCATCTGCTGCTCATCATGTACTGAGCAGTGACTGAAGCCGCGTCTCTGACTGAATATCAGATGCTGCCGGTAGGAATAAAGTTAATTTCTTCCCAGTTGCTGGGCTGTCAGTGTAGTAGCTGAATGGCTTTCTAAGGGTACGTGTAGACAATCAGTAATACCTGCGAGTTGAACGCTGCGTACTTGTGCAGCGTCAAAACCACGGAGGCCAGATGTTACAGCCTAGTGGATGGGATGTTGCGCATCTTTCAGGACTGCAATACGTCAATTTGTATGTTATTATTTAATTATATTTTCCAGTTATAAGTTTTTGGCCTCTAATAGCCAGTAGTAGGTTACAATAATAAAATAGGATGTAATGCACCCTCCCCGATTCCATGGCTACCTTTCTGCCTCTGCTATGATCTTTGGTTGCTGAGTGTAGCAGACATCACCTCCACAGCCAATGAGCTCAGCGACTCCACTCCATGTAGACATCATGAGCTGTTGAGCTCTGTGATTGGCAGCAGCAGTGATGTGAGCTGTAGTTGGACTGTCACTACTGCAGCCAGTAAATAGAGATCAGTGCAGTGGCAAAATGGTAGAGATAAATTTGGGGTGAGTAACATCATATTTTATTATTTTAATCAAGCACTTGAGATAAAATGCTAGAAACTTATAAATGGAAAACATCATGAAAGGAGTTATCCGGCCTTTTGGTTACAAGTCTGAAGACACTCTGTGACTACAGACTTGTGAATCCTCACAGCACGTGCACTAATCGCTGTGAGGATTCTCAGCGCCAGGCGGACACGTGACGGCAAGTATGCAATATGTAATCATTACATCACTAGTTATAGTATGTTATGTTAAAAAGACAATTAAAGTAGTGAAAATGTGCTTGCTTTGCTGTAGGGTAACATGTTGACTAGCTTCTAGTAGATTTTACTATAAAGCTTATTCCTACCCATATATACTTCTAATTAAAACCGTATTTTCAAAAACAATAAAATATTGTTCTGAATTAAGTTCAGCTGATTAGTTCGGCCCTCCACGACTATCCCAGTTCCTCATGTGACCCCTTGGGAAAATTAATTGCCAACCCCTGATATTGAGGTTTATCTCAGCTTTGTAATGTCAGCTGACATCAAGCCCAGGGGTTAGTAATGGAGAGGCATTTATAAAACACCCCCATTACTAACCCCATAGTCAAATGTAATAAAAACACATGCCAAATAAAGTCCTTTAATTGAAATAAAAACACAAAAAAGTCCTTTATTTAAAATAAAAATTCTGTGAATCTCTTTTACCCATTTTTTAATAATATATCCCCAACTGTCCGCCAATAATCCAATTGTCCTGTGACAAGTCCAACTCGGCTACATCTGGATGTTTGCTGAGCAGTCACATAAAATGCGACAGCTCAGCCTGCCATCCAGGAAACACTGAGCTACGCATGTGAATGTAGCTTCAGTGCCGAGCGCTGACGTCAGTAAGGTGACTGGAGTTCATAGATGAATGAAAAATTTCTCCAGTTAAGTAAAACATTGAACTACAGTCAGGGCCAGAAATATTTGGACAGTGACACAATTTTCGCGAGTTGGGCTCTGCATGCCACCACATTGGATTTGAAATGAAACCTCTACAACAGAATTCAAGTGCAGATTGTAACGTTTAATTTGAAGGGTTGAACAAAAATATGTGTTAGAAAATGTAGGAATTGTACACATTTCTTTACAAACACTCCACATTTTAGGAGGTCAAAAGTAATTGGACAAATAAACATAACCCAAACAAAATATTTTTATTTTCAATATTTTGTGGCGAATCCTTTGGAGGCAATCACTGCCTTAAGTCTGGAATCCATGGACATCACCAAACGCTGGGTTTCCTCCTTCTTAATGCTTTGCCAGGCCTTTACAGCCGCAGCCTTCAGGTCTTGCTTGTTTGTGGGTCTTTCCCTCTTAAGTCTGGATTTCAGCAAGTGAAATGCATGCTCAATTGGGTTAAGATCTGGTGATTGAGTTGGCCATTGAAGAATGTTCCACTTTTTTGCACTCATGAACTCCTGTGTAGCTTTGGCTGTATGCTTGGGGTCATTATCCATCTATACTATGAAGCGCCGTCCAATCAAGTTTGCAGCATTTGGCTGAATCTGGGCTGAAAGTATATCCAGGTACACTTCAGAATTCATCCGGCTACTCTTGTCTGCTGTTATGTCATCAATAAACACAAGTGACCCAGTGCCATTGAAAGCCATGCATGCCCATGCCATCACGTTGCCTCCACCATGTTTTACAGAGGATGTGGTGTGCCTTGGATCATGTGCTGTTCCCTTTCTTCTCCAAACTTTTGGCTTCCCATCATTCTGGTACAGGTTGATCTTTGTCTCATCTGTCCATAGAATACTTTTCCAGAACTGAGCTGGCTTCTGGAGGTGTTTTTCAGCAAATTTAACTCTGGCCTGTCTATTTTTGGAATTGATGAATGGTTTGCATCTACATGTGAACCCTTTGTATTTACTTTCATGGAGTCTTCTCTTTACTGTTGACTTAGAAACAGATACACCTACTTCACTGAGAGTGTTCTGGACTTCAGTTGATGTTGTGAACGGGTTCTTCTTCACCAAAGAAAGTATGCGGCAATCATCCACCACTGTTGTCTTCCGTGGGCGCCCAGGTCTTTTTGGATTGATGAGTTCACCAGTGCTTTCTTTCTTTCTCAGGATGTACCAAATTGTAGATTTTGCCACTTCTAATGTTGTAGCAATTTCTTGAATGGGTTTTTTTCTGTTCTTGCAGCTTAAGGATGGCTTGTTTCACCTGCATGGAGAGCTCCTGTGACCGCATGTTTCCTTCACAGCAAAACCTTCCAAATGCAAACACCACACCTCAAATCAACTCCGGCCCTTTCATCTGCTTAATTGAGAATGACATAACAAAGGGATTGCCCACACCTGTCCATGAAATAGCCTTGGAGTCATTTGTCCAATTACTTTTGGTCCCTTTAAAAACAGGGTGGCACATGTTAAGGAGCTGAAACTCCTAAACCCTTCATCCAATTTTAATGTGGATACCCTCAAATGAAAGCTGAAAGTCTGAACTTCAACTGCATCTGAATTGTTTTGTTTCAAATTTATTGTGGTAATGTCTAGAACCAAAATTAGATAAATGTTGTCTCTGTCCAAATATATATGGACCTAACTGTATGAACAATAGATGTCGTTGCCACATTTTTATCCAACTTTTGAAATAATGGACACATAAAAATAATGGACAAACAAAAGACTCACGACTTTCACGTGGTAAAATCAGCATTGTGCCATAAAATAGCACTATATAATAAATAATAATAATAAAATTGAAGCAAACACTAATCAGTTTAGCACCAATAAGAGCTTATATACTACAGGGAAGCAGACTTTCAAAGACCTGTAATCAAAGCCCATCCATCTGCAGTAACTTGCAAATATATCGAGATCATGGACCAGCAGGAACTGCAGAAATCGATAAACAATATTTGATGCAATAAACAAACCATAATGATATTATAAATCATTTATGTGACTAAAAATCTGGCAGCAAATCTGTATAAAACACTATCTGGTCAAATTGACCTTAACAGTACATATGTAACAATCATTTTTTCATACAAAAAAGTAAAAAAAAAAAACCACTCATAATAACAGCATCTACCCATAAACCAACTCATCTAACCACAGTTTGCAGATTCTCATAATAAATAATCTGTAGCTTCACAACATTTTTTTCCAGGTCAAATAGACCCGAACAGTACAGCAGGGTTAACCATTTACATTTACCATTTGCTGTAAATCTCTGACATGATTGTGTGGTGACTATGGGTTGTAATGGCAGCTAGGAACCCCTATGTCCTCTTTGTCCTCCTCTACAAGAAAGTCACTTTTGTCTGTATACTGCAGGTTCAAGTTTTCCAAGAGGATTGAAAAATAAAAAAAATGTTCTAAAAAAAAACTATAAAAATTCAAATTACCCCACATTTTTGGTATTACTGTATCTGTAAAAGTCTAGTCTACCAATATATAAAATTAATAAACCCCTATGGTAAATATGGCTGCACCTTTCTACAGAATTACAATAAAAAGCGAAGAAAATGTTCTAAGTACCATCAGCAAAAATATAAAAATAAAGGTTTCGCAAAATGGGAACAAAAGCCAAGTTTTATTTGACAAACATTTACCTCCCGGGTAATTTATGTGACTGTGTAGTTCTTTAACCCCTAAGTGACAGAGCCATTTTGCAGCTTAATGACAGGGCCAATTTTTACAATTCTGACCACTGTCACTTTATGAGGTTATAACTCTGGAACGTTTTAACGAATCCAGCTGATTCTGAGATTGTTTTTTCGTGACATATTGTACTTCACGTTAGTGGTAAAATTTCTTTGATATGACTTGTGTTTATTTATGAAAAAAACGGAAATATGGCGAAAATTTTGAAAATTTAACAATTTTCAAACTTTAAATTTTTATGCCCTTAAATCAGAGAGATATGTCACACAAATGTCTTAATAAATAACATTTCCCACATGTCTACTTTACATCAGCACAATTTTGGGACCAACATTTTTTTGTTACGAAGTTATAAGGGTTAAAAGTTGACCAGCGATTTCTCATTTTTACAACACCATTTTTATTTTAGGGACCACCTCACATTTGAAGTCACTTTGAGGGGTCTATATGATAGAAAATAGCCAAAAGTGACACCATTCTAAAAACTGCACTCCTCAAGGTGCTCAAAACCACATTCAAGAAGTTTATTAACCCTTTACGTGCTTCACAGGAACTGAAGCAATGTGGAAGGAAAAAATTAACATTTAACTTTTTTTTGCAAAAACTTTACTTCGGAACCTATTTTTTTTATTTTCACAACTGTGAAAAGAAAAAATGAACCACAAAATTTGTTGTGCAATTTCTCCTGATTAAGCCGATACCCCATATGTGGGGGTAAACCACTTTTTGGGCGCACGGCAGAGGTTTCAAGGGAAGGAGCGACATTTGACTTTTTCAACGCAGAATTGGCTGGACGCCATGTCGCGTTTGTAGAGGCCCTGATGTGTCTAAACAGTGGAAACCCATCACAAGTGACCCCATTTTGGAAACTAGACCCCCTAAGGAACTTATCTAGATGTGTGGTGAGCACTTTGAACCTCCAAGTGCTTCACAGAAGTTTATAACATAGAACCGTGAAAATAAAAAATCATATTTTTTCCACAAAAACGATCTGTTCACCCCAATTTTTATTTTCCCAAGGGTAACAAGACCCCAAAAGTTTTTGTGCAATTTGTCCTGAGCATGCCGATACCCCATATGTGGGGGTAAACCACTGTTTGGGCGCACGGAAGGAGCGCCGTTTGACTGTTTCAAACCAAAATTGGCTGGAATTGAAATTGGACGCCATGTCGCGTTTGGAGAGCCTCTGATATGCCTAAACAGTCGAAACCCCCCACAAATCACACCATTTTGGAAACTAGACCCCTTAAGGAACTTATCTAGATGTGTGATGAGCACTTTGAACCCCCAAGTGCTTCACAGAAATTAATAAACGTAGAGCCGTGAAAATAAAAAATCATTTTTTTCCTCCAAAATGATTCTTTAGCCCGCTATTTTTTTTATTTTCCCAAGGGAAACAGGAGAAATTGGACCCAAAAAGTTGTTGTGCAATTTTCCTGAGTACGCTGATACCCCATATGTGGGGTGAAACCACTGTTTGGGCGCATGGGAGTGCTTGGAAGGGAAGGAGCGCCATTTTGTAATGCAGACTTTGATGGAATGTTCTGCGGGCGTCATGTTGTGTTTGCAGAGCTCTTGATGTACCTAAACAGTAGAAACCCCCTGCAAGTGACACCATTTTGGAAACTAGACCCCCCAAGGAGCTTATCTAGATGTGTGGTGAGCACTTTGAACCCCCAAGTGCTTCACAGAAATTTATAAACGCAGAGCCGTGAAAATGAAAAATCATTTTTTTTCTCAAAAATGTTTTTTTTAGCCAGCTATTTTTTATTTTCCCAAGGGTAACAGGAGAAATTAGAATCCGAAAATTGGTGTGCAATTTGTCCTGAGTACGCTGATACCCCATATGTTGGGGTAAACCACTGTTTGGGCGCACGGCAGGGCTCGGAAGGGAGGGAGCGACATTTGACTTTTTAAAAGCCACGTTGTGTTTGGAGACCCCCTGATGTGTCTAAACAGTGGAAACCCCCCACAAGTGACCCCATTTTGGAAACTAGACCCCTTAAGGAACTTATCTAGATGTGTGGTGAGCACTTTGAACCCCCAAGTGTTTCACAGAAATTTATAAACGCAGAGCCGTGAAAATGAAAAATCATTTTTTTTCTTAAAAATGTTTTTTTTAGCCAGCTATTTTTATTTTCCCAAGGGTAACAGGAGAAATTAGAACCCCAAAATTGGTGTGCAATTTGTCCTGAGTACGCTGATACCCCATATGTTGGGGTAAACCACTGTTTGGGCGCACGGCAGGGCTCGGAAGGGAGGGAGCGCCATTTGACTTTTTGAAAGCCACGTCGTGTTTGGAGACCCACTGATGTGTCTAAACAGTGGAAACCCCCCACAAGTGACCCCATTTTGGAAACTAGACCCCTTAAGGAACTTATCTAGATGTGTGGTGAGCACTTTGAACCCCCAAGTGTTTCACAGAAATTTATAAACGCAGAGCTGTGAAAATAAAAAATCATTTTTTTTCTCAAAAATGATTTTTTTAGCCAGCTATTTTTTATTTTCCCAAGGGTAACAGGAGAAATTAGAACCCCAAAATTGGTGTGCAATTTGTCCTGAGTACGCTGATACCCCATATGTTGGGGTAAACCACTGTTTGGGGGCACGGCAGGGCTCGGAAGGGAGGGAGCGCCATTTGACTTTTTGAACGCCACGTCGTGTTTGGAGACCCCCTGATGTGCCTAAATAGTGGAAATCCCTCAATTCTAGCTCCAACCCTAACCCCAACACACCCCTAACCCTAATACCAACCCTAATCCTAACCTAAATCCCAACCCTAATTGTAACCCTAACCTTAATTGTAACCTTAACCCTAATTATAACCCTAATTATAACCCTAAGGCTAGGTTCATTTTGCGTTTTACCAGCCCGTTCAACACATAGCGTTGACGGGCTGGTAACGGTATAGCATAACACGATCGCGTTATGCTATACCCGCTAGCGCAGAGGAATCAGCAGATGATTCATCTGCGCTAGCGGTGACGGAGCCCAGACGCTGCAGCCCCGTCCGAGGCTCCGTCACTGAATGATGGCACGTCGCAAACGCATGCCGCTTTACGGCATGCGTCGCGATGCGCCCTCAAATGGGGGTGAATGGCAGCGTTAACGGACTGCGTTACACCGCGTTATACTGCGGTGTAACGCAGTCCGTCTAACGGACTGCCATAACGCAGTATGAACCCAGCTTAACCCTAACGCTAATTATAACCCTAACCCTAATGCTACTAACCCTAATTATAACCCTAACCCTAATTATAACCCTAACCCTAACAGAAAAATGAAAATAGATATAATTTCTATTTTTTATTATATGTCCCTAACTAAGGGGGTGATAAATGGGGGGTTATGTACTGTTTTTTTTTATTTTGATCACTGTGATCACAGTGATCAAAATGCACTTTCTGGAGAATGAATGAAAACATTTTTGAATCTGCCGCCAAGCAGATCGGCGGGCGCACTGCGCATGCGCCCGCCATTTTTTTTTTCAGGAAGAAGACGCCGGGATCCTGCGGGAGGACGGAGGACACCGGTAAGTATACGGGGGGGCGATCGGGGGACCGGGGGACCCTCATTTTCTCCCCTCTGATGTGCGATCACATCAGAGGGGAGGGAAATCATTTTTTTTTTTTTTTTTGCGATCGCATCTATGCTTGCATAGATGCGATCGCAACACCGGGATCGGTGAATACCGACTCGGATCATGTTCTCTGGGGTCTCGGCTACTCCCGGTAGCCGAGACCCCAGAGAATATTTGCCCATCCCCCCAGGACACAGCGGCACATAGCGGCGGGCGCACTGAGCATGCGCCCGCCATTTTCTTCATCGCGCCGGCCCCGGGGGACACCGGAGGGCCCTGGGGCCACATACAGGACATCGGGGGCCACATGGGGGTACCGGGGACCATTTTTCTCTGTCCTCTGATGGACTCTGTCTCAGAGGACAGAGAAATTAAATGGCACAACTTTTTTTTGTTGTTGTTGTTGCGGTCGCCATTATAGGGTTAATAACGGCGATCGCAACATCGGTGTCGGTAAAAACCGACCCGATTCATGTTCTCTGGGGTCTCAGCTACCCCCGGTAGCCGAGACCCCGGAGAAAATGCGCCTCTGGGGGGCGCTATTCACTTTTCCCACGGCGCTGTGGTTTAAGTACCCTTAATGACCGCCGTTAAAAGGCATATCGGCGGTCGTTAAGGGGTTAAAGTGAGCCTGTCAACAGATTGTGCTCAGTAAACTACAGGCACTGTCAGGTTGGCGCTGTTATACTGATTAAAATGATACCTTGGTTGATGAAATCCGTCTTCTGATTGTTGTCTAAGAAAGGTAAGAAGGTGGAGCCAGGCAACTACTGTCCGGTAAGCCTGACATCAGTAGTGTGCAAAACTTTTGAGAGCATTATAAGAGATGACCTGCAGAGATATATTGCAGAGAATAATATAATAACTGACAACCAGAACGGATTCATGAAAGATAGGTCGTGTCTAACTAACATGTTGGGTTTCTCTGAGGAGGTAAGTGCAAGTCTGGATGTTGGTTATGCAGGTGATGTGATTTGTCTGGACTTTGCAAAGGCATTTGATACTGTACCACATAACAACCTTATACTGAAGCTCCATACACAGGGGCCGGGGGAAACTATATGCAGATGGGTAAGGAATTGGCTAAATGACAGGAAACAAAGAGTCGTCATAAATGGTATGTTCTCTAAATGGGATATAGTCAGCAGTTGGGTACTGCAGGGATCTGTGCTAGGACTGATTCTTTTTAGCCTCTTTATTAATTACCTTTTGAATGGGATTGAGAGTAAAGTGTCAGTTTTTGTTGACAACACCAAACTATGAAGGATACTAAAATCTGACCTTGACATTACAATTTTGCAAAACGATCTGGATAAGATGTCTGAATGGGCAAACACTTGGCAAATGAGGTTTAACCCCTCTCTGACATTAGACGTACTATCCCGTCCATAAAACCCGTGCCATTCTGACCATGGACGGGATAGTACGTCATAGGCGATTAGCTGCGCTCCCCGAGGGAGCGCAGCTAATCGCCTCCGGGTGTCAGCTGATTATCACAGCTGACACCCGTGACTGTGTGTCAGGAGCGGTCACGGACCGCTCCCGGCACATTAACCCCTTGCACACCGCGATCAAACATGATCGCGGTGTACTGGGGGCACAGGGGAGGATCGCGCAGTGTGGGGGCTCCCTGCGCGCCCCCCTGAGACCCTCAGACCAGCGCGATGTGATCGCGCTGCTCTGAGGGCTTCCTCCCTCCCAGGACCCGGATCCAAGATGGCGCTGGGGTCCTGGAGGGAGGCGGCTTCCTCAGTGCCTGCCGAGAGCAGGCACTGAGAAGCCTGCATCTATGCCTGTGCGATCGCTGGTGTGACAGAGTGCTGTGCACACTGTCACACCAGCGATCTGATGAAATACAGTGATGTCCCACCCTGGGACAAAGTAAAAAAGTAAAAAAAGTAAAAATAAACATGTGTAAAAAAAAATCAAAAAAAAAAAAAAAAAAAAAAAAAATATTCCCCAATAAATTCATTACTTATTGTAAATAAAAAAAATAAAACAATAAAAGTACACATATATGGTATCGCCGCGTCCGTAACGACCCCCCTATAAAAATGTCCCACTAGTTAACCCCTTTTGTGAACCCCTTAAAAAATAAAAAATAAAAACGAAGCAAAAAATCAGTGCTTTATCATCATACCGCTGAACAAAAAGTGGAATAACACGCGATAAAAAAGACGGATATAAATAAACATGGTACCGCTGAAAACGTCATCTTGTCCCGCAAAAAACGAGCTGTCACACAGCATCATCAGCAAAAAATAAAAAAGTTATAGCTCGCAGAATAAAGCGATGCAAAAATAATTATTTTTTTATATAAAATTGTTTTTATTCTATAAAAGCGCGAAAACATAAAAAAATGATATAAATGAGGTATCGCCATAATCGTACTGACCCGAAGAATAAAACTGCTTTATCAATTTTACCACACGCGGAACAATAAAAACGCCTCACCCAAAAGAAATTCATGAATTGCTGATTTTTGTTCATTCTAACCTCCCAAAAATCGAAATGAAAAGCGATCAAAAAATGTCACGTGCTCAAAAATGGTACCAATAAAAGCGTCACCTCGTCCCGCAAAAATTAAGACCTCACATGACTCTGTGGGCCAAAATATGCAAAAATTATAGCTCTCAAAATGTGGCGATGCAAAAAACTACTTTTTGCAATAAAAGCGTCTTTTAGCGTGACAGCTGCCAATCATAAAAACCGCTATAAATAGTAAATCAAACCCCCCTTTATCACCCCCTTAGTTAGGGAAAAATAATAAAATAAAAAAATGTATTTATTTCCATTTTCCCATTAGGGTTAGGGTTAGGGTTTCGGCTAAAGTTAGGGTTAGGGTTGGCGCTAAAGTTAGGATTAGGGTTAGAGTTTGGATTAGGGTTAGGGTTGGGATTAGGGTTGGGACTAGGGTTAGGGGTGTGTTGGGGTTAGGGTTGGAGTTAGAATTGGGGGGTTTCCGCTGTTTAGGCACATCAGGGGCTCTCCAAATGTGACATGGCGTCTGATCTCCATTCCAGCCAATTCTGCTTTGAAAAAGTCAAACGGTGTTCCTTCACTTCTGAGCTCTGCCATGCGTCCAAACAGTAGTTTATCCCCACATATGGGGTATCAGCGTACTCTGGACCCCAAGAGTTATTGTGAAATTTGTCCTATTTCTTCTGTTACCCTTGGGAAAATAAAAAACTGGGGCGAAAATATTATTTTTGTAAAAAAAATAAGATTTTTTTGTTTTTACGGCTGTACATTATAAACTTCTGTGAAGCACTTGGGGCTTCATAGCGCTCACCACACATCTAAATAAGTTCCTTGTGGGGTCTATTTTCCAAAATGGGGTCACTTGTTGGGGATTTCCACTGTTTAGGCGCATCAGGGGCTCTCCAAATGCGACATGACGCCCCCAGACCATTCCATCAAAGTCTGCAATCCAAAACGTCACTACTTCCCTTTCCGAGCCCTGACATGCGCCCATACAGTAGTTTTCTCCCACATATTTGGTATCAGCGTACTCAGGACAAATTGGACAACAACTTTTGGGGTCCAATTTCTTCTGTTACCCTTGTGAAAATAAAATATTGGGGGCGAAAAAATCATTTTTGTAAAAAAAAAAAAGGATTTTTTATTTTAAGGCTGTACGTTATAAACTTTAGTGAAACACCTGGGGGTTCAAAGTTCTCACCACACATCTAGATAAGTTCCTTGAGGGGTCTAGTTTCCAAAATGGTGTCATTTATGGGGGTTTCCACTGTTTAGGCGGATCAGGAGCTCTCCAAACACGACATGGCGTCCAGCCAATTCTGCGTTGAAAAAGTGAGACGGCGCTCCTTCCCTTCCAAACTCTGCCATGCACCCAAACAGTGGTATACCCCCACATATGGGGTATCAGTGTACTCAGGACAAATTGCACAATAACTTTTGGAGTCTTGTTACCCTTGGAAAAATAAAAATTCGGGTGAAAAGATCATTTTTGTGGAAAAAATATGATTTTTAAATTTTACGGCTCTACGTTATAAACTTGTGTGAAGCACTTGAGGGTTCAAATTGCTCACCAAAGATCTAGATAAGTTCCTTAGGGGGTCTAGTTTCCCAAATGGGGTCATTTGTGGGGGGTTTCCACTGTTTAGGCACATCAGGGGCTCTCCAAATGCAACATGGCATCCAATCTCAATTCCAGCCAATTTTGGTTGGAAAAAGTCAAATGGTGCTCCTTCCCTTCCGAGCTCTGCCGTGCGCCCAAACAGTGGTTCCCCCCCACATATGGGGCATCAGCGTACTCAGGACAAATTGGACAACAACTTATGTGGTCCAATTTCTCCTGATACCCTTGGGAAAATAAAAAATTAGTGACTAAAATATAATTTTTGTGGGAAAAAAATAGGATTTTTTATTTTCATGCCCGGGCATTATAAACTTGTGTGAAGCACTTGGGGGTTCAAAGTGCTCACCAAAGATCTAGATAAGTTCCTTAGGGGTCTAGTTTCCAAAATGGGGTCACTTGTGGGGGATTTCCACTGTTTAGGCTCATCTGGGGCACTGCAAACGGAACATGACCCCATCAACGTCTGCATTCCAAAACGTTACTACTTCCTTTCCAAGCCCTGCCGTGCGCCCAAACAGTTTTCCACCCCCACAATATGGGGTATCAGCGTACTCAGGACAAATTGGACAACAACTTTTGGGGTCCAATTTCCTTGGGAAAATTCAAAAATTTAGGACTAAAAAATCATTTTTGTGGAAATTTTTATTTTTTTTTTTCACACCCAGGCATTATAAACTTTTGTGAAACACTTGGGGTTCAAAGTGCTCACAACAGATCTAGATAAGTACCTTAGGGGGTCTAGTTTCCAAAATGGTGTCACTTGTGGGGGTTTCCACTGTTTAGGCGCATCAGAGGTTCTCCAAGCGCGACATGGCGTCCAATCTCAACTCCAGCCAATTTTAGTTTGAAAAAGTCAAACGGTGCTCCTTCCCTTACGAGCTCTGCCGTGTGCCCAAACAGTGGTTTTCCCCCACATATGGGGTATTGGCGTACTCAGGAGAAATTGCATAACAACCTTATCTGTCCATTTTCTCCTTTTACCCTTGTGAAAATAAAAAAAAAGTTTGTAAAAGATCATTTTTGTGGCTAAAAAGTTAAATATTCATTTTTTCCTTCCACGTTGCTTTAGTTCCTGTGAAGCACCTGAAGGGTTAATAAACTTCTTGAATGTGGTTTTGAGTACCTTGAGGGGTGCAGTTTTTAGAATGGTGTCACTTTTGGGTATTTTCTGTCATGTAGACCCCTCAAAGTGACTTCAAATGAGAGGTGGTCCCTAAAAAAAATGGCTTTGTAAATTTTGTTGTAAAAATGAGAAATCGCTGGTCAACTTTTAACCCTTATAACTTCCTAACAAAAAAAAATTTTGATTCCAAAATTGTGCTGATGTAAAGTAGACATGTGGGAAATGTTATTTCTTAACTATTTTGTGTGACATATTTCTCTGTTTTAAGGGAATAAAAATTCAAAGTTTGAAAATTGCTAAATTTTCAAAATTTTCGCCATATTTGCGTTTTTTTCAAAAATAAACGCAAGTTATATGGAAGAAATTTTACCACTAACATGAAGTACAATATGTCACGAGAAAACAATCTCAGAATCGCGAAGATCCGTTGAAGCGTTCCGGAGTTATAACCTCATAAAGAGACAGTGGTCAGAATTGTAAAAATTGTCCCGGTCATTAACGTGCAAACCACCCTTGGGGGTGAAGGGGTTAATGTAGATAAATGTAGAGTAATGCATCTAGGACAGAGTAATCATATTGCTGCATATACGTTAAATGGGACCATACTTGGGACCACAGAACAGGAGAAGGATTTGGGTATTCTGGTTACAAGTAAGCTGAGCAGTAGTACTCAATGTCAAGCATCAGCCGCAAAAGCAAACAGGATTTTAGGGTATATAAAAAAGAGAATCCTGCGATCCCAACATATTGTTATCCCTTTATAAATCGCTTGTGAGGCCACATCTAGAATATAGGATTGAGTTTTGGGCTCCACGTTTAAAAAAGATTTTCAGAAATTAGAGTCAGTTCAATGGGGGGCAACTAGATTATTACAAGGGATGGAAGGCCTCTCATATGATGAGAGGTTGAAAAAGTTGGACTAGTTTATCTTAGAAAAAAAGTCTCAAAGGAGATCTCCTTTACATGTATAAATATTTGTGTATTCAGTACAAAGGGCTTGCACATGACTTATTCCTTCCAAAGACCATACTAAGGACTAGGGGGCACTCATTATCGGTGGAAGAAAGGAAATTCCGACAGCTAAATAGGAAAGGGATCTTTAAAGTGAGAGCAGTCAGACTGGATTGCCCTACCACAAGAAGCAGTAATGGCAGACACTATAACAGCTTTTAAAAAAGGGCTGGCTGATTTCTTCAATACACATAGCATTATGGGTTATAGTTAATTTAGTGACAAAAAATACAATTGGTGAAGAAAGGTTGAACTTGATGGACCTAGGTCTTTTTTTAACCTATGTAACTATTTGTAGTTTTCAGTTAATGAGATTCTCGTGCTCCGGGGTGGCCTGTGTGTGTGGTTGGTGGGCTTTATGTGGTGCTCTTCTTACATATTCATCCTAATGGGCTTATGACAGGTCATGGATCCTTCAGTGAGCAGCCCCTATTTTACATAATGCATATAACATTGTTTGAAAAAAAAATGTAACATTTATCATGCAAGCGCCGGTGGGGGTACTTGCGCTGTAGCATGATACAATGGATCATATGCATATATTCATTTTTTATTTAGTCATATAGTTTTGTGGGGAGAAAAAAAATGATTTTAATCAAATGGTGCATTTGCCGGCACCATTTTGCTAGAGAAAAAAAAAAATGGCTCCATCGAAATGGCACCAACGGCAGCCCTGAGCAGTAGCACCATTTTGATGAAGATAATTTTTTTCCTCTCCCCACAAACCTACATGACTAAATCATAAATGAATATAAGCCAATAATAATATATATAAGCCCATTATAAGCCCATAAGGATGAATATGTAAGCAGAACACCACATGAAGACCCCCCACAGGCCACCCCAGAGCACGAGAATCTCGTTAACTGAAAACTACAAATAAAGATTAAACAACAACCGCAAGATGGATTTCATCAACCCAGGTATCATTTTAATCAGTATAAAGGCACCAGTCTGATACTGTCTCTAGGTTACTGAGCACAATCCTGCTTACAGGTTCACTATAAAAGATAAGCCTGTCAATCCATTTATGACCCCCAAAACAGTGCTATATAACAATTGCATAGAATTACGTGCAGCAGCACGCTCCGGTCCGAGTGCCGGTGGCAGTGCCAGGTGATCATGCAAGAGACTCGCTTGAGAATTGTGTGAGTTTCTTGCATGTGTGACCCCGGCCTAAGAGGAAAACACACAGATAACCACCATATATAGATTAAAAATGGACGCTAGCCAATATAACAAACAATTATCATATGAATGTCAGACATTGAATTGTCAAGTCGTAACCATATAAATACTAATTGTTTATATCTCACCCAAACCAGACAAAAAGTTGTAGTAGTCCATGGAATCCCATCAGCGTCGGATGAGGCAGATTCCTACAATGGAAAAAGCCCTACCTAACCTTGTCACTCCCCATGTATTGACTCCCGGGTCACCCTATTTTTGTTGCAGGATGTGCAGCACTTTGCACACCACACAGTATAACCCATAGTTTTATCATTTAATTCTATGATCTCTTTAGAATTTTTGGTCAAGTGGGTGGTCCTGTCAGTGCATACAGGAACTGGTAGGACCTCATACATGACCAAAATCCCAGAAAGAGTACAGGTTTAAATGATTAAAACATAGGATATACAGAACCTTTTCTCACAAACTATATATCAATCTGCTCAGCTGCCCCTGCTCTATAACATGGTGCCTGCAGTTTAGACTGAATTTTCATGGTGACAGGCTCACTTTAAAATCTGGATAGCCCTTGATAATGTTCTTTTTTTCTGTACACATGTACAGTTTAACTTTATTCCTTGTAATTCTTTATTTTTTTATCTTTGAAGGAGAAAATGAACTTTAAATCAAGCATACAGCACAAGGTAAACTATATTTGATTAACATGAAAAAGGAAAACAAAAAAAGAAGGAGTAGTGCCTCACCGCGTATTGTATGCTAGGTAGCCTCTGATACTGCAGTAAGGATCCAAATTCAGTTTGACCATCAGATGAATAGGAAAAAAAACGGATCAACAAACTGGATTTCAATAAAAATTCTTCTTTATTTCATTCCATTAAAAAAGAATGTCCAGACAGATTAAAAATGGTGTAGCATTCTAACGCGTTTCTGGCTGTAGCCCTTAGTCATAGAATGTAGCCTACGTAGGCTACATTCTGTGACTAAAGGCTATGGCCAGAAACGTGCTAGAATGCTACATCATTTTTAATCTGTCTGGACATTCTTTTTTAATGGAATGAAATAAAGAATAATTTTTTTTATTTAAATCCAGTTTGTTGATCCTGTTTATTTTCCAATATTTGATTAAATTAACATAGAAAGCCAAAAAAATTCCTCTCAATAAGAAGCTATAACTTCCCACCCAGCTGAGCAGTGTGCTGCAGTGTCCATCTGCTCCTACACATAAGATACAACCATCTAGACAGCAAATTCTGATCCAAGAAAAGTTAAATTATACTGGCATGTGATAGCTTTAATCTTTCAATCAATGGGAGGTCTGCCTATATGGTTGGGAATGGCTGCTTAGCAATCCTAATATTATAATTATTTGATCTGCCCCTTTTTTCAATACTATCTGAAGGTTAATATATCAAACACCACCTGTTGACAAATAGCAGTTATATGCTCATATAGGCCTTTTTTATTTGTAATGTAAATACATGCAACTGCATTTATTACTTTTTCTCTTGTGTGTTGACCCTACCATCTCTTGAACAATAAGAACATGGAAGAGGCCAGGAGCCATGTGGTGAGCTGCATTTCTTGCTACATGTTCATAGACTTACCAGTGGAAAAGCCAAATTTCACATGCCACAAATGCAAGCTTGTGTCCCTGTTGGAGGAAAAGTTGCAAAATCTGGAAGAGAGGTTATCTACATTGAAGACCATTAAGGAAGGTGAAGAGTTCTTAGACAGAGCAGAATTATCTCTTCATGGTACAGAAAGAGAAGAAATTCGAAGTGCAACTGAAGAAACAGAGGAATGGAAGCATGTGACCCAAAGAAGCAGGAGGATCAGGAGGCAGTCAGCACCAATTCTGCTCAGAAACCAGTACCAGGCTCTTACACAGGAGAACGATGAAGAAATACATCAGGATAAGACTTTGCCCACAAAGAGTAACCTTGTACGCCCTCAGAGTCCTCCTGAATGGAGAAAGAAAAATGTTGTGAAGAAGAAACGGAGAGTTGTTGTCATGGGGATTCCCTGTTGAGAGGAACAGAGGCTGCTATCTGCAGACCAGATATAACCTCAAGAGAAATGTGCTGTCTTCCAGGTGCAAAAATTAAAGATGTGTCTGACAGGATATCAGGACTCTTCAGACCTAAAGATGACTACCCATTCCTGCTAATACATGTGGGGACAAATGACACCACAAGAAGTGACCTGGAAACCATCTGCAGTGACTTTGAAAACTTAGGTAAGAAAGTGAAAGAACTGGGAGCGCAGGTAGTCTTCTCCTCCATCCTTCCAGTGGATGGCCATGGAACAAGGAGGTGGAATAAGATTCTGCAGGTGAACAACTGGCTACGTCGATGGTGCCGTCAGCAAGGATTTGGATTTCTGGATCACGGAGTGAATTACCTGTACGATGGACTACTTGCTAGAGATGGGGTGCACCTTACGAAGACTGGAAAACATGTATTTGGAAGTCGCCTTGCTACACTCATCAGGAGAGCTTTAAACTAGAACAATGTGGGAAGGGAAGCAAAACGCCAGCAAAAGCCATACACCTGACAAATACTATTGAGATTTCTGCTATTAGAAGTGAAGGGGAAGAACAAAGACAAAAAAATCTACATAATAATAATATTGAAGAAAGAGAAACCAATCACAAACTAAAGTGTTTCTATACGAATGCACAAAGCATGGGCAACAAACAAGGAGAACTGGAGCTACTAACGCAGGAGAAGAAATATGATGTCATTGGAATCACTGAGACTTGGTGGGACGATACACATGATTGGAATACAAGGCTAGAAGGTTACAACTTATTTGCAAGAAACAGACTTGATAAACGAGGAGGAGGTGTTGCATTGTATGTTAGAAAAGCGTATATCTGCACAGAGATTGAAGCTTCAGAGACTGGGAGTTCTGTGGAAACTGTTTGGGTAAGAATACAAGGACAGAACAATGGAAAGGACACCATTGTAGGCATTTACTACAGGCCGCCTGTGCAAGCTGAAGATATGGATGAACTCTTTATGCATCAAATGGCCAAGTTCTCCAAAAAATATGACATAGTGGTCATGGGAGATTTCAACTATCCAGACATTTGTTGGGAATCTCTCTCAGGCAAAACTAACAGGTCCAGGAAATTCTTATCCTCTCTTGCTGACAACTTTATCTTCCAAAAGGTAATGGAGAAAACAAGGGGATCTGCTACCTTGGATCTAATCCTCATAAACAGGGAGGAAATGGTGGAGGAGGTAAGAGTGGCTGGGACCCTAGGAGGTAGTGACCATGCTATTTTAGAATTTTGGATAACAAGAGGAGGAAGACCTGTGAAGACTCAGACGTCAAGGTTAGATTTCAGAAAGGCAGATTTTAAGGAACTCAGAAAGAGAATTGGAGGGATCCAATGGCTGGATATCCTTAAGGACAAAAATGTCCAGGAAGGATGGAAAATCTTGAAAAATGAGATTCTCAAAGCACAATCGTTAACAATTCCGAAAAGAGGGAAGAATGGGAAGCATTTAAGGAAACCAGGATGGATGAACATAGAACTTAAACACATGCTAAAAAGGAAGAAAGAAATGTTTATCAAATGGAAAAGAGGAGGCATATCTAAAGAAGAATATAATGCCGTCTGCAGAACCTGCAGGGCACAAATCAGATTATCTAAAGCTGACAATGAATTAAGGCTTGCAAGTGACGTCAAAAGCAACAAAAAAGGATTTTGGGGATACGTCAAAAGTAAAAGAAAAGTCAAAGATGCTATAGGATTTTTACAGGATGAAAATGATGAAATGGTAAGTCAGGATGTTGAGAAGGCTGAACTTTTAAATTCCTATTTTGCATCTGTTTTCTCTCAGAAAGGAAATGTAACATCAACTGATCTTCACTGTCCTATTAAAGGAATAGAAGAATCCAGGATATCTATAAACAGAAAGACAGTGAGGAAACACTTAGCTAACCTAAATGAATTCAAGTCTCCAGGTCCAGATGAATTACACCCCAGGGTACTGAAGGAGATAGCAGAAGAAATTCTTGAACCACTGTCCATAATCTTTGAAAATTCTTGGAGAACAGGAGAAGTCCCAGAAGACTGGAGAAGAGCAAATGTTGTTCCTATCTTCAAAAAGGGAAGAAGATGGACCCAGGGAACTACAGGCCGGTGAGTCTGACTTCTATACCAGGAAAGATCTTTGAACAAATTATTAAAGAACATGTATGCAAGTACCTGGATAAGAATGAAGTGATTAAAAAGAGTCAGCATGGGTTTGTAACTAATAAGTCATGTCAGACTAACTTAATTTCCTTCTATGACAGAATCACTGACTGGGTGGATCAGGGAAATGCTGTAGATATAGTATATCTTGACTTCAGCAAAGCATTTGACAAAGTATCTCACACAATCCTTATTGAAAAAATGACTAAGTATGGAATGGACAAGGCAACTGTTAGGTGGATTCATAACTGGCTTAGTGATCGGACCCAAGAGTGGTTGTAAATGGCTGCACATCCAGTTGGAAGAATGTCTCAAGTGGGGTACCACAAGGCTCTGTTTTGGGCCCTGTATTGTTCAACATCTTTATCAATGATTTAGATGAAGGAATTGAGGGTAAACTGATCAAATTTGCTGATGACACAAAGCTAGGAGGGGTAGCTAATACTAGAGAAGAGAGAGAGAGGATTCAAAAAGATATACATAAACTGGAGCAGTGGGCAGCAACTAACAGAATGGATTTTAACAGGAAAAATGCAAAGTACTACATCTGGGCAATAAAAATGAAAAAAGCATATACAAAATGGAGGAATAGGGCTAAGTAACAGCACATGTGAAAAAGACTTGGGTATACTAATTGATCACAGACTTAACATGAGTCAACAGTGTGATGCAGCAGCAAAAAAGGCAAATGCAATTCTAGGATGTATCAACAGAAGCATACAGTCTAGATCACGTGAGGTCATTATTGCCCTCTACTCCTCTTTGGTCAGACCTCATCTGGAATACTGTGTCCAGTTTTGGGCACCACATTTTAAAAAAGACATCAACAAACTGGAGCAAGTTCAGAGAAGAGCCACCAGAATGGTGACCGGTCTGCAAACCATGTCCTATGAGGAACGGTTGCAGGATTTGGGAATGTTTAGCTTGCAAAAAAGAAGACTGAGAGGAGACTTAATAGCTGTCTACAAATATCTCAAGGGCTGTCACATTGTAGAAGGATCATCTTTATTCTCATTTGCGCAAGGAAAGACTAGAAGCAATGGGATGAAACTGAATGGGAGGAGACACAGATTAGATATTAGAAAAAACTTTTTGACAGTTAGGGTGGTCAATGAGTGGAACAGGCTGCCACAAGAGGTGGTGAGTTCTCCTTCAATGGAAGTCTTCAAACAGAGGCTGGATAGACATCTGTCTGGGATGATTTAGAGAATCCTGCTTTGAGCAGGGGGTTGGACCAGATGACCCAGGAGGTCCCTTCCAACTCTACCATTCTATGATTCTATGATTCTATGATCTGGGTCTTAAGTGAGCTTTTTATTCCCACCGCTCATCCCTGGCTGTCTCTATATGTCTTCTTTTACCAGTCTCACACAATTGTGTTACTTTTTTTCTACATATTTTTATGGCTGATTACTGTTTATTAATAAAGTATTATACTGTTAAAACAACTACTCATTTGTTTCTAATTTTTTAAATAATCTCCATGTTCTGTACTATAGGAGGGCATATATATGCTCTCCAGATGAACATTTAGGGAGATTATTCTTATGGGTTTTCTATATTTGATTAAACTTTACATTAGCATCATGAAGCCTTTATTACATTATGTATCTCTATTTATCTATTAGGAAGTTCAAACTGCATTTATGGAACCTCCATTGCAGTCTACCAAGATTGAATATAAGCAGAATTCATCATCTTTCTCAATGAAAACGCCAGTGAAGGAAAGAGGAAGAATGCCTGATAATAAGAATGCATTTCCATATACCTCATATAAAAGTAGCAAAAGTGTTGTTTCAAAGGTAGAAACGTTTTAAGTGCATTGTGTCTCAAATTTTTTCCTTGCTTACGTAACAACACCATGTTCTGCAGTGTTATTCGTTACTATACAGATCTGTCCCTGATGGAGACTTGATTTAGTACAAACCTTATTTAATTCTTGAGGTCAGTTACAGAAGCAGATAGACAGACATCATCAAAATAACTTGAACAGATTACTCAAACAGAAAATTACAAGCTGCTGCTTCAGCAGCCTCAATACACTTTCAAGTAGTGTAACATCAGAGTTTATTAATGGGAAGAGGGAACATTGGAAGAGTAATGTGTGCTAACAGGCATGTAGGATTTGGTACTGTACCATGACTGGACTTGCAGCATCATTGTATCTACATCATTGCTTGTAGCATGAATTGATGAGTTTGAGAGGGAAAAAAAAATCTTCCCATCTAATATACATGCCTTTACGATAACACTATGAAGTTTTCATTTTGCATGGAGGTACACATTCATTATAATCAATTACTGAGAAATTAGAAATATAAATACCTCACACCATATTATTCAACCCCAATTTCTAAAAAGTTGGGCCTCTGTTGAAAGAAAATTAGGAATGCGCTGATTTGAAAATTTCTCATAGCTGTATTTTATTCACAACAGAACATAGAACAGAGATCTTTAGTTTAAAATTAGACATATTTCCATTCTATTTAAAAATTGACCCATTTAAAAATTGATGGCTGAAACACATCTCAAAAAAAGTTAGGCCAGGGTTAACAAAAGGCTGGGAAAGTAAGTTGTACTAATGAAAAATAGCACAATGGACAAGGTCATTATTGGATTCCACGTGGTTCCCTATATTGTCACATTTTCACAATTGGATACCATCCTAGATTAATCATATTTTAATCTAATGCATTTTTCTCCATTTGTACTAATTATACAATTTTTATTCTTATTTTTATATTTCTAATTTTATTTTTGCTAATATTGATAATGTTACATTATATTTAATATATATATATCTTGAATAGTCATCTTTCTATAATCTTTTTTCATATCCATATTAATACATTTCACTATATATATATACAATTTTAAGATACATTTGATTTTTAATAAATTGATCATAGTTTACAGACTTTCATAATAATCACAACGTAGAAACATTTTATATAATTAAATTTATTTATATATTCACCACTTGTCCCTTTGTTACGGACAATCTTAACATACATTCCTCCCTGCATCTCTTAAATTCAAATACAGTCCACTTTTAATTATACATTTTTATATTTTTTCCTTCATTTTATCTAGCAAATTAACACTGCAACATTGTCCACTAAACAAACATTGTTCATTATTAGCCAAATCTTTGCAGCACATGCTGCTCCTTTATCCAGTCGGTTTATTCTTTGTTATGACTAATGTTGGGATTCACTATGGTAGACAATGACAGGGACACAGTAAGATGCACATGCGAGTTTTCAGTTCAAGCTCAGTGTTTTATTCACTCTAGTAGCAGAAGAAAAAACAGTCTTACATCAGACAAAGCAAAAGTCCAGCTTGTTTCCACCACAAAGATTAGGGCCTGGACATGCAAGTCCATACACCCCTAAGCTCTTTCTCACCCACCAACACACTGAGGAGTTCTGTCTGTCTATGCTGTTCTCAGGCCTACAACTGTGCAATCCAGGCATTGCTCCAAAAACCCAGAATAGCAGAAAAGGTCCAAAGGAGTGTGAAAGGCACTCCTTTGTTCAACACGGAAGGGGTAAATAAACACCATACAATGCAATACGGATAGGGCATCTGCATTCCCTTGCAGCTTGTGGAGCGCCTGCCAGGGCCGTGGGGCACTCTGTCCGGGTTGGACAGTTCATCAGGGGAAGTCACGGGGCCGCGACCCAGTCCATGGCCCTGGGCATCCAATAAAATGTCAAGAAAAGTCATAGGGAATAGTTTTTAGGGGAATTGTGTAGTGACGTCACCCATGGTGCTCGGCAATAAGAAAATGGCAGACGCTGCGATTCAGGTCCACTGGTGCGGTTGGTGACGCAGCAGAGATGCTACAGCTCTCCACGGGTAGACCTAGGCCCTACGGCAGTTATAGGGTTAATGATGATGGTAACTGTTGTAGTGCAGGGTAGGTGACGCAGTAAATTAATCTGAGTACACAGCAGGGTGCAGTCTTCACACTTTACTCACAGTTCTTAGGTTACAATCACCAGCCGGGGTGCTGTGTCCTCAGGGTTGGTGGTCCAGCCAGCTCTCAGGTAGTTTGGGGGACACTTTACCGGATCCCCCTTCATATGTTCCTCCTCTGGTCGTTTCTCCCAGCGCCGGCTCACGCCACTCCTGCCATGCGCCTCACACACAGTGTCCCAAGTCAGCAGCTTCAGATTCTGTCGGGCGACATCCTCTTGGTCCCCTTGATCCTATCTGGCTACCTTTCCAGCGAATGTGTGGATTTGGATGTCGCACATATAGTCACAACAGCTGAGTCCTACAGTCTCTCCACTAGTCTGAGGCCAGTCCCCCACTGTAACTGGTCCTTCCCTCTGACTACTGTTGGCCTGGATTCGGGTGCCACGGGTATATTCTTCACTTCCCTGGCCCCTAGAACACCTTCATTCCTCAGGAGCTCCTTTGCTCACAACTGTTCCTCTCAACTCCTCGTCAACAACACACTACTTTCCCTCCAACTGTCACACTTTCTTCCCGCCTTAACTGAGGCTCCTCCCCCTTTTTCTAGGAATCATTTAGTGTTATGATTTGGTAGCCGAGGAGGACAGTAGCCAAAATAGCCAAGGCAACCAGACACCCAGAGAGGTTGGCAACTAGCTGATTGCAGACCCCTAAACTGACAGCACAACTAGAAGTAGCCGTGGTACGCACCTACGATGACCTAGATGCCTCGACATAGCCGGAGCGTTAACTAAGCCTAAAGAGAGAAAGGGGAAAGCTAATGGCCCTGGAGTAGCGCCGCAAAGGAACAGGTAGCCCCCACACATATATTGGCGGTGAGAAAAGATGAAATGCAAACACAGGCATAAAAAAAAAGAGCAAGCAAACGCTGGGGCCCAAACTGTCTAGATAGAACGGGACAGGAAAGAATACTGTCTGCAATCCAGCAAAAACGCTAAGAAAAATTCCAACACGTCTGATTTCCAAAAATACTGAGACCACACGATCTCTCCCCCGCTAGATCAGAACTCTGGCGTAAACTGGTAGCAAACCAGCAGATACTGAAATAACAGGGACTGAAAACACATAAACAGTGGTAAATGAAAAACAGTGTCCAGCGCAGGCCCAGCCGGGGATCCTGGCTAACCTCACTCAGAAGGGCAGAAAACAAAAGGGAAAATAAATGCCACAGAAATAAGCAGCAAATAACTTATCTGAAAGTTGCAGGAGAAAGCAGGAAGCAAGCTGACTTCCAAAAGGGGACCAGGAAGAAACTCTTCACCAGCGAGGATCATGGGAAGGTTGCTCACTTATATCTCCCCAGTCAGTGACACCTGATTGCCAATCATTGCCCCCAGCTGATAGACCTGTTAGCCAAAGCAGCTTTATTACTATCAGCAGCCACAAGGGGGAGCCTAAACTCAGAAGTCAGATCCAGAGCGTTCACAACAGTACCCCCCCTTGAGGAGGGGTCACCGAACCCTCACCTGCGCCACCAGGCTGATCAGGATGAGCCCGGTGAAAGGCGCGAACCAATCTCTCAGCATGAATGTCAGAAGCAACACCAAAGAATCTCTGAAGAGCCTTCAAGGAAGTGGGCTGAACCCAATCACAAATGGCCTGAACCTTGACCGGGTCCATTTCAATAGTGGACGGAGACAAAATGAATCCCAAAAACGAAACCTTCTGTACGCCAAAGAGACATTTTGATCCCTTAACATACAAAGCATTTTCTCTCAAAATCTGGAATACCATCCGAACATGTTCCACATGAGAATCCCAGTCATTGGAAAAAAACAAAATATCGTCCAAATAAACCATCAGAAACTTATCCACAAAATCCAGAAAATATCGTTAATGAAAGATTGGAAGACGGAAGGGGCATTAGTGAGCCCAAAAGGCATCACTAGGTACTCAAAATGCCCCTCAGGAGTATTAAACGGCGTCTTCCATTCATCTCCGTGCTTAATGCGAATAAGATTATACGCCCCCTAAGGTCAAGCTTGGTTAACCAACTAGCACCTTTCACTCTGGAGAATAAATCGGAAATCGGATGTAAAGGATACTAATATTTAACAGTGATCTTATTAAGGAGACGATAGTCAATACATGGCCTCAATGAACCATCCTTTTTGGCTACAAAGAAAAAAGGTGAAGAGGATGGTCTAATATGGCCCTTCTCCAATGACTCTTTGACATAAGATCGCATAGCATCATGCTCAGGTACAGACAAATTGAAGAGCCGACCATTGGGAAATTTACACCCGGGCACAATCATAACTCCTGTGGGAAGGCAAAGACGCAGACTTACTCTCACTAAACACATCAGAAAAATCAGCCAAATAGTCGGGGATATCCTGGGGAGAGGAAAAAAAAAACAGGAGTGTCACCACGAACACATTGACACTCCCAACTTACCACAGACACAGACTTCCAATCCAAAACATGATTATGGGTCTGCAACCAAGGAAAACCCAGTATAATAATGTCATGTAAATTATGTAACACCAAAAATTTACAATTCTCTTGGTGGTCCGGGGCTACCTGCATTATCACCTGGGTCCAAAGCTGGGTTTTTTTCTCCGCCAAAGGGGTAGAATCAATACCCAGCAAAGGAATAGGAGTCCGCAGGGGTACCATGGGAAAACCACAACGCCTGGCAAAGTCAAAATCCATCAGGTTCAGGGCTGCTCCTGAATCGACAAAAGCCTGAGCAGAAATTAAGGACAAGGAACAGATCAAGGTAACAGTCAAGAGAAATTTAGGCTGAACATTGCCCAAAACAAATGAGCGCGCAAAACGTATTCCCCGCCTAGGGCAGACAGAAATAGCATGAGAAGCGCCCCCACAATAGAATAACAACTTATTATGACTTCGAAATTCTCGACGCTGAGCCCCACAGACAACCCCATCACACTGCTTGGACTCAGAGGTTCGTTCAAAAGGCATCACCACCTATCGCATATTTCTACGTTCACGTAAATGTCTGTCAATTTGAATGGCTAATGACATACAGTCGCTGAGACCAGAGGGGACAGGAAATCCCACCATAATATCTTTTACGGTTTCTGCCAGACCCGTCCGAAAAAGAGCCGCTAGGTCATCATCGTTCCATTTAGTAAGGACTGCCCACTTTCGAAATTTCTGACAATATAACTCTGCCGCTTCCTGACCCTAGTTTAATGCCAACAAGGTTTTCTCAGCTTGATCAATAACATTAGGTTCGTCATACAACAACCCCAAAGCCTGAAAAAATGCATCAACATTAACCAAAACAGGATCCCCAGGTGTCAGGGAAAAGGCCCAGTCCTGAGGGTCGCTGTGCAACAGGGAGATGACAATTTTAACCTGCTGTACAGAGTCCCCGAGGAATTAAGTTTCAAGGCAAAAAACTATTTACAATTATTCTTAAAATTCGAAAATTTAGACCGATCCCCAAAAAAAAAATCAGGAATAGGGATCTTAGGTTCTGCAGTAGACAACTGAGCGAGATGGAAAATATTCCGAACTGCAGCAGCGAGCTGCTCAACACGACCAGACAACTGCTTAATTTCCATTGAAGAAAAAAAAATCCTTCTATGGCCCCCAGAGAAAGAGGAAAAAATATATAAAAAATTCTGGCAACTGTTTTTTTTTTACTATTCTTTCCTTCATTTGAGTACCATAGAATTACAGTCAGGCCGGTTATTCTATTATGATTCGGTAGCCGAGGAGGACAGTAGCCAAAATAGCCAAGGCAACCAGACACCCAGAGAGGTTGGCAACTAGCGGATTGCAGACCCCTAAACTGACAGCACAACTAGAAGTAGCCGTGAGATGTACCTACGATGACCTAGATGCCTCGACACAGCTTGAGAGTTAACTAAGCCTAAAGAGAGAAGGGGAAAGCTAACTGCCCCGGAGTAGGTAGCCCCCACACATACAGTATATTGGCGGTGAGACGAGATGAAATACAAACACAGGCAGAAAATAGAGCAAACTAAAATTCCAACACGTCTGATTTCCAAAAATACTGAGACCACTGTTGTGAACACGTTGGAGGCGACTTCGGAGCTGGGGCTCCCTCCGGTGGTTGCTGAGGGTAATGAACCAATTGCTGAATGGCTTTCAGCTGGGTCTGATTGGTCTGATATAAGTGACCTGAACTCCCATCAGCCTTGCCGGTAATCAATTGTTCTTCCAGGTCTAGCTTGGAGCTCAGCTTGCATTCCTGCTCTCATTCAGATAAGTGACTTGTTGTTTTTTTTTCCTCTGGTTGGATTTTCCTTGCTGGTTTGCTGCCTTGCAGTGGACTTCAGCCTGGTCCCCTTTTGGGGCCTGGCTCTGCATTTGTGCTCAGTTTGTGTTTGCACTTTTGCTCTATTCCTGTGTCACTTTTTATTTGCTGAATTGCTGTGTGTTACACCAGAGATCTGATTTAGGTGTTAGAGATCGTGTGACCTCAGGTTTTTTGTTAATCAGAACTGTTGGTATTTTTGTCAGGGTTTTTTGGGTTGCAGTCAGAATTCTTTCCTATACTTTTCTATCTAGACAGTATTGGGCCCCAGCGTTTGCTCAGTCTATTTTCTGTCTGTGTTCATATTTTCTTCTTGTCTAACCGCCATTACATGTTTGGGGGCTTCCTATTTCTTTGGGGGTTCTGCTACGGGGCAGTTAGCTTTCATTTTTCTGTCTTTAGGTGTAGCTATCTCTCTGGCTGTGACGAGGCGTCTAGGATCACCGTAGGTACGCTCCACGGCTACTTCTAGTGTTGCGGTTAGTTTAGGGTTCTGCAACCCAGTAGTTTCCAGCCTCTCTGGTGTATTGCTACTTTGGCAATTTTTGCTATTTCTCCTCAGCTACTGAATCAACAGTATTACCAGCCCACTGAAAATTATATAGTACTCAACAGAAGGGAAAAATAGTAAAAGGAAAAAGAAAAGGGAGTTGTCAGAATTTTTTTTTTCTGTTTGTTGCATTTTTTCCCTCTTTTTCTCTGGGTGCTGAGGGGGAATTTTTTCTTTGCCCTCAATGGAGTTTGCACAGTTGTCTGACCGTGTGGAGCGGCTTGCCGCTGAGGTTCAGAGCATTGCTACCTATCTTGCTAGGTTGCCGGTTGTGGAACCTAGGATCCTCATACCAGATTTATTTTTGGGGGAACGGTGAGATAGTGTTGCCCTGTGAGCCAGCTCCTGACCCCGTGCAGTGTGATGGTGTGACTTCTGGGGCTCAGCGTCATGAGTTTCGTAAGCGCAATGGGTTATGTTTCTACTATGGTGGCGCTTCTCATGCTATTTTCGTCTGCCCTAAGCGGGGAAGACGTTTTGCGCGCTCAGTTGTCTTGGGTAGTGTTCAGACTAAATTTCTGTTGACTGTTACCCTGATTTGCTCCCTATCCACATTTTCGGCTCAGGATTTTGTTGATTCAGGAGCACCTATTAACCTGATGGATTTTGACTTTGCCAAACGTTGTGGGTTTCCCTTGATACCCCTGCAGAAGTCTATTCCTTTGCTGGGCATTGATTCTACCCCTTTGGCGGAGAATAAACGCCAGTTTTCTACTCAGGTGATCATGAGGGTTGAACCAGATCATCAGGAGAGTTGCAAATTTCTGGTGTTGCATAATCTGCATGACATTATTGTACTGGGTTTCCCTTGGTTACAGACTCATAATCCTGTTTTGGATTGGAAATCTGTGTCTGTGACCAGTTGGGGCTGCCAATGTGTTAATGCCAACACTCCTGTTTTTTCTGCTTTTCCCCAGTCTCAGGATGTCTCTGAATTTTTGACGGATTTTTCTGATGTGTTTAGTGTGAGTAAGTCTGCATCCTTACCTCCTCACAGGAACTATGATTGCGCTATTGAGTTAGTGCCTGGTGGTAAATTTCCTAAAGGTCGCCCTTTTAATTTATCTGTACCTGAACACGATGCTATGCGATCTTATATCAAGGAGTCTTTAGAGAAGGGTCATATCAGACCATCCTCTTCACCCTTGGGTGCCGGTTTTTTCTTTGTTGCCAAAAAGGATGGTTCATTGAGGCCATGTATTGACTATCGCCTCCTGAATAAAATCACTGTTAAATATCAATATCCGTTACCCTTGATTTCTGACCTATTTTCCAGAGTGAAAAGTGCTAGTTGGTTTACCAAGCTTGACCTCAGGGGGACGTATAACCTTATTCGCATTAAGCACGGGGATGAACGGAAGACGGCGTTTAATACCCCAGAGGGGCATTTTGAGTACCTAGTGATGCCTTTTTGGCTTACTAATGCCCCTTCCAATCCTTTATGAATGATATTTTCAGGGATTTTGTGGATAAATTTCTGATCGTTTATTTGGATGATATCTTGATTTTTTCCAACGACTGGGACTCTCATGTGAAACATGTTCGGACTGTGTTCCAGATTTTGAGAGAGAATGCTCCGTATGTGAAGGGATCAAAGTGTCTTTTTGGCGTACAGAATGTTTCATTTCTGGGATTCATTTTGTCTCCGTCTGTTATTGAAATGGACCAGGTCAAGGTTCAGGCCATCTGTGATTGGGTTCAACCTACTACATTGAAGGCTCTTCAGATATTTTTGAGTTTTGCCAATTTTTATCGTAAATGTATTGGTAATTTCTCCGGTATTGTTAAATCATTGACTGATTTGACCAAAAAGGGTTCTGATGTGGTGAATTGGCCTCCTAAGGCAGTTTCTGCGTTTCAGGAACTTAAGTAGAGATTCATTTCTGCTCCTGTTCTACGGTAGCCTGATGTTTCTCTACCGTTTCAGGTGGAGGTTGATGCTTCTGAGATTGGGTCAGGTGCCGTTTTGTCCCAAAAGGATCCGGAGACCTCTAAGAGTAACCCTTGTGCCTTCTTCTCTCGAAAATTTTCTCCAACTGAACGTAATTATGACGTGGGTAATCGGGAGTTATTGGCCATGAAGTGGGCCTTTGAAGAGTGGAGACATTGGCTGGAAGGAACCAAACATCAGGTGGTGGTCCTCACGGACCATAAGAACCTGGTTTATCTCGAATCAGCCAAGCAACTTAATCCTAGACAGGCCAGGTGGGCCTTGTTTTTCACACGTTTTAATTTTGTGGTTTCTTTTCTTCCGGGCACTAAGAATGTTAAGGCGGATGCCCTCTCGAGTAGTTTCTTTGCGGATTCTCCTGAGTTAACTGATCCTGCTGTTATTTTGAAAGAGGGTGTAGTTCTTTCCGCTATTTCGCCCAATTTGAGACTGGCTCTGGAGGGGTGTCAGGAGGATTAACCTGAACGCTTCCCTGTTGGGAAATTGTTTGTCCCAGACCAGTGGAAGAAGAGTGTGATGTCTGAGATTCATTTTTCCACGTTGGCTGGTCATCCCGGTATTTTTGGTACCAGAGACTTGGTGAGTCGGTCCTTTTGGTGGCCTACCTTGTCTCGTGACGTCAGAGACTTTGTGCAGTTCTGTGGGACTTGCTCTCGTTCCAAGTCTTGCTCTCGCTCTAGTGGTTTGTTAATGTCATTACTTGTGCCCAAGAGGCCATGGACCCATATCTCTATGGATTTCATTTCCGACCTCCCTGTGTCTCAGAGAATGACCGTTATCTGGTTAATCTGTGATAGGTTTTCCAAGATGATACATCTTGTGCCATTACCTAAGTTGCCTTCCTCCTCCGAATTGGTGCCTTTGTTTTTTCAGCACGTGGTTTGGTCACATGGCATTCCGGAGAACATTGTGTCTAACAGAGGAGTCCAGTTTGCTTCCAGATTTTGGAGAACATTTTGTTCTAAACTTGGTGTTCAGTTATCTTTCTCTTCTGCATTTCACCCTCAGACCAATGGACAAACCGAGAGAACAAACCAGACCTTGGAGACTTATTTGAGATGTTTTGTGTCTGCTGATCAAGATGACTGGGTCTCTTTTTTGCCTTTGGCTGAATTTGCTCTTAATAATAGGGCTAGCTCTGCCACCTTGATGTCTCCATTTTTCTGCAATTCTGGGTTTCACCCTCGATTTTCTTCAGGACAGACGGAGGCCTCAGTCTGTCCGGGGGTTGACTCTATTGTGGAGCGTATGCAGCAGATTTGGGACCAGGTAGTGGAGAGGTTGTCTCTCTCTCAGGAGAAGGCCCAGCGGTTTGCCAACCGGCATAGGACTGATGGTCCTCGTTTTAAAGTGGGTGCTTGGTTTGGTTGTCCTCAAGAAATATCCCTACGAAATTTGCATCTCCAAAATGTAAGCCAATGTTCATTGGACCTTATAAGATCATGGAAATTCTTAATCCTGTTTCCTTCCATTTGCTTCTTCCAGGGACATTTAAGATCCATAACGTGTTCCACAAGTCCTTATTGAAGAGGTTTGTTGAGCCAGTGGTTCCTGTGGCTGCACCTTCCGACCCTGTTTTGGTTGAGGGCAATTTGGAGTATGTGGTTGAGAAAATATTGGATTCTCGTTTTGCTAGACGGAAACTCCAGTATTTGGTTAAGTGGAAAGGTTATGTTCAAGAGGACAATTCTTGGGTGTTTGCTTCGGACATCCATGCTAGGAGACTCATCCGTGCCTTTTCATCAAGCTCATCCTGATCGGCCTGGTTGCGCAAGTGAGGGTTAGGTGACCCCCTCCTCAGGGGGGGTACTGTTGTGAACACGTTGGAGGCGACTTCGGAGCTGGGGCTCCCTCTGGTGGTTGCTGAGGGTAATGAACCAATTGCTGAATGGCTTTCAGCTGGGTCCGATTGGTCTGACATAAGTGACCTGAACTCCCATCAGCCTTGCCGGTAATCATTTGTTCTTCCAGGTCTTGCTTGGAGCTCAGCTTGCATTCCTGCTCTCATTCAGATAAGTGACTTGTTGTTTTTTTTCCTTTGGTTGGATTTTCCTTGCTGGTTTGCTGCCTTGCAGTGGACTTCAGCCTGGTCCCCTTATGGGGCCTGGCTCTGCATTTGTGCTCAGTTTGTGTTTGCACTTTTGCTCTATTCCTGTGTCACTTTTTATTTGCTGAATTGCTGTGTGTTACAACAGAGATCTGATTTAGGTGGTAGAGATCGTGTGATCTCAGGTTTTTTTTTTTGTTAACCCCTTCACCCCAAGGGTGGTTTGCACGTTAATGACGGGCCAATTTTTACAATTCTGACCACTGTCTCTTTATGAGGTTATAACTCTGGAACGCTTCAACGGATCTTCGCGATTCTGAGATTGTTTTCTCGTGACATATTGTACTTCATGTTAGTGGTAAAATTTCTTCGATATAACTTGCGTTTATTTTTGAAAAAAACGCAAATATGGCGAAAATTTTAAAAATTTTGCAATTTTCAAACTTTGAATTTTTTTTCCCTTAAAACAGAGAAATATGTCACACAAAATAGTTAAGAAATAACATTTCCCACATGTCTACTTTACATCAGCACAATTTTGGAACCAAAATTTTTCTTTGTTAGGAAATTAGAAGGGTTAAAAGTTGACCAGTGATTTCTCATTTTTACAACAAAATTTACAAAGCCATTTTTTTAGGGACCACCTCACATTTGAAGTCACTTTGACAGGTCTATATGGCAGAAAATACCCAAAAGTGACACCATTATAAAAACTGCACCCCTCAAGGTACTCAAAACTACATTCAAGAAGTTTATTAACCCTTCAGGTGCTTCACAGGAGCTGAAGCAACGTGGATGGAAAAAATTATTATTTAACTTTTTAGCCACAAAAATGATCTTTTACAAACTTTTTTTTATTTTCACAAGGGTAAAAGGAGAAAATGGACAGATAAAGTTGTTGTGCAATTTCTCCTGAGTACGCCAATACCCCATATGTGGGGGAAAACCACTGTTTGGGCACACGGCAGAGCTCGTAAGGGAAGGAGCGCCGTTTGACTTTTTCAAACTAAAATTGGCTGGAATTGAGATTGGACGCCATGTCGTGTTTGGAGAGCCCCTGATACGCCTAAACAGTGGAAACCCCCCACAAGTGACACCATTTTGGAAACTAGACCCCCTAAGGAACTTATCTAGATCTGTTGTGAGCACTTTGAACCCCAAAGTGTTTCACAAAAGTTTATAATGCCTGGGTGTGAAAAAAAAAAAAAACAATTTTCCACAAAAATGATTTTTTAGTCCCAAATTTTTGATTTTTCCCAAGGAAATTGGACCCCAAAACTTGTTGTCCAATTTGTCCTGAGTACGCTGATACCCCATATGTGGGGGGGGGAAACTGTTTGGGCGCACGGCAGGGCTTGGAAAAGAAGCAGTAACGTTTTGGAATGCAAACATTGATGGGGGTCATGTTCCGTTTGTAGTGCCCCAGATGAGCCTAAACAGTGGAAACCCCCCACAAGTGACCCCATTTTGGAAGCTAGACCCCCTAAGGAACTTATCTAGATCTTTGGTGAGCACTTTGAACCCCAAGTGCTTCACACAAGTTTATAATGCCCGGGCATGAAAATAAAAAATCCTATTTTTTTTCCCACAAAAATTATCTCTTAGTCACTAATTTTTTATTTTCCCATAGGTAACAGGAGAAATTGGACCACAAAATTTGTTGTCCAATTTGTCCTGAGTACGCTGATACCCCATATGTGGGGGGGAACCACTGTTTGGGCGCATGGCAGAGCTCGGAATGGAAGGAGCACTATTTGACTTTTTCCAACCAAAATTGGCTGGAATTGAGATTGGAGCCATGTTGCATTTGGAGAGCCCCTGATGTGCCTAAACAGTGGAAACCCCCACAAGTGACCCCATTTGGGAAACTAGACCCCCTAAGGAACTTATCTAGATCTTTGGTGAGCAATTTGAACCCCCAAATGCTTCACACAAGTTTATAACGTAGAGCCGTAAAATTAAACAATTATATTTTTTCCACAAAATTGATCTTTTCACCCCAATTTTTATTTTCCCAAGGGAAACAAGACTCCAAAAGTTATTGTGCAATTTGTCCTGAGTGCGCTGATACCCCATATGTGGGGGTAAACCACTGTTTGGGTGCATGGCAGAGTTTGGAAGGGAAGGAGCGCCGTTTGACTTTTTCAACGCAGAATTGGCTGGATGCCATGTCGTGTTTGGAGAGCTCCTGATCTGCCTAAACAGTGGAAACCCCCCACAAATGACACCATTTTGGAAACTAGACCCCTCAAGGAACTTACTAGATGTGTGGTGAGCACTTTGAACCCCAAAGTGCTTCACAGAAGTTTATAACGTACAGCCGTAAAATAAAAAAATTCTTTTTTT
>JARQOD010000002.1:490156106-490226164 GCA_033576555.1 Oophaga sylvatica
TCCAATTTGTTTACAGATTTTGGAGAGCCTTTTGTTCTAGACTGGGAGTTCAGTTGTCTTTCTCCTCTGTTCTCTCAGTCTGCCCATTGGTCTGAGGGTGAAACGCAAATCAGACTTTGGAAACTTATTTGAGATGTTTTGTGTCTGCTGATCAAGATGACTGGGTCTCTTTTTTGCCCTTGGTTGAATTCGCTCTAAATAATAGGGCCAGTTCTGCTACTTTAATGTCCCCTTTTTTCTGCAATTTCGGGTTTCAGCCTCGGTTTTCTTCGGGGCAAGTGGAGGCTTCTGTCTGTCCAGGTGTTGACTCTATGGTAGCGAGAATGCAGCAGATTTGGGATTAAGTAGTGTATAAGTTGTCTCTCTCTCAGAAGAGGGCCCAGGGTTTGCCAACCGGGATAGGACTGATGGTCCCCGGTTTAAAGTGGGTAACATGGTTTGGTTGTCCTCAAAAAATATCCCTATGAAGGTTGCGTCTCCAAAATTTAAGCCAAGGTTCATTGGACCTTATAAGATCTTGGAAATCCTTAATCCCGTTTCTTTCCATTTTGCTCTTCCTGGGACGTTTAAGATTCACAACGTCTTCCATAAATCTTTATTGAAAAGGTTTGTTGAGCTAGTGGTTCCTATGGCTACGCCCCCTGTGCCTGTTTTGTTTGAGGGCAATCTGGAGTATAAAGTGGCGAAGATATTGGATTCTCGTCTGTTTAGACGGAGACTCAAGTATTTGGTCAAGTGGAAAGGTTATGGTCAGGAGGACAATTCTTGGGTGTTTGCTTCTGACATTCATGCTGAGATATTGGTTTTTGCCTTCCACCGAGCTCACCCTGATCGGCCTGGTGGTGCAGGTGAGGGTTCTGTGACCCCTCCTAAAGGAGGAGGTACTGTTGTGAACGCCTTGGATCCGAATTCTGAGTCTGGGCTCCCTCTGGTGGCTGCTGATAGTAATGAAGCTGATTTAGCTAGCAGAGGTCCATCAGCTGGGGACGATTGGCAATTAGGGGTTGCTGACTGCGGAGATATAAGTGAGCAACCTTCCCATGATACTCGCAGGTGGTTTGTTATTCCTGGTCCAATTTGGAAGTCAGCTTGCTTCCTGCTGTCTCCTGCAACTTTCAGATAAGTTATTTTCTGCTTGTTTCTGTGGCTTTTGTTTTCCTTTGTTTTTCTTTCCTCCTGGAGTGAGGTCAGCCAGGTTCCCTGTTGGGGCCTGTGCTGGTCTCTGTTTCTCATTTACCACTGTTTATTTGTTCAGTCCCTGTTATTTCAGTGTCTGCTGGTTAGCTACCTTTTCACACCAGAGTTCTGATCTAGCGGGGGAGAGATTGTGTGGTCTCAGTATTTTTTGAAATCAGACTTGTTGGAATTTTTCCTAGGGTTTTGCCGGATTGCAGACAGTAGTTACCAACCTCTCTGGGTGTCTGGCTGCCTTGGGTATTTTTGCTACTGACCTCCTTGGCTACCAAATCATAACAGGATTCCTATCCGACTCAACACTGGAGGGAGTGTGGTAAGGCTGTGAAGAATGTATCCAGCCACTATGTGGTCTACCATGGCAGTGTGAGACAGTACCTCTGGTTGCAACCACTTTTGTATTAGGGCCAGTAAGTTATAACACTGGGACCTCGCTGGTTTGAAAAAGTTAAACTCCTTTCCAGTATCCCAAAATAAAATCAGAAATTAATACTGCCCTAGTTAACTATTTCAAAGAAAACGACACGCCACTCCTTAAACCGTTCTCTCTCTGGAACGCTCATAAAGTGGTTCTGAGAGGAGTTCTGACTCATATTTCTTCCAGATTCAAGAAATCCAATAGAAATAAAATTAAATCTCTACAATCTTCCATCAAGGAAAAAGAACGGATTCAGACATCCAGGTCAAATCCATGTCCCATAATACAAACTGAAGTCTCTAATCTCCGGCAAGAATTGAAATCGACTATTTTTTCATTCTATGATTCAGCCCTGAAATCTTCTAGATTTAAACAATATACCTCACTCAATCGTCCCAGCAGGTATATGACTAATCGTTTAAATGAAATTAGAATCCGAAACAAAATAGACAAAATTGTGACCCATACACAAACTACCCTTACCCATCCCAAAGATATTGCCAACTCATTTGCAGAATACTTCAATAATTTATACAACCTCCAACAAACCCATCCGTTGGCTCAACCAACTAAAGCAGATATCGACTCCTTTCTTTCATCAATAGACTTGCCTAAATTAAGTGCCGAGGATCTGAATTTTCTTTCTTTGCCTTTTAATAAAAGCGAAATACTGGAGGTGATTAAATCCTTAAAAACTTTTAAGTCCCCAGGGCCTGATGGCTTCTCCAACTACTTTACAAGGCCTTTGGTGATCTTCTAGCCCCTCAATTAGAAAAAGTCGTTAATGTAGCTTCTAAGCTTGGTCATTTCCCTGATGAGATGTTGGAAGCCTCCATAATCCTTATACCCAAACCCAATTCTGATCCTCAAAATGTTGCCAGTTATCGTCCCATCTCCCTTATAAACACAGACGTAAAGATCTACACAAAAATACTGGCTAATCGGCTGAGTCAGTTCCTTCCTAAATTGATTTCTATCGATCAGCTTGGTTTTCTTAAAACAGGCAGTCAACAGATGGAACGAGAAGGCTCATTAATTTGAAGAAAATAATTTCTTCCAAAAACTCAGTGCCACCGTCATATCTCTTGACTATAGTTACAATTTCATATTGTTTCCTCCTTCACCCTCTTTCCTGCTTTTTCCTTTCCCTTTCCTTCTATCTCTCTCTTTCTCTTCCTTATTTCCTTTTGTTTCCCTTCCCGTCCTTGAAAATTTGAATAAAATTATTGGAAAAGAAAGAGTTAAACTCCCACTGATGCACCCGCTGGGCTCAAAAACCAATCCATTTACGCCAAGAAGTGGTAGGATCTCACCCATGACTATTGTGTAGTCCACGACATGCTCAGCCAGTAAGTCACAATTGGTCTTCTGGGATCCTGACTCCAGAAAGGGAGCAATGACTTCTGCCCATTGATCCCGGGGTAGACTTTCCCTCTCAGACCCTCTCTCAAACATGTCCAGGTAGGTCTCAACGTCATCTGAAGATTTCATCTTGAGAATTGCCACCTGGACCGCTTTCATAGAATCATAGAATCATAGAATTGTAGAGTTGGAAGGGACCTCCTGGGCCATCTGGTCCAACCCCTTGCTCAAAGCAGGATTCTCTAAATCATCCCAGACAGATGTCTGTCCAGCCTCTGTTTGAAGACTTCCATTGAAGGAGAACTCACCACCTCTCGTGGCAGCCTGTTCCACTCACTGATCACTCTAACTGTCAAAAAGTTTTTTCTAATATCTAATCTGTGTCTTCTCCTATTCAGTTTAATCCCATTGCTTCTAGTCTTTCCTTGTGCAAATGAGAATAAAGATGATCCTTCTACAATGTGACAGCCCTTGAGATATTTGTAGACAGCTATTAAGTCTCCTCTCAGTCTTCTTTTTTGCAAGCTAAACATTCCCAAATCCTGCAAACGTTCCTCATAGGACATGGTTTGCAGACCGGTCACCATTCTGGTGGCTCTTCTCTGAACTTGCTCCAGTTTGTTGATGTCTTTTTTTAAATGTGGTGCCCAAAACTGGACACAGTATTCCAGATGAGGTCTGACCAAAGAGGAGTAGAGAGCAATAATGATCTCACGTGATCTAGACTGTATGCTTCTGTTGATACATCCTAGAATTGCATTTGCCTTTTTTGCTGCTGCATCACACTGTTGACTCATGTTCAGTCTGTGATCAATTAGTATACCCAAGTCTTTTTCACATGTGCTGTTACTTGGCCCTATTCCTCCCATTTTGTATATGCTTTTTTCATTTTTATTGCCCAGATGTAGTACTTTGCATTTTTCCCTGTTAAAATCCATTCTGTTAGTTGCTGCCACACTTCTTCGTTTATTTATATCTTTTTGAATCCTCTCTCTCTCTCTTCTCTAGTATTAGCTACCCCTCCTAGCTTTGTGTTATCAGCAAATTTGATTAGTTTACCCTTAATTCCTTCATCTAAATCATTGATAAAGATGTTGAACAATACAGGGCCCAAAACAGAGCCTTGTGGTACCCCACTTGAGACATTCTTCCAACTGGATGTGCAGCCATTTACGACCACTCTTTGGGTCCGATCACTAAGCCAGTTATGAATCCACCTAACAGTTGCCTTGTCCATTCCATACTTATTCATTTTTTCAATAAGGATTGTGTGAGATACTTTGTCAAATGCTTTGCTGAAGTCAAGATATACTATATCTACAGCATTTCCCTGATCCACCCAGTCAGTGATTCTGTCATAGAAGGAAATTAAGTTAGTCTGACATGACTTATTAGTTACAAACCCATGCTGACTCTGTTTAATCACTTCATTCTTATCCAGGTACTTGCATACTTGTTCTTTAATAATTTATTATCTTTCCTGGTATAGAAGTCAGACTCACCGGCCTGTACTTCCCTGGGTCCACCTTCTTCCCCTTTTTGAAGATAGGAACATTTGCTCTTCTCCAGTCTTCTGGGACTTCTCCTGTTCTCCAAGAATTTTCAAAGATTATGGACAGTGGTTCAAGAATTTCTTCTGCTATCTCCTTCAGTACTCTGGGGTGTAATTCATCTGGACCTGGAGACTTGAATTCATTTAGGTAGCTAAGTGTTTTCACACTGTCTTTCTGTTTATAGATATCCTGGATTCTTCTATTCCTTTAATAGGACAGTGAAGATCAGTTGATGTTACATTTCCTTTCTGAGAGAAAACAGATGCAAAATAGGAATTTAAAAGTTCAGACTTCTCAACATCCTGTCCTACCATTTCATCATTTTCATCCTGTAAAAATCCTATAGCATCTTTGACTTTTCTTTTACTTTTGACGTATCCCCAAAATCCTTTTTTGTTGCTTTTGACGTCACTTGCAAGCCTTAATTCATTGTCAGCTTTAGATAATCTGATTTGTGCCATGCAGGTTCTGCAGACGGCTGTAATACTATTGTAGGAACTCGAGGATTCTGATAGCGTGGGGCAATGAACAATCAGAGACGGGTTTCTTTGAATGCAAATAATGTATTTGTGAAACAGCAAAACACCCAAAAACAATATTCAAACAACCCGTAGTGACATGCAATGAGTCCATATATATATACACAAGTCCAGTTATATGAATCCGGATATATAAGTCCTTGAACCTCTATAGCGAGGGTGGTAAAGTTCTTACGACGGAGTCCTCACACAAATGTGACCACAAGGTAAGTCTGATGCACAGGTAACGTGGCTGGATTTACACACTGCTGGTGTGTGAAGAGTCAGATCCAGGTATGCAGAAAACACAGGGAGGTTTCCAGGGAACAAGTGTAATCTCTAGTTGGTGCTTAATTCAGTGAAGGTTCCAACAAACCAAGGTTATGATAACACAGTACGTGCAACTTACTTATGCAGAGAATGTCCAGAGCCATGGGTAGAAACTGCTGTGGCTGAGAAACACCTGAAGATAAGGTTATGCACTTTCCTGGTAAATACACAAAAGATCTGTGAGGAACAAAGCAGCTGGGTTGCAGGGAAACAGAAGCAGAATATTCCAGCAGTGAAGCCAGCACCTGAGCCGGGTTTTAAACAAACGAACAGGAAGTAGGGCACACAAAACAGCAAACTCCATTTTAACAAAGGGCAAAATCATTGACAAAGTTACCTAGAAAACCCAGAATACTGACATTACTCCCCCCTAAAGACGGCCTCCGGACGGTCCTGGACCAGGCCTGTCCGGGTATCTCCGATGAAACTGAGCAATCTTCAGAGGCGCATTGATGTTACTTACTGGTTCCCAAGAATCATTTTCAGGAGAGTAACCTTGCCATCTAACTAGATACTGAAGCCGGTTTCTATGAAGTCTCGAATTAACAATATCCTGTACCACGAATTGTTCTTCGCCATCAACCAACACTGGTGGAGGGGGAGGTACGATACGTCCCTGAAACGTGTTAGGAGAGACTGGTTTTAATAAGGAAACATGAAATACTGGGTGTACCTTTAAAGTCCGTGGTAGCTTCAACCGACAGGCAACAGAGCTCACAATCCCAGTGATCTTGAATGGACCGATGAATTTCTGTCCCAGTTTCTGCGAAGGAACACCCAATTTTAGATTCTTGGTGGACAACCAAACTGAGTCTCCTACCTTATACATAGGTGCTGGTTTCCGGAATCTATCAGCCGACTTCTTGTAACGCTCCTGTGCTGTGGTCAGGGAGTCCTTCAAAACTTCAAGATTACGTTGCAACGCCGTCACTCTGTCTTCAACCGCTGGTACCGAAATCGTAACCGGAGACCTAGGCAAAATACTTGGATGATAACCCAGGTTGGCAAAAAAAGGCGTTACCTTCGTGGAACTGCTTTGGGAGTTGTTGTACGAAAATTCCGCTAGAGGAAGTAGCTTCAGCCAATCGTCCTGCAAATGACTGACGTAACAGCGTAGATATTGCTCCAAGGTTTGATTTGTCCGTTCGGTCTGCCCGTTGGTCTGAGGATGGTATGCAGAAGACAAGCAAACATTAATGTGGAGCGCAGAACAAAATCCTTTCCAAAATCTAGAGGTAAATTGTATTCCCCGGTCAGAAATGATGTCATCTGGTACCCCATGCAGCCGGAAAATGTTCTGGATAACTAGATCTACTGTCTCTGTAGCTGAGGGAAGACCAGCACACGGAATGAAATAGCAGCTTTCGTTAAACGATCTAATACCACCAAAATAGTATTTTTACCACCAGAGGTGGGTAACTCCACAATAAAGTCCATCGAAATAGACCCCCAAGGGCGAGACGGTACAGGTAGCGGTTTAAGAAGACCAGTAGGTGGAAACGCGAGGAACCTTGTACCGGGCACAAACTTCACAAGAGCGGACATAGTCATTCACATCCTTCAAGCAGGTAGGCCACCAAAAAAAACGAGTTAACAATTCCTGCGTCTTCTGTACCCCCCTATGACCAGCCAATTTAGAGTCGTGGACCAATTTGAGAACTCGAAGTCTTACAGCCTCTGGGACATAAATACATCGATCTCTAAGCCACACACCATTCCGAAGGACAAGATTCACATTGTCAGGTGGAGCTGCAAGAAATACGTCACCGTCATAGGCCAGCTTGATCTCCTGCCACAAGTCCCGGTTCCGGAGCACTCCAACGAAATTGGCCTCCGACAAGATGGTCTTCGACGGGGTCCCAGGCACGGAATCCACGGTATGGATTCGGGATAATGCGTCAGCTTTCCCATTACGTGAACCTGGGCGGTACGAAATAATAAAATTAAACTGGTTCAAGAACAAACTCCACCTAGCTTGTCGAGGAGAAAGACACCTGGCAGACTTAAGGAATTCCAAATTGCGATGATCCGTGAGTACTACTACCTGCTGAGTTGCCCCCTGCAAATGGTGTCTCCATTCCTTAAAGGCAGAAATAATTGCCAAAAGTTCCTTATCTGCCACATCATAGTTCAGTTCTGCAGAAGATAACCTACGAGAGAAGAAGGCACACGGGTGCAGCAAACCTTTGTCTCCGGTACGTTGTAGAGGATAGCTCCCAATGCACAGTCAGACGCGTCCACCTCCACGATAAAAGGCTGTGCAGGATCCGGATGCATCAATATTGGAGCCGTGGTAAAACAACCCTTCAGGCGATCAAAGGCTTCCTGAGCTTGCGAAGACCATTCAAACTTCTTCCCCTTCTTGGTGAGGAGAGTGATGGGATGGACAATTTCTGAAAAATTTCGGATAAACCGTCTATAAAAGTTAGCAAAGCCAATGAATCGTTGTACCTCCTTAATGTTTCCTGGTACCGGCCAGTCCAAGATTGCCTGGATCTTGCTGGACTCCATATTCAATCCCTGAGGCGAGATAACATAGCCTAAAAATTGAATTTCAGAACAATGGAACTCACACTTTTCGAGTTTGATGTACAAATGATTATCTCTCAAACGTCTAAGTACGGTCTTGACATGTTCCTGATGTTCCTGTAAGGAGTCAGAAAAGATTAAGATGTCATCAAGGTAAATTACCACATATTGGTCCAATAAATCCCTGAAAATGTCGTTGGCTAAATGTTGAAAAGCAGCAGGAGCGTTACAGAGTCCGAATGGCATCACCAAATATTCAAAATGTCCATACCGGCATCTAAAAGCTGTCTTCCATTCGTCTCCGGGCCGTATACGGAGTAAATTATATGCCCCACGAAGATCTAATTTGGTAAATACTTTGGCCTGGCGAACTCTTTCCAACAATTCTGGAATTAGGGGCAACGGGTACCTGTTACGAATGGTTACCTTATTTAACTCCCGGTAGTCAATGCAGGGTCTTAGAGTACCATCCTTCTTCTTTACAAAGAATATTGGAGCTCCCGCTGGTGAAGAAGATGGTCGGATAAACCCCTTGGCTAAATTCTCATCTATATACTCTCGTAAAGATTTTAATTCCGGAGCCGCCAACGGGTAAACATGGCCGAAAGGAATCGCTGCTCCAGGAAGCAATTCTATGGGGCAGTCATACGGTCTATGTGGGGGAAGTTGATCTGCCTTCCTTTTATCACAAATGTCTGAGAATTCCTGATAAATCAGAGGGAGAGTAGGTACCTGTATCACCTCTTCCAAGTTCTGGGTAACTGGAGCCGCCACAGTTGGACTGATGGTAGAACTGCACTTCGGGAGAAAGGTTATCTCCTTGGTTTCCCAATTGATGATTGGATTTTGTGACCGTAACCAGGGAATTCCTAAAATTACAGGAAAATGAGGAGAAGATATTAACATGAATGAAAGTGTTTCTTGATGGTCTGGTTCCATCTTACACTCCAGAGGCACTGTCTCCCGATCTACTGGTCCAGAAACTAATGGGGAACCATCCACCGTTTCCATAGTGATTGGTGAAGCTCTTAGTTGTGTCTTTATACCATGTTCCTTTGCAAAAGAAGAATCCATGAAATTCCCACCTGCTCCAGAGTCTATCATGGCAGAACTTGATATCCACTGTTCCTCCCACTGAATCTGTATAGGAAGAGAACAATGTGAATATTTCTCCCCTTGATCTTTAGGGGAAGTCGGCATCAGTATTGGGGGAAAAACCGCATCTAGATGTAGACTGGTTTCCGAAACTTCAGACTCAGCGTCTGTGTTATCATAATCCCCTACTACCGCCAACACCTTGTTGGGTCGCCTAGGACATTTAGGACAATTGATGAGGAAATGGTCCGATTGACCACAATAGAAACATAAGCGCTCACGGAGACGGTGTTCGCGGCGTTCATTATTCTCACGTCTCTGCAGTGAGTCCACCTGCATAGGCACCTCCTCAGCCTCTCGCGGGTTTTTGCCTGTGGTTTCCCTGGACGGAAGAGAGTAATTAGTAATGCGATTTACAGCGGCCCATTTTTCTTGTCTGCGTTCAGTTAAACGGATATCAATACGTACACAGTGCTGTATAAACAATTCAAACTCCTGTGGAGACTCTGAACGAGCTAGCTCATCCTTGATTGCATTTGACAAACCTTTTCTAAAGATTGGTAATAAAGCATTGTTTTCCCACTGGGTGTCCACCACTAACCTTTTAAATTCAGTAACATATTCTATGACTGACCGTTTCCCCTGGCGTAAGGAAAGCAAGGCAGATTCAGCGGTAGCACGGCGGTTGGGATCGTCGAACATTTGCGCCATGGCTGCCAGAAAATTGTCCAAATTATTTAGACGGGTATCATGACTTTCAACCATAGGATTTGCCCAAGCCAGTGCACGTGATGTCAACAACATAATAATACATAGAACCTTAGATCTATCAGACCGGTAGTAGGAGGCATGTACATCAAAAAATAATATACATTGATTAACAAACCCACGGAATTGACTTCGGTCACCATTAAAACGGAATGGAGGCAATTTGGGCATACTGGTGGATGAGGTAGGCTCAGTAGGTAAGGCCTCCAGGACTCCTAACCTAGAACGTAGATCTTGGAGAGCCTGACCAAACCCCTGTGCATTGTGGTTAACCCGAGACTCCAAGTCTCTAATCTGATTGTGTGCAGCCGCCACCTCCTGCTGCAAGGAGTTAACTATGGTGAACAATTTGTCTGCCCGTGTCTCCGTCATTGCCCCAGCAGAATCCTCTTTTTTAGGCTGGAATATCCTGTAATACTATTGTAGGAACTCGAGGATTCTGATAGCGTAGGGCAATGAACAATCAGAGACGGGTTTCTTTGAATGCAAATAATGTATTTGTGAAACAGCAAAACACCCAAAAACAATATTCAAACAACCCGTAGTGACATGCAATGAGTCCATATATATATACACAAGTCCAGTTATATGAATCCGGATATATAAGTCCTTGAACCTCTATAGCGAGGGTGGTAAAGTTCTTACGACGGAGTCCTCACACAAATGTGACCACAAGGTAAGTCTGATGCACAGGTAACGTGGCTGGATTTACACACTGCTGGTGTGTGAAGAGTCAGATCCAGGTATGCAGAAAACACAGGGAGGTCCAGGAACAAGTTAATCTCAGTTGTGGCTTAATTCAGTGAAGTCCAACAACAAGTTCATATGTCAGTAAGGTTCCAGTAACAGTTCCAACAGCTCTCACCAGAGGTAATGCACGAAGGGTTAAACAGCAACAGTTCAGAAACACAGTTCTTATCAGATGGAGTGAACCAAGGGTTAAATTCCCAAGTCAACAGTTTAGTGATAACACAGTACGTGCAACTTACTTATGCAGAGAATGTCCAGAGCCATGGGTAGAAACTGCTGTGGCTGAGAAACACCTGAAGATAAGGTTATGCACTTTCCTGGTAAATACACAAAAGATCTGTGAGGAACAAAGCAGCTGGGTTGCAGGGAAACAGAAGCAGAATATTCCAGCAGTGAAGCCAGCACCTGAGCCGGGTTTTAAACAAACGAACAGGAAGTAGGGCACACAAAACAGCAAACTCCATTTTAACAAAGGGCAAAATCATTGACAAAGTTACCTAGAAAACCCGGAATACTGACAACGGCATTATATTCTCCTTTAGATATGCCTCACTCTTTCCATTTGATAAACATTTCTTTCTTCCTTTTTAGCATGTGTTTAAGTTCTTTGTTCATCCATCCTGGTTTCCTTAAATGCTTCCCATTCTACCCTCTTTTCGGAATTGTTAATGATTGTGCTTTGAGAATCTCATTTTTCAAGATTTTCCATCCTTCCTGGACATTTTTGTCCTTAAGGATATCCAGCTATTGGATCCCTCCAATTCTCTTTCTGAGTCCCTTAAAATCTGCCTTTCTGAAATCTAACCTTGACGTCTGAGTCTTCACAGGTCTTCCTCCTTTTGTTATCCAAAATTCTAAAATAGCATGGTCACTACCTCCTAGGGTCCCAGCCACTCTTACCTCCTCAACCATTTCCTCCCTGTTTATAAGGATTAGATCCAAGGTAGCAGATCCCCTTGTTTTCTCCCCTACCTTTTGGAAGATAAAGTCAGCAAGAGAGGATAAGAATTTCCTTGACCTGTTAGTTTTGCCTGAGAGATTCCCAACAAATGTCTGGATTGTTCAAATCTCACATGACCATACAATGGTGTCCTTTCCATTGTTCGCTCCTTGTATTCTTACCCAAACAGTTTCCACAGAACTCCCAGTCTCTGAAGCTTCAATCTCTGTGCAGATATACGCTTTTCTAACATACAATGCGACACCTCCTCCTCGTTTATTAAGTCTGTTTCTTGCAAATAAGTTGTATCCTTCTAGCCTTGTATTACAATCATATGTATCGTCCCACCAAGTCTCAGTGATTCCAATGACATCATATTTCTTCTCCTGCGTTAGTAGTTCCAGTTTTCCTTGTTTGTTACCCATGCTTTGTGCATTCGTATAGAAACATTTTAGTTTGTGATTGGTTTCTCTTTCTTCAATATTTTTATTATGTAGATTTTTTTGTCTTTGTTCTTCGCCTTCACTTCTAATAGCAGAAATCTCAATAGTATTTGTCAGGTGTATGGCTTTTGCTGGCGTTTTGCTTCCCTTCCCACATTGTTCTAGTTTAAAGCTCTCCTGATGAGTGTAGCAAGGCGACTTCCAAATACATGTTTTCCAGTCTTCGTAAGGTGCACCCCATGTCTAGCAAGTAGTCCATCATATGGGTAATTCACTCCGTGATCCAAAAATCCAAATCCTTGCTGACGGCACCATCGACATAGCCAGTTGTTCACCTGCAGAATCTTCTTCCACCTCCTTGTTCCATGGACATCCACTGGAAGGATGGAAGAGAAGACCACCTGCGCTCCCAGTTCTTTCACTTTCTTACCTAAGTTTTCAAAGTCACTGCAGATGGTTTCCAGGTCGTTTCTTGTGGTGTCATTTGTCCCCACATGTATTAGCAGGAATTGGGTAGTCATCTGTAGGTCTGAAGAGTCCTGATATCCTGTCAGACACATCTTTAATTTTTGCACCTGGAAGACAGCACATTTCTCTTGAGGTTAAATCCGGTCTGCAGATAGCGGCCTCTGTTCCTCTTAACAGGGAATCCCCCATGATAACAACTCTCCGTTTCTTCTTCACAACCGTTTTCTTTCTCCATTCAGGAGGACTCTGAGGGCGTACAAGGTTATTTTTTGTGGCCAAAGTCTTATCTTGATGTATTTCTTCATCGTTCTCCTGTGTAAGAGCCTGGTACTGGTTCCTGAGCAGAATGGTGCTGACTGCCTCCCGATCCTCCTGCTTCTCTGGGTCACATGCTTCCATTCCTCTGTTTCTTCAGGTGCACTTCGAATTTCTTCTCTTTCTGTAACATGAAGAGATAATTCTGCTCTGTCTAAGAACTCTTCACCTTCCTTAATGGTTTTCAATGTAGATAACCTCTCTTCCAGATTTTGCAACTTTTCCTCCAACAGGGACACAAGCTTGCATTTCTGGCATGTGAAGTTTGGCTTTTCCACTGGTAAGTCTGTGAACATGTAGCAAGAAATGCAGCTCACCAAATGGCTCTTGGCCTCTTCCATGTTCTTATTGTTCAAGAGATATTCAAGCGGTGAAATATATGCCAAAACTCGCGCGTGGACCGCCCGAGAAGTCCTGCTGTCTGTAGCATATATTTAACTTCATAAATTATGCTGTTAGCTCATCCATACAGTGAGGAAAATAAGTATTTGATATACTGCCGATTTTGCAAGTTTTCCAACTTACAAAGAAAGGAAAGGTCTGTAATTTTTATTATAGGCACACTTCAACTATGAGAGACAGAATCTTAAAAAAGAAATCCAGAAAATCACATTGTATGATTTTTACATAATTAATTTGCATTTTATTGCATAAAATAAGTATTTGATACAATAGAAAAGCAGAACTTATTATTTGGTATAGAAACCTTTGTTTACAATTACAGAGGTCAGACGTTTCCTGCAGTTCTTGACCAAGTTTGCACACACTGCAGCAGGGATTTTGTCCCACTCCTCCATACAGACATTCTCCAGATATTTCAGATTTTGGGTCTGTTGCTGGTCAACATTAAGTTTCAGCTCCCTCCAAAGATTTTCTTTTGGGTTCAGGTCTGCAGACTGGCTAGGCCACTCAAGGACCTTGAAATGCTTCTTACGGAGCCACTCCTCAGTTGCCCTGGCTGTGTGTTTCGGGTCATTGTAATGCTGGAAGACCAGCTACAACCCATCTTCAATTCTCTTACTGAAGAAAGGAGGTTGTTGGACAAAGTCTTGCGATACATGACCCTGTCCATCCTCCCTCCAATACAGTGCAGTCGTCCTGTTCCCTTTGCAGAAAAGCACCCCCAGTATGATGTTTCCCCCACCATGCTTCACGGTTGGGATGGTGTTCTTGGGGATGTACTCATCCTTCTTCCTCCAAACACAGCAAGTGGAGTTGATACCAAAAAGTTCTCTTATGGTCTCATCTGACCACATGACACTCTTCCATGCCTCCTCTGGATCATCCAGATGATCATTGGCGACCTTTCAAATGGGCATTGACATGTTCGGGCATGAGCAGGGGGACCTTTAATGCCCTGCAGGATTTTAATGCATGAATGCATAGTGTGTTACTAGTGGTAATGTTTGAGACTGTGATCCAGCTCTTTTCAGGTCATTGACAGGTCTTCCCATGTAGTTCTGGGCTGATTCCTGACATTTCTCAGAATCATCCTTACCCCACGAGGCAAAATCTTTCATGGAGCCCCAGACCAAAAAAGATTGACAGTCATCTTGTGTTTCTTCCATTTTCTAAAAAATTGTGCCAACAGTTGTCTTTTCACCAAGTTACTTGACTATTGTCCTATAGCCCATTTTCAATTTTGTCCCTGTTGTCCTTAGACAGCTCTTTGGTCTTGGCCATGGAGAGGAGGTTTGAGTGAGATTGATGGAGTGTATAGACAGGTGTCTTTTATGAATGTAAAAGTTCAAACAGATGCAATTAATACAGGTAATGAGTGCACAGTAGGAAGGCTTCATAAAGAAAAACTAGCAGGTCTGCAAGAATCAGAGTTTTTGCTGGTTGGTAGGTGATCAAATACTTATTTCATGTAATAAAATGGAATGTAATTATTTAAGACTCATACAATGTGATTTTCTGTGTTTTTTTTTCTTTTTAAGATTCTGTCTCTTACAATTGAATTATACCTTCAAAAAAATTATAGACCTTTCCATTCTTTGTAGGTGGGCAAACTTGAAAAATCAGCAGCATATCAAATACTTATTTTCCCCACTGTATATATCTAGTGCATGGTGCCCATTACATAGGTACACACTTATTAGAGTACTACACTTAAGGACCACTGTTTTCATATTTATTGCACTATGCACTTTATATATAGTACTGTACTGACCATTTTTTTATACGCTAGTGTAAGAGAACCCTTAGGCTGGGGTTACACAAGCCTAACTCAGAACTATAAAAAAGGAACTGCACTTAGACCAATGTTATTTAACGAGACAATTGCAAATCTGCAGGGTGTCTTTTCAGCTGTAATCTACAGGGTGGGCCATTTATATGGATACACCTAAATAAAATCGGAATGGTTGGTGATATCAACTTCCTGTTTGTGGCACATTAGTATATGGGAGGGGGATAACTTTTCAAGATGGGTGGTGACCATGGCGGCCATTTTGAAGATGGTCATTTTTGATCCAACTTTATTTTTTTCAATGGGAAGAGGGTCATGTGACACATCATACTTATTGAGAATTTCATAAGAAAAACAATGGTGTGCTTGGTTTTAATGTATCTTTATTCTTTCATGAGTTAGTTACAAGTTTATGACCACTTATAAAGTGTGTTCAAAGAGCTGCCCATTGTGTTGGATTGTCAATGCAACCCTCTTCTCCCATTCTTGACACACTGATATCAACACTGCAGAAGAAATGCTAGCATGTTGTTTCAGATGCTGCACATCTCATATCTTCACAGCATAGACAATTGCCTTCAGATGACCCCAAAGATAAAAATATAATGGGGTCAGATCGGGAGACCTCCACTTTCCAGGAAACTGAACATGGCACGTTCCCTGAGGGTTTCCAGCAAGATGGTGCACCACTACATTATGGGTGTCAGGTCCGAGCATTCCTACATGAACAGTTTCCTGGAAAGTCGGTTGGTAAATTTTTTTTTATATATACTCGTGTGACCTCAGCTTGAGTCTGCGGTACGTAGTAGAGCAAGATTTTTACTATATACTGAAATACTGTGTGGTATTCGAGCATATGATATAAGCAATCAAAAGATTGCAGGTGCAAGTCCCATTAATGGCTGCAGCAACATTGTTATGTCACACGATCACCAGGAGAGCCACTGACAACACAGCTGAAATGGTGTCGGTACTTGAGGTGAGTAGAAGTATTATTATTTTACAGTTGGGAAACATGGGGATTCAAAGGAGTTTCTCTTGAGCAGTGGATAACCCCTTTAAAAGATTGATAGTTTGTATAAATTCCATATTCCTGCAACATTTTCATGGAAAAAAATCCAATGTCATCGAGGTTACCGCAGGTCACTGAGGCTGCATTCCCAGCCGGGTCAATGAACTGCGGTGATCTCAACACCGTGAGAAAAAGTCTCATGGTGCAGAGGTGAGTTCATCGCAGATTACCGGGAGAATTACACTGCAGTGAATTTGAACTTTTGAACTGTGCTAGCAGCCAAGCTGAGAACGCAGCCTCAGTGACCTGCAGTTACCTTGATGAGGTCACCGCTAGTCACTCATGCTGCACATTCATCAGTGATTCTCAGCCAGGACGCAGTTGGCACCGTCCAGATTGAAAACTATTAATCCCGAGACATAGATTATGGCGTGCAACCGAACGTCGGACAGGATTTGGTTGTTTTTTATTTTTGTTTTATTACAGGAGACGAAGGATTCAATGGAATGGGCATTAGGCGAGTATAACTGTGTTTGTTATTTTTAAATAAATAAAGGAACAGTGTGCTTTGTTTTTATTTTAAGTAAAAGACTTTATACTTGCTGTGTGTTTATTTACAATACAACTATAGGATTAGTAATAGATAGGTGTCTTATAAACGACTCTCCATTACTAAGCAATGGGCTTGCTGTCACCAGACAATACAAAGGTGACATCAACCCTACAAATATTAGCCCACTTGCCAATGCTACAGGGCAAGTGGGACAAGCCAGACAAGCCAGGCAAAGCACCAGAATTGGCGCATCTAATAGATGTGCCTTTTCTGGGCCTTAGGCTCCTATATTTAGGCTGGAGGGGCCAATATCCATGGGCTTTTACCAGCCTGAGAATACCAGCCCCCAGCTGTCTGTTTTAGTACAGCTGGTTGTCAAAAATGGGGGGAACCACATGCCGTTTCTTTTAATTATTTATCTAAATAATTAAAAAATCAGCGTGGGGACACCTCTATTCTTGATTAACCAACCTTTCTAAAGCTGTCAGCTGAGGATTTTTTTTTAATTTATGTATTTAGAGCGCAGGCTGCCTGGCAGTAATGGTCTTACCATCGATCAGAACCAGTGTTTGCCGCTCTAACTTTCACATGACAGTGCAACAAACACCCGGTGTTCGGGTTGCCGAACCCGATCAGTAACATTGACTTCATGATAAAGTCCGTGTTCGGTGTCCATGCCCGAGCAGTAGCTGTTCGGTACAGACACCGAACTTTAGTGTTTGAGTTCGCTCATTTCTAGTCGCAGTGTAAGTGATATCCCAATTTCTGATATGTTCACAAATAAATGCAAGTCATATAGAACAAATTTTACCATTATCATGAAGTACAATATGTCACCAGAAAACCATCTTAGAATCAGTGGGATCCGTTCAAGCGTTCCAGAGTTATGACCTTGAAAAGGTACGCTGATCATAATTGAAAAAATTGGCATGCTCAGGAAGGTGAAAACAGGGTTGGGGTGAGGGGGATAAAAAGGTTTAAGATGGTCATCACAGCTGTACATGTGAGGGTACAGCTTCCAAAATAGGGTAACGTTTGGTGGTTTACTGCTGTTTTGGTAACTCAGGGGCTCAGTACACGTGACATGGCATCCACAATTTATGCCAAGCTTTGTTCCAAAATGGAATAAGCGCTCCTTCCCTTTTAAACCCTGCCAAATGCCTAAACATTTTAGTAAAAAAAAATTAAATTTTTTTCCTTCCAGTTTGCTTTAATTCTTGTGAAGCACCTGAATGGTTAATATACTTTCTAATTGTGATTTTAAATATGTGGAGGTGTGCAGTTTTGAAAATGGTTTGCGAGTTTTCTGACATATAGGTCCCACAAAGCTCTTACAAAAGTGAAGTAGTTTCTAAAAATAAAGTTATTTAAACTTAATAATAATTATAATAATAATTTTATTTCTATAGCGCCACATATACCGCAGCACTTTACATTATAGAGGGGACTTTAGAGACAATAGACATACAGCAAAACAATAAACACAGATCAATATAGATACCAAGAGGAATGAGAGCCCTGCTCGCAAGCTTACAATCTATGAGAGAAAAAGGGAGACATGAAAGGTATACGGTAACAATTGCTTTCATTGTTCGGACCAGCCATAGTGTATGAATCGGGTGTTCCTGTAATGCTGCATGAACCAGTCAACAGCCAAAGCATGTAACAGTACAAACATAGAGGGCTAATTAAATGCATAAAGCGGGTAAGAACATGATGAACCTGATTATGGTAGAAAACTTTTGAATGGGCCACACAGGGATAGTTAGGTTAATGCGTTGAGGAGGTAGGCCAGTCTGAACAAATACGTTTTTAGGGCATGCTTAAAACTGTGGGATTTGGGGATTAATCGTATTAACCTGGGTAGTGCATTCCAAAGAATTGGCACAGCACGTGAAAAGTCTTGGAGACGGGAGTGGGAGGTTCTGATTATTGAGGATGTTAACCTCAGGTCATTCGCAGAATGGAGTGCACGGGTAGGGTGGTAGGCTGAGACAAGGAAAGAGATGTAGGGTGGTGCTACAAATGTTAGCAGCAAATTGAAAATTTGCTGCTAACATTTTATCATTTCTAACATCCTAACAAAAAAAAGGTGTTTCAAAATTATGCTTTCGTAAAGTAGACATGTTTTAAATGTTATTTATTAACTATTTAGTGTGATAAAACTGTTTTCAGGGCATAACAATTTAGAATTTGAAAATGTTGAATTTTGCAAATTTATCACTAATATAAGGAAAATGTGTTATGAAAAAAACAATTTCAGAATCACCGGGATACGTGGAAGCATTACAGAGGTATTATCACATAAAGTGACACTTTAGATTTGCAAAATTTGGCCTGGTCAGAAAGGTAAAAACAAGCTTCGGTGGTAAGAGGTTAAGTGAAATGGATTGTCATAAACAAATAATGTGGAACAGCTTCCATTTTTGTGTTTGTACTGTCAGAAAATGCAGTTTGTATCCTTAAATTGTTCTTTTTCACATGTAACTTAAAGTGACTAAATAGGACTTGTCACCAGGTCATATTTGGCCAGTTTTTGCTCTTTTTTTTTTATTCCTGCTGCTCCCCTGAGTAATCCGTTGATTTTTTTTAAACCCACCACATGGTTCTAGAGATAAGTACCTTTTAATTTAGTGCTACTTTTTATGGTCCTTACTCACAGACTAGTAAGGGGTTGTATCCACGGGCCGAATTACATCCGGATTTGCTGCGGATTGAATGCTGCGTACAGCCGCAGCGTTTAATCCGCAGCATCCAGATGTTACAGTATAGTGGAGGGGATTTTATGAAATCCCGTCTCCACTATGCGTCCTAATATGCGGGTGATACACCCACGAAACAGGACATGCAGTGCGTCTTTAGAACGCAGCATATCTGTTTACCTTGCGGAGACGTTCAGTCTTCGCAAGGCAAATAACCCGGTCTATGTATGCGATGCGGTGATGCCGCATGTGTTCAATGAACACATCCGGAATCACTGCGCATACAGAAGGGGGCGGGGCTTTCGGCGGCACGGGCTTTCTGCTCGATAACATACCCTAATGCAATTCAGCCTAAAGGTACTGCCACACTTAGTGATCTCGTTAGCGATCACGATAACGACGTAATCGTTGGTGTGATCTCTTTTAGGTCGCTAGTAGCTGCCAAACAGGAGATCTCATAAACGACTAATCAGCGGTCTCTTTAACAACTTTGGCGGTCGTTAGGATGTCATTAGCATGTACTGAGCGCTTCTGATTCATAGGAATTTCCAGCATCGCTCCTACTCTCTGCGTCCTGCTAGCCTGCTTTGCAACTTCTGCGATCCTCTCTGTGATGCAAAAGAGAACTTACAGATATTGCGATCCACTCCGTGACGCAAAACAGTCATATGCGTCACAAACGAGGTCGCTCGTCGTTCGCAAAAGGTGCCAAACACAGCGATTCAGGCTCACCAGCGGGACGCCAACGATCAAAAAACGGTCCAGAACTCTAGTGAACGATCAGCGACATCACAGCAGGGGCCACATCGTTGCTACATGCCACACACAACGAGGTCGCTAACGAGATTGCAAAATAGTGACGTTTTAGTGATCTCGTTTGCGATCTCGTTTGCGATCTCGTTTAGTTGGCATACACTTTAGGCCGGCTCACATAAGGTAGGAATACGGACGAGTGAAAGGTGTGAAAACCACGCACTACACACGGACCAATATTTCTCTATGGGCCAGCTCTGATCATGCGTTTTTTTCTCGGCCGTATCTTACGGTGCGAGACACCCGCAGCATGCTGCGATTGTACGCGTATTACGCCCGTTGTACGCCAATGAAAGTCTATGGGTGCGAGAAAACAACGGATTACACACGAACCAGGCGTGGACTTTCGAGAAATACGTAACACTTCTGCAGCTCACAGGAAATGGTGCAACACTTGCAGGAGGAAGCTGACACATGCAAATTAGCTCAAAAAGAGCACCAGACATCCTGGAAGGAGAGTCGGCCATGATGCCTATGCACCTCAATGTGGACATGTTGAGACTCTTGCTGCAGGAGAGGGCCCAAATCTGCCACAAAAGAGATGCACATTACGCGGATTGCGCAAGGAAAGAGGCGGCATGGAGGCGCATCTGTGGGAAGATGTTTCACCAATTTGGCGACAGCCCACGCGAGAAGCTTCTGCGAATCAATAAGTTACATGATTTTTCACCATTTTCTTAACGCTCACAGCGTAGTTGTAGCACTGAATTAGCCCCCCATTTTTTGCTCTTATTTTATCCGCCAATTTTGTAGTATAGTCCCATCCTACTAGACCCCCATGACTATATAACGTGTCTGCAGAATAATTATGTTTTGTGCAGCTATCTAAATGATTACATTAGATGTCTCATTGCAGTGGATGATGTTATGAGAAGATGGAGAAGCAGCCGTGACCAATACAGGCAGGAACGCTAGCAGAGGACCAAGAGCGGGTCAGTAGCACCCAGAAAGCAAAAGTACGTTTACTTAGACAGGCTGGGTTTTCTTGCACCTATTCTGGATTGCAAAACGTAAGTACATACATCACACCACATACCACATATGCAGTTTAGGATCAACTCTCAAACATGTTCTAATCCCCTTTCATTTCCCAACAGATCTGATGATCCTCCTGCACGGGCGCCTACACCTCAACCCATTCCACCACCGAAACAACCTTGGCAACAACAGGGTCAAATGGCTGCCTATAATCTGACTTCCCAATATGACAACTTGTACAGATCCAGTGTTGCAGGCTGGTCCCAACCTGGATGTGCTCAACATGGTCATATTGGGGGGTATGATTCTCGTGGGTATCATCTTACACAGGAATATAATCTCCCTTATCTGTATGTAATGTGCCCACACACCAATCTGACCATGGCCAGATGTTAGCTCAGGGCCTCAAAATCTAACCAACTGGGTGATGGTCAAGGTGGTGATCCAACCCAACCACAAAGAGATGCTGGGAAGCCTCCAACCCCACCACCCACATACCTCCAGCTGTGATTTTTTTATGTAAATTTTATTTTTTGATTGAAAAACCAGTTAGTCATGGTTTTATATTTACTTTAAACTTCTATTGTGTCTAAGACAGTAGCAGTCATTTAGATGCCTGTAAACAACATATGCTTGCAATATGCTGTTCACTGGGCATAGTCAACCTATATTCTTTTTATTATCTGCTCCTATTGCGAGAAATGGTATTTATTTTTTATCATTTATTTTAACAACATGTTGTGTAACACATATTTGCATTAATCTGAATGCCTACAAATACCATATGGTACTTAGCTGCTTGTATGTGGGATATGGGAAAATATTATTATTTTGTTAGATATTATAATTTCTACCAATGTTTGTTATTTTGTCCCCATCCCTGTTAAAAATTGTTGGCTAATGCATCATTGCATTAGTCTAGTCTTACAACCTAACCATATGGGGCAGATATGGTGCTCACTAGTGGTAGTGAAAGTTGGTAATTTGGGTAAATGTTATATCACTCCATGTTGGCTACTGCATATTTAAAGTAGTATAATCTTGTCAACAAAACATATGTGTAACATATGATCAGCATTACCCATAGTCACTATTGGTTTTGGCCTTTACATACTATTATGTATGGAACAATTTGTCATGTTGTCATGCCTTATTTTTTTTCTTGTGTAAGAATGCACACTTACACTATTGTGCTGTAACGAAATATACCATATGAAGCTAATATGGTAGTCACTACATCAAGTGGCAGTTTACACATATAAATATATATTTTTGTAAAAAGTTTGGAGTATTTTTTCATTACTTCTTTGTACTCAAACACAAACACATGTGTTATGACCATTAACACCAGACAGAGACTATGAGAATATGGGAAGTTGCATTGGTCCTCAAATCCCCTGGCAATCGTCTTCCACTCTTCCATCTTTGGCTCAGCCATCACCAGTTGATGAAGTATGTAACACAGTTGTGAGCATGTATCACGAACAATGGCAGAGATGTTACACGTCCCCATACAAAAATGCAGATGGAGTGCGGAATAGGATGTGCCAGTAGTTAAGAAGCGACAAGTAACCCAATGTACAGAGAACAATCAATGTACTGTACATGCACAAAGATTAATCAAACACACTATACATAACACTTACATGACTGAATGTCAAAACAATCATAAGTTACATGTAGGCAAATACCATTTTACTCTAATGTCAATATTCACTTAGTTGTTCAGGTATTTGATGGTCATACAGTACAGACCAAAAGTTTGGACACACCTTCTCATTCAAAGATTTTTCTGTATTTTCATGACTATGAAAATTGTAGAATCACACTGAAGGCATCAAAGCTATGAATTAACACATGTCGAATTATACATTACACTTTACAAAAAAGTGTGAAACAACTGAAAATATGTCTTATATTCTAGGTTCTTCAAAGTAGCCACCTTTTGCTTTGATTACTGCTTTGAACGCACAAAAGGTGAACGGATGGACTCTACATGACTGGTTCCCACTGTGAAGCATGGAGGAGGTGGTGTGATGGTGTGGGGGTGCTTTGCTGGTGACATTGTTGGGGATTTATTCAAAATTGAAGCGTTGAGCGGTCCAGCTCACCCCAAACCATCTCGATTAGGTTCAGGTCTGGTGACTGTGGAGGCAGGTCATCTGGCATAGCACCCCATCACTCTCCTTCTTGGTCAAATAGCCCTTACACAGCCTGGAGGTGTGTTTGGGGTCATTGTCTTGTCAAAAAATTAATGATGGTCCAACTAAACGCAAACCGGATGGAATACCATGCCGCTGCAAGATGCTGTGGTAGCTATGCTGGTTCAGTATGTTTTCAATTTTGAATAAATCCCCAACAGTGTCACCAGCAAAGCACCCCCACACCATCACACCCTCCTCCATGCTTCACGGTGGGAACCAGGCATGTAGAGTCCATCCGTTCACCTTTTCTGCGTGCAAAGCAGTAATCAAAGCAAAAGGTGGCTGCTTTGAAGAACCTAGAATATAAGACATATTTTCAGTTGTTTCACACTTTTTTGTAAAGTGTAATGTATAATTCCACATGTGTTAATTCATAGTTTTGATGCCTTCAGTGTGATTCTACAATTTTCATAGTCGTGAAAATACAGAAAAATCGTTAAATGAGAAGGTGTGTCCAAACTTTTGGTCTGTACTGTATATAGGATAGATTATGAGGATATTTCTGCAACAGCCATAAGGGTAAATGGAAACTAGTGTTAAAACACATCATCAATAGACAGTATGTAGGTAAGAAATCCAGACGGTTGGGTAAGGAGAAGTAGCTCCTGTGCACAGATAGCTTTCCGCATCCTGCTACGTGATCCCTGGCCGCACAATCTCCCACAAAACCTAACATCTGGGAATGGTCATCAGACAAAACTGGACAAAATATTATGAAAGAGGCTGCAGACATGCATACAGCCGGTGAAAATGGCCATTATTGAGTGGTTGCCTCAAATGCGGACAAGCCCACATTCGCCTCCTCCTTCGCGGATCAACGATCACTGGGTAAGGCTGGCCAAAGCGGCGGGACCAAACTCAGTTGTACAACACTCTATCATTTGGGCTGAACTGAAGACTCTCAGACATGTTGGCAACCAATCAGCAGCCCTCCAACACAAGCAGACCACAAAAATGGCAAGATTGGGGGTTGCAACCGGATGCAGAGGCAATAAATAGCCTTGCTGATGATGATTTGAATGAGTTTCAGGGCTAAAAACCGTTAAATGTCCATTTTGCAAGCCTGCGAGAAAAATACGCTATACAGATGCCATACGGATTGCATACGGATGCTTACATGTGCTAAATACGCAGCCGCACCCTGAAAACGCATGAAATATGGATTGTTGTGCCTGCAATATTTTGGTGTAATACGGCCGTAATATATGGTTCGTATTTTTGTACGGTGAGTGTGTCCCCGGCCTAAAGATACTATACACACCCAGAGCATCCTGTGGACCACGTCCCCAGGGAAAAGACCATAAAAATGACACTAAATAAAATAAGCCCATACCTCTGGAACTTTATGGTGGATTAAAAACAAACAAAAAAGCCCGGAATACTCAGGGGAATAAAATACTCAGCAAGAATAAAATAAGAACAAGAACTGGATACTTTTGACTTGGTGAAAAATCTTTAAATGTTACTTTATATTTTCTTTTCTTCATTATATTTTTATAAAATGCTGTTTGACTTTATATTGATAATATTTTTTTATTTTATGTTCTCTTGAATAGGTCATGAATTCATGAATTAATCAAATATTAAAAGCTTTATGCTTCCTTTCAGACATTTTCTGTGAAAACTCCACCAAAGCATGAAAATGTTACTGCACATCTGCAAGATGCTGTGAAGAAAAAAGAAAAGTTGCCTTAGAATTTGATTTCCACTCTGATAGCTCAGATCCTACAGACATTTTGGTAAAATTTTGTAATCAAAATCCCATGAAATTAGCAAGGAAGAGAGATGGTGCTTGGCATTGTGTACACAGTATTTACTAGTTCTGTCTAAAACTAGACAAGACAATCTTAAAATGCTCCATATCTATCACGGTGGCTTATGCTAGATAATACATTTGGCGCATATGTATTATGGCATTGCTTTTTTCTCTGTGTCATGTGAATTACATAGGAGCTGGCCTAATACTTTCTACTTTCTTACTGTTTACTGCAAAAACTGTGTATTGATACACCTGGTTGCAACAAATGGATCCTGTTGACAATAAATCACTTTGTAGCTAAGTTTCAACTTGTGTATTACTCCAAGTGTATTGGAAAGGCCGGGGTCACACATGCAAGAAACTGGCACGATTCTCGTGCGAGTCTCTCGCATCAAACCTGGCACTGCCACTGGCACTCTGACCGGAGCGTGCGGCTGCATGTATTTCTATGCACTGCTGTGATAATCGCATCGCACTGTACAGACTGGCTGGCGCCTCTCCTGACCCGAGCATGACAGCATGATGGATTACTATGCAGCTGTCAAGCTCAGGTCAGGAGAGCCAACAGCCTGTACAAGTTTTACGATGCGATTCTCCCAGGAGAAATACAGCAGTGTGTCTCTGCCCTAATACTGAATGTACACTTGTGGACCACTGCTAAATGCTAAATGTAAGCTATTTGGTAGTTATTTAATGGGGCTATCTGGGACTTAGATTTTTTTCCTATTGGGCTAAGAAATTTCTTATTAGAAAGAGAAAAAAGAAAATTGAAATGAATCCACCGCAGCTGCCGCTGGTAGATGAGAGATATACACTGCTCAAAAACATAAAGGGAACACTCAATGAAATGAAATATTCTCATTGAATACTTTGTTCTGTACAAAGTTGAATGTGCTGACAACAAAATCACACAAAAATCATCAATGGAAATCAAATTTATTAACCAATGGAATCCTGGATTTGGAGTCACCCACAAAATTAAAGTGGAATGTAATGTCCTTTAAACAAGTCAAAATGATGCTCAGTAGTGTGTGTGTGGCCTCCACATACCTGTATGACCTCCCTGTGCCTGTATGACCTCCCTACAATGCCTGGGCATTCTCCTGATGAGGCGGCGGATGGTCTCCTGAAAGATCTCCTCCTACCCCTGGACTAAAGCATCCGCCAACTCCCGGACAGTGTGGTACAATGTGACATTGGTGGATGGAGCGAGACATGATGTCCCAGATGTGCTCAATTGGATTCAGGTCTGGGGAACGGGCGGGCCAGTCCATAGCTTCAATGCCTTCATCTTGCAGGAACTTCTGACACACTCCAGCCACATGAGGTCTGGCATTGTCCTGCATTAGGAGGAACCCAGGGCCAACCGCACCAGCATATGGTCTCACAAGGGGTCTGAGGATCTAATCTCGGTACCTAATGGCAGTCAGGCTACCTCTGGCAAGCACATCGAGAGCTGTGCGGCCCTCCAAAGAAATGCCACCCCACACCATTACTGACCCACTGCCAAACCGGTCATGCTGAAGGATGTTGCAGGCAGCAGATCGCTCTCACCGGCGTCTCCAGACTCTGTGGCGTCTGTCACATGTGCTCAGTGTGAACCTGCTTTCATCTGTGAAGAGCACAGGGCGCCAGTGGCGAATTTGCCAATCCTGGTGTTCTGTGGCAAATGCCAAGCATCCTGCACGGTGTTGTGCTGTGAGCACAACCCCCTTCTGTGGACATCGGGTACTCAGACCATCCTCATGGAGTCGGTTTCTAACCGTTTGTGCAGACACATGCTCATTTGTGGCCTGCTGGAGGTCATTTTGCAGGGCTCTGGCAGTGCTCCTCCTGTTCCTCCTTGCACAAAGGCGGAGGAAGCGGTCCTGCTGCTGGGTTGTTTCCCTCCTACGGCCCCCTCCACATCTCCTGGTGTACTGCCCTGTCTCTTGGTAGCGCCTCCAGCCTCTGGACACTACGCTGACAGACACAGCAAACATTCTTGCTACAGCTCACATTGATGTTCCATCCTGGATGAGGTGCACTACCTGAGCCACTTGTGTGGGTTGTAGAGTCCGTCTTATGCTACCACGAGTGTGAAAGCACAACCAACTTTCAAAAGTGACCAAAACATCAGCCAGAAAGCATTGGTACTGAGATGTGATCTGTGGTCCCCACCTGCAGAACAACTCCTTTATTGAGTGTGTCTTGATAATTGCCAATAATTTCCATCTGTTGTCTATTCCATTCGCACAACAGAAATTGATTGTCAATCAGGGTTGCTTCCTAAGTGGACAGTTTGATTTCACAGAAATTTGATTTACTTGGAGTTACATACTGTTGTTTAAGTGTTCCCTTTATTTTTTGAGCAGTGTATATATCTATTCCATACACAGAATGAATACTGATGTCATATATATGGGTTATATCTATTGCCTTAATTTGGGTGTTATTACAATGGACTGAACTTTGGAATTGTTAATAATATCATAGATATATACCGTGCATTCAAATTGATTCTGTTTATTCATACAGTATATAAATAATATGAGTATATACACTGAAATATGATTACAGTAATAAGAATTCGATAAACTGCACTATGTATACCTACCTATTTATACCTGGTGACTACATCATGTATACTATATATGTAGGCGATGCTACATTTTTCTGATGCACTATTAATTGTCATATGTAATATCCATCCACTTATATATTATTGACTTAGTGCTCATATGTTTTACATATTGTGAGACAGCGACCGACATTATCGTAAATGGCCGGTATGTGTCGCAGAAGAGGTGGTCCTCTGCACTGTAAGCCAGTAATGTTGCCCTGGGACCTGTAGTCCTATGAGCCATGTTTTTATTTTGCTGGGTGGGACTGGCTAACCACACACACCTCCCACCTATGGGTGTGGCTTCAGCTACATAATGTGACTGAGGTTTTGGTCACATGGTCTGTGTTCTAAGGTCCTGCAAGAGGACAGGTCTATGTGTTGGAAGGTCCTGTGAGTGGATGGACTCCCTGAAGAGCACATGGTGAGGCCGTGTACCTGAATGGTCTCTGTGTTGGAAAGTCCTGTGCATGGACTGTATTCCTGAATAGCACAGTGTGAGACCATGGATATGCCGAGTCTGTTATGTAAGGTCCTGGAAGGCCTGTGTGTTGGAATGTCCCGCGAGTGGACGGACTTCCTGAAGAGCACATGGTGAGGCCGTGTACCTGGATGGTCTCTGTGTTGGAAGGTCCTGTGAATGGACTGGATTCCTGAAGAGCACAGGGTGAAACCATATATGGCGATGAACATTTCCACAGATATGGAAGGTCGCTCATCGCTAAACACAATCTTCTGCAAAAATCTTGCATCATTGTCTATCTCATGAAGCATATCTGTAGCAAACGCGCATCATGTTCGTCTATCCGCCGGTTTGATACTGTGCAACAGCCGCAATTTGTACCCCGTAAAACAGAGACATTTCTTTAACACCTTATGAACTGTAGTCTTGCTTAGGTGTAATTGTCGAACACACGCGCGCACAGATTTTTTAGGGCTCCTTAGGTAGCTATCCCATATAGCCTCTACAGACTTGTCACTGACTAATGGCCTACCAGAACGGGGTTTTTCCACCAAACTGACGGTTTCCTTCAACTGCTTATCCCACCGAGTAATGTTATTCTTATGTGGTGGTGATATGGAAATTTAATTAGGATAAAAATATCCTGTGTTTGCTGCTTGCCATGTCCAAATCTCTATATAATGTCTTTTTGAGCGCTCAGAACGAAATGAGGACTGTCCACACGAAAGTGTCAGTATAACAGTTCGTCAAAGACATACATTTATTATTGTTTCAAGTTTTTATACGTTTTCAAAAAGGGGCTGGTTAGTCAATTAACATACAATTAAAAGCTGCTAGATTATTGGCTGTTCTAGTGTAAATATATAATTATGATAATCATGATTAAAAGAGCTGAAGCTGCAGAATTATTGTTTATATTCTTGTGACCTAGTTGCCTTGCATAACTATAATGTAAACAACAGATATCTAATAGGACATTTTGTACTTCATGCATTTGTTCCTTTACGAAGGTCTTATGAAGGCCAGATTTCTTTAAAACGACTGATTATATCTGGCCTAGAAATATGTGAGCACAAGGTTTTTTAGCAAGTGAGATCTATCTAACTGTGAACTGTGAATACATATATGTGAATATACTTTAAATATATATGGAAGACATATATATTTCCATGACAGTCCCCCCTTAGATACCACTTGCCCTAAAAACCTGCTCCTGGCCCAAAGCGCTGCAACTCTTTTATGCTGCCGGTGAGTTGAGACACCCCTAGTACATGCCTCCCCCACCGAATACAGACTTTTCGCAAATGGGCGGTCAGGAGGACTGTCCCTGTCGGGGGTTTATGTGTTTGCAATCATAGTCTCCTTATTTGATAGGATGATTCATCAAGGATGTGTATTCTCAGTCTGGAGGTAGTTCGGAGATCTGGTCAAGCCAGGCAGTTCTATCCGGACTGGTGCGAGGTCCAAGATGGTGAGTGGCATCAAATGGTTGTCTCCTGAACAGTTTTTTCCATTATCCTGCGGATACAAGGAATTACACAGCAACCAGTAATTAATGCAAAAATGAGAACCCCCATAATGGCTGTCCCAACCTGTGCCAACATTTTCTGCCACCCACTCATCCACCCAAAGTATCGATCCCATGGGTCAGTGACACCTGAGTTCTGTTTCAGTTCCTCTGATAACTCATTAAGTTTCTGTATTGCCATTGTGACTTTACCATTTGGGCCAGTGTTGTCTGGGATGTAGGTGCAACAGGTGTCTTTGATCATTTTGTAAACACCTCCTTTCTCAGCTAGAATCATATCCAAAGCCATTCTATTCTGGAATGCCATAATGGAAGTGGGGCCTAACTGTGCTGCCAAACCTTTTACAGCATCTATGGTGAAGTTAACAAATCTCTGCTGGTTATAATAGATGTAATTTATCCAATCAACATTTTTGTTTATAGTTACTAGTGGCAATAGTGACTCAAATCCTGCTTTAACTTGGTCTCTGGCCTTGAACTCATCAGGTAGGTCATCTGGTCAGTCAGAGCATCCACGACATCCTTCATGGCTTAGGTGTCTCTCCTGGTACGGGAGCTTCCTTGCAATGCAATTTGTGGATCCAAACAGGATTTCCCTCTAGTTACACAGAGGTTGATGTCATCTGGGGCTCTTGGACAGGATCATCAAATCTGGCAGTGAGGAGAAAAACTCGAGAATGGACATTAGTTTTTGACCAATTCAATTACATAAGTGTTATGATTTGGTAGCTGAGGAGAGCAGGCAAAAAAAGTAATACACCAGAGAGGTTGGAATCTATGGGATTGCAGTACCCTGACTAACCACCACAACTAAAGGCAGCCGTGGAGCGTTCCTACTTTGGTCCTAGACGCCTCGTCACAGCCTGAGAAGCTAACTACACCTAAAGATAGAAAAAGGAAAGCTATCTGCCCCGGAGCAGATCCCCAAAGAACATAGGAAGCCCCCAAACATGTAATGGCGGTTAGACAAGAGGAAATACAGACACAGACAGAAAATAGAATGAGCAAACGCTGGGGCCCAATCTGTCTAGATAGAAAAGGATAGGAAAGGCACTTACTGCAACCCCAAAAAAAACCCTGAAAAATATCAACTCTACTAATTACAAAAACACCTGAGATCACACGACCTCTACCACCTAAATTAGTTCTCTGGTGTAACAAAAACTAAACAGCAACCACTGAAAAAACTGGAAAAGGCAAATGAACAAACAGTGGCTGAACTAAACTGAGAGGAGCATAAGCCCCCCGAAGGGGACCCGGCAGACCCCCACAGAAGTGCAGGACAAAATGCAGGCACCAAAAAACTAAAAGAAGAAAATGTCTTATCTGTTAGCAGAAGATGCAGGCACGAAACAGCTTTTCTGGGTCTCTGGGAGTGTGCCTTATGCTAAACAGTGCAATAGGGAGTGTGTCATGCCATGGTTTGCGTGTCTCTTGGGCAATTTTTCAGCATTCTATTCTTAAGTGTTTCATTCAGTTTTTTCTACCTTCCTGCTGCTCTGGGGGTGGTAAGGAGTGTCTAGGCCTAAATCTGACCCTACTGCTAATCGGGTCTTGTGTGTCAGATTTGCTGTGAATGCTAGTCCCTGATCACTTTCTATCATTTCTGGAACCCCGTATCTGCACACTATTTTCCGAAAGTAGCTTCGTTGCAGTAGTCTTTGCTGACTTGGAAGGCTTCTGTTCATCTTGAAAATTCTTCTTTTGACCACAATGGCGTATTTGAATCCTTCACTTGGCGATATCTGGATGTGGTCTATCTGGATCCTTTGAAGCTGGTAAAGTGGTCTTTCCAGATGAGGTGAGGGGGTCTTTCTTCCATACGTCCAGGCTTGCATTTGCCGCAGGTCAGACAGCTGCTGGTGAATTTGGCTGTTAGGGTGGAGATCCCTGAAGCGAACCAGTAAGCACCAATCAGATCATTCATTTGTGTCTTTGATATGTGGATGTGGGTCCATCTACCCATTGGACCACCATAGGGTGCATACTTTGTGGTAGGCAGAGTTTGAAGTCTATTATTGATAGCCTTCTTTCTTCACATGTTGCTTTTTTCGCATTCAGCTCTTCTCCTTTTGGAGCTTGGTCTTGTAACTTCTTGAGCAGATTCCAGGACGTTTCTTTGTCAGGTTTCTTGTCTTCAGTCGTCATGTAGTAGCCGTCCGGCTCTACGACCTCTCCCACTTCTCCATGTTGTCTTCCTTTGGCTGCTTCTTTGGCTGCCATGTCCGCCATATTATTGCCTCACGCCTCTTCTGTTCTCAGTTTTCCATGCACTTTGATTTTTCAAATTGCCACCATTTTGGAAGTTGGAGTATACCCAGTAGGTCCCTGAAAGCTCCATGATGCTTCACGGTTGTCCCGTTTGCTGTGATGAAGTCCCTTGTAGCCCAGATGGGTCTAAAGTCGTGTGCTATGCCATGCGAGTACCTGTAGTCCGTGTAGATGTTTGCAGTCTTGCCTTCTGCCATCTGGCAGGCCTTCGTCAGCGCTTTCAATTCTGCTTCCTGGGCTGACAGGCTAGGTGACAGACTTCTGGACCACAGGATTTCTTGATTGCTGGTCACTGCACTTCCTGTGTTGAAACTTCTTCTGGAGCCATCCAAGTATCCCCCCTTGGGAGTGGGAGTAGAGTGGCCGGGCTGAGGACTGTAGGTCTGGAGACGGTGACATTATGAGACAAAGGCAATAGAGGCGCCACAAAGATGCCTGGCGGTGGGGAGATTACTGTTGGTTGAGCTTGATTGAAGATTGCCAAGATGTCATGTGGAGTGAGAGTTTCCAGTGGCTGTCCAAGAGTGATGTCAGCAACCTTGTCCAGGAGGGTGTGTGCTGCGGATACTGCCATCAGGCAGGAGGGTGCTCTTCTTGCAACTGGATCCAAGCGGGCTGAGAGGCAGCCTAAAAGTCTCTGTTTTCCCCCGTGAATCCGTGCCAGGACTCCAGTAGCATGATCTTCTTTCTTCCATCAGGTAGACGGAAAGACTTTTCATAGTCAGGTAGGCCTGGTATTGGCGCTGAGACTGTGGAGTTCTTCCAATCTCCTGAATGGGTTGAAGGCTGCGTCTGATAGAAGGAGCGGGGTTGCGTTGATGCAAGCGCACAGAGGCTGCATTAGGACTGAGGCATCAGGGATCCAGATTCTGCAATATGACACTAGACCAGGGAAGTCCTGCAGCATTCTTGGAGTTGTTGGGGGAGCCATCTTCTCCACAGTGGTCTTCCAGTCTTTTGACATGTGTTTCGTCTGGTGGGCAATACAGTGTCCCAGGGATGTAACTTGCTTCTGGCATCACTGGACTTTGTTCTTCCAGACCTTGCGTTGCTGTTCTTCCAGGTAGAGTAGGAGAGACAAGGAATAGACTGTGCAGGTGTCGATGTCAACCACACAAAAGAGAAAGTCATCCACGTGTTGTAGAAGAGTGACTCTTGCATATTCTGCAATCCAGTTGATGAGGATGGAGGACATTGTCTTGGTGAAACTTAAAGGGCTTGTTTTGAGCACCTTGAGGCAACATTGTCCATATGCACTGCACTGGTGCGTGAAAGCAGGCCTCCAGGTGGAGGGGAAACACTGAAGAAGGTACTGGCCAGGTTGATCACCGTGAATACCGTTGCGGTGACTGGGACTCTTGAGAGCAGAGTGTGATGGTTCAGCACTGTTGGGGTTTCAAATACCGTAGCCTCTTTCGCGGCCTCCAGGCCTTGCACCATTCTGAACTCAGTGGGGTTTACAGTCTTTTTCTTCACTGTGGAAAGCTGGGATTGATTCCGATGGGCGAGGCAGCCCAGTTTGGCCTTGTCCTTCAGTATGCGGCAGGGGACTCCCATCTGCTGGTGCAGAGCTGGCGGGAAAACAAGCCGTCTACTAGGATCCACATCATGAGAGATGACGACCAGCTGGCTTTCTTGTTCTCTACCAAGACAGTTACTGTGTTAGCACCTGTTCTGGTCACAGGGGGTCTTCTTGTTGGGACGTCTCCTTAAACGGCTGCTTTTTTCTCGCACGGGCCATCAGTAGTTTCTTTTCTCCAGCTCGGTCTCAGGTCAGTATTTGTGCACAAGTTTGAAGAGCTGAGTGGCCTTTTTCCGGTCTAGGGCCTGGGTGAACTGGTTGATTGCAGGGGGCACCTCCTGGTGCTTGCAAAAGATGAACCTCTGGCGTTAGAGCTGGATGAGGTGTTGCCATTCCATGAAGCGAGTAGAGTCCTTCTTGAGTTGAATATCCTGGCCAATGTCAAAGTTCTCAGGCCGTCTTCTTAGGCGAGTTCACTTAGACCTTCAGTTGGTCAGAGACATCTTGACTCTGGGTGATGGAGTGGCTTTTCTGGTACTATGTCCAGCACCTCCTGTGATAGGTCTGCAGTGTGGTTGTTTGAGATTCCTGTTTCTTCTTGGGTCAGGGGTGAAGAAAGTGTCATGGTCCCATCTTCCTGGAACACTCTGGTCGCTTTCAGCTTCTGCAGTAGGTCCACTCCCAATAGGTTGAGGGTGCAGGTTTTTTACACAACAAACTGGGACATGATGGAGTGTTCTGGCTGAGTCCACACGCTCAGGGCTTCATAATCTGGAAATATCTGACTTGACCATCAATTCCCATGCAGGAAGCAGAAGATTCTGATAGGTAGGTGAGGTTGCGGAGTTCCACAAGAAAAGATATGACTACGCCATCCACTCTCAGGATATTGGTCCCACTGGTGGGGTTCCTTGTGGACTTGGTGTGCTCTTGTCCTATGGACGGGGTTCTTCACTGCTTTCTGTGTTTCTTCCTTGGCTTGCTTCTCTAGACAAAGTGGTGGGTCGTAGGGGTTCTCTGCAGCGGTTATGGTAATGGCCAAGCTTGCCACAGTTGTAACACTTGACATTCCTTCTGTCCCGGCGGGACTCAATCCTTTTTGCTACTGTGAGCAGGGTGTCCATTGCTATTGACGTGTACTCAGGCCTGGCTGCTACCAGTGGTTTCCTGATTGGTTCTCTCAGTCCATGCACAAAAGCCTGTGCCAACATCGTCTGTGTGTCTGATCATGGGTAATGAGGCCCAAATCTTGAAACACTTGCATTACTCTGTCATGGAACTTCTCCACAGACTCTGTCTTGTCTTGACTCGTGACATGTAGGCTGAGAGTTTGTCCTGTCAGTCTGCTTTTGGCCCATTCTCTGAGTTGCTCAATTAGCTTTGGTCCTGTCTCCCAGGCATACGCATCTAACTCTGTTGGAAGCTTGAAGTGTTCTCTCATAATTGACCAGAATGCATCACCTGCTTTTATTTCCATTTCGGTCCAGAGATCAATCCAGGCTGCTGTATACGTTTGCTGGATCTGCTGCATTTTTTGGCAAAATAGCATGGGGTGTATCCCTGGGTCTGGCAGCATACTGATCACCTGGCTTGGGATGAAGGGCTCATAGGATGGTGCCTCTACCTGTCCCTGCTCTATTGGTGCTTGTGTGTTTTCTTCCCTTTTCTATTTTTCAATACATCCTGCCATTCCGCAGCTTGGAGTCTGCCCTTCTTATGGATTTCACACACTTTCATGAGCTGTCTGTAATTTTTTACATACTTTACTCCTTCTTGTTCAGCTACCAGCTGGGGGGCAGTTTTCTCTCCAGGGAGCATAAGACTCTCCTGCTTGCCCATCTTGTTCCCCATTTTTTTAAAAAAAAAATGCGTAGTTTGTGTCTGCTCTCTCCCACAGCCTGTAATTCTCCTTATCTATGTGACCTTGTTCTAAGGCAAGCTTGTAGAAAAAAAAATGGCTGGAGAAATAAAGCTCTAAAATAAATTGCTTAGAGAAAAAAAAAAAAAAAAAAATCTCTCCAAAATCATTTAAAAATGTACTTAAAAGAAAAATTTTTAAAAAACAAAAAGTTAGATTTAGTAAAAAACTCTAGAAAAAGTAAACATAAAAAAAATAAATTCACCAAAAAGGGGAGAAAAGAAAAACCGTATTAATCATAAAACTCTGAAAAACAACCCTTGTTACTAAAACAGCTAATTAAAAATCTCTGGAATGTCAGCTGGCTGCTTCCCCCCTCCCTTCCTTATATCTCTGCTTGCTGTCTCTATAGCCACTGAAATCACGTATCAAAGAAAAAAAAAAAATTATTATTATTCCTCAGAATAGCAAAAAAAAAAAATGAATTTAGTTCAGTCTGAATGCCTGAGAATTTTCACATTAAAACCTGTAGCCAAAAAAACTAGCTTAAAAAAAAATAAAAATCAAAGCCAAGAAACAGAATGCCTGATAACGTGATTAGCAGAGGAGGGGGGGGTCAAAGGGGTTTTCTCGCTGCTGCAGCCAGCACACTGCTCTGAATGAGTTACTGACAGAGCGCACGGAGATGTGATTTAAAGCGACAGTACCTGATACAGACAATGAGACAGACACCCGGGAGAATACGAATCCCTCTTTTGATGATCTGTGACACATACAAGCTGCTCTGGTAACTGATAACTCACCAATTGCACTGAGCGCGGCGAAGCTCAAGGTTCTATCGCTCTGTACCGTAGCCCTGGCCGGTGAGCCGGTCACAGTAATCTGCAATAGCCTTCATCAAAATTCTCACTATCCACGTCCGATTTGACTGGGATGGCCTCCCGGTGCGTGGACAATTATTGTGAGAACTTATCCAAACAAAGCTATCTGCCCTTCACGTCTGATTTGACTGGGATGGCCTCCCAGTGCGTGAAAGTTTACTGCAGAAACTTAACCGAACAAAGCCCTCGCTTCCACAACTGGATTTTTTGGGATAACCTCCCTCCAATGTGTGAAGAATATCTGCGTGGACTTATCCAAAACAAAGCTCCCGCCCTCCACGTCTGATTTGACTGGGATGGCCTCCCGTGCGTGAAAGTTTACTGCGGGAACTTATGCAGCAATTTGTCTTTTGCTATACAGCCCCAGAGATCAGCAAGCAAAAACACAGTCACCGTTCCAACTTTCTCCCGGTTCACATAAAACATGAAACATATACAGCACAGCAGCAACCAACTCGGCTTATATCCCAGGGCTTTGGGATAAGGGTATGGACTTTTTACACAACCTGGGAATGCGGTGATGACCACGTCCGACCGGCTGGAAGTGTAGGCTAGGACTAGGCACAGGGAACATTCAGGTAAGATGACAAAGTTTTCTTACCTTACTGATGGAGCTGCAGTCTCCGTCCCGTGTGCCAAGGCCAGGGCCAACACCCCCGTCTCTCCGGTCGGCCGAGTCCTCGTGCGTTTCGTCCAATGCCCCGCGTGCAGGCGCCAACTGATATGGAAATTTAATTAGGATAAAAATATCCTGTGTTTGCTGCTTGCCATGTCCAAATCTCTATATAATGTCTTTTTGAGCGCTCAGAACGAAATGAGGACTGTCCACACGAAAGTGTCAGTATAACAGTTCGTCAAAGACATACATTTATTATTGTTTCAAGTTTTTATACGTTTTCAAAAAGGGGCTGGTTAGTCAATTAACATACAATTAAAAGCTGCTAGATTATTGGCTGTTCTAGTGTAAATATGATAATTATGATAATCATGATTAAAAGAGCTGAAGCTGCAGAATTATTGTTTATATTCTTGTGACCTAGTTGCCTTGCATAACTATAATGTAAACAACAGATATCTAATAGGACATTTTGTACTTCATGCATTTGTTCCTTTACGAAGGTCTTATGAAGGCCAGATTTCTTTAAAACGACTGATTATATCTGGCCTAGAAATATGTGAGCACAAGGTTTTTTAGCAAGTGAGATCTATCTAACTGTGAACTGTGAATACATATATGTGAATATACTTTGAATATATATGGAAGACATATATATTTCCATGACAGTGGCGCTTCATTATAAACATACCTATATTCATGTAGCATTTTGGTCACAGATTCGAATTTAGCGAGCCACAGAACACACTGAACTTTCCTCTGTATCGTCCACATCTCGACTGGCATGGGATGCTCCTCTGTATACACGGTGTTACGTCATCATCTGCGCATGTGCACATGCTGCCACATCATCCTACAGAAACTGGGAGGGTTTTCCTTTTATTTGGTGCAGATTTCACATTTCTATCGTCTTTTGTTGCTTTCCTGTGACTGGTCAAAAGTGCACCATGACTTTACGAACACACTGTGGCTTGTGCGTATACACCGCCTTTCTATTGCTACATATTGAATCTTGTGTCGATATATCTAATACATCTATAGGGCTGATGGCTGATTGGCAGTCTTGGGCACACGTGCTACCTCTCTTCCATTTGTATATATTATATATTGATTCTTATGTCCATTTCTCTGATATATTTATTTATATATCTGATGGCTGATTGGCAGTCTTGTGCTGTGCTATGTGTTTTTGCTGTGTCTTAACCATATTATATCTATACCTACTGTTCTCTTTTCTTTGATTTATCTATATTTCTGATGGCTGACTGACAGCCTCGGTTTATGCGCATGCGCTAGTCTGCCACCGCTACACTTATATTTTTCCCCATATCTCTTCTGGGATTGCCAGTGCTTCTAATGGACTAATGTTTGCCCCTTCATGGTGTGCATGCGCTGCCCTGTCACCGCTGCCTCTGCCGGCTTCCGTGTCTACGATGCCCCCTGGCGCTGGATCACGTGGGGCCCCACGTGTATCTGACGTTGGCTGCTGTGTGGTGCATGGGCCGGCGGTCGTCTCGGTTGCCATGGCAGCACGTCAACATACTCTGGCTTCCAGCCCTGATTTACTTCCGGTCTCTATCCTTCATAAACTCGTACATTGGTGACAATACCAATGCCCCTGAGGAAGGAGTTTTATCCTAAACGTGCGTAGGGTCGAGCGGGCTGACCACGGGAGATTCCACTGCTGCACTCTGCCAGGTAATTAGCAGGCATGATCTATGCACTATATTTTGGGAACCCTAACATTTAAAGGCACAAGTTTATTTTTATCAGCCAACTCTGGTTAGCACATTTCCAGATTACCACATGGATATGCTGAGTATATACTTCCATTAGGTGCTCTATAGATACCTATCCTGCACCAGTGCCCTGCTATATGAATATGAAGAGTATTTATTGTGTTGCATAATTAACAGTGGATCTGTATGTTATTTTATAGCAATGGCTTTGATTGTTTAATTATAATATACATTTGGTCTTTCCGGCCCTCCGCACTGCATGGTTTTTTATTTGCTCACCTTTTTTATCTCGTCTACCTTCACCTGTTCATATGACCAATAAATTTATTATATTTTGTACTTATGGACTACACAATTGTGTTCTTTTGGCTTAGTCCCCTCCGTTACACCCAATACAGCAGATGGACACCCAACCAGGAGTGTTCACATTAAAACAAGTGAGGGCCTTCCACCACAGAAGCGGCATCAATTTTACCACAGTAGAAATAGTATAATAGGGACCGATAGGTTTTCTACTACACCCAATCCAGCAGATGGACACCCAACCAGGAGTGTTCACATTTCCAAAAATTATTGGCAGACACCACAAAAGTGGCATCAATTTCACCACAGTAGAAATAGTATAATAGGGACCGACAGGTCTTCCACTACACCCAATCCAGCAGGACACCCAACCAGGAGTCTACACATTTACAAAAATTAGTGGCAGACACCAACAAAGTGGCATCAATTGCAATAAAGTAGAATTAGTATAGTGGGAACCTACACTTCTTCCACTACAGCCAACCCAGCGGATGGAGACTGTAACGGGCAAGGTGGTGGAATCACTGTTCTGTATCCCTCTGAAAGTCTGGAAGAGGCGGAACTAGGTGGCCTACAAAATCTCTACTCGGACAAGTGTCAGCAGGTGAAAACTGTGACCCAAGGACAGGGGCTGGCTGGCAAATTTTGTCCTGGGGGGCAAGCAGACAGCAGTAGCCCATGAAGAGTGGCCCATGGGTCACACATGCAAAAAACTCGCACGATTCTCGTGCGAGTCTCTCGCATGAACACCCGGCACTGCTGCCAGCACTCGGACCGGAGCGTGCAGCTGCATATATTTCTATCCAGCCGCACGCTCTAGTCCGAGTGTCAGCGGCAGTGCCGGATGTTCATGCGAGAGACAAGAATCGTGTTGAGTTTCTCGCATGTGTGACCCCGGCCTTATAGCGTTTACAGTATGAAATTCACCATTGAGTGGGCTATATACATACAAGCACTGAAAGAACAAACCCTACTACACAGATATGGTATCAAAACCAAACTTAGTGTGACATCTTATTCAGGTGGATTTCGCCTGAAAAAGAGCTGCAAAAACGCCACAAAAAATGAACATACTGCACAGCAATGAATAAACGACATTACTGTGCACATGTTTAGTGTTTGGTTACCTCTTTTCATCGCTTCAGGGTTTGGAAACTGGCTAAAAGAAGTCATTTTTTTGCGAAAGTCACTCTCACACTATTGTGTAAAATAAAAAGAAAAGACTCCAGCGGCAGTGAAACTGCTTTAGGAAAATAAGCACTGACATTTTTCTTTGCCTAGAAAAACTTGGTTGACCAGATGTGTGCACATACTCATAAGGGGGTTTTCAGAGTCACTGCCAATGATTCATACACTGTCACAATTCCAGTCTATTCCCAGCATAAGCGGTATACCTAGTGATCCCAGGTATGTGATTTTCGCAACTGCTGTCAAATGCCAACTAGAGAAGCAGCTGAGTCTCTAACTGGCACGTGACCACAACTTTGTGGATTGTACAATTGTGTTAACTATGCTGGAAATGGAGGGGAACCATGACAGTGTGGGCACAGCGTGCTATCGCGATTCAATAATCTGCAAGGACAGGTGGACTACAGAAATTTGTCTATAAAACCAGTAAAAGCCTGTTAACCTAAAGATCCAAGTATACTGCACAGATACAACAACAACCAAGTTTACTACAACTACTTGTAGATACTGAATAAAATGAGCCACAGGATAAGTATGCATGCAACGTATAGGAGCATGTTCACAATGGCCATTAAACAGACAAAATCTAAGATGGGTAACAAATATGCATATGAATAACATAGGATACTTTGTAAACACTGTTTTTGATCAAAAAAAGCATAAAAGCCATCTCACTGCGACAAGGTGTATCCAAATTGGGACGGTCCTATACTATATCTAAGGATGGTATCACACTTGACCGCGTATGGCCAATATATTTTTTTTTTTACCTGCCACCTCTTACTCAACACCCGTACCTTGAAAACGCCACCCCTCTCTATAAAATAAAAACTCTACACATTATATTCTTTGGATAATTTTGGCCACAGCGGCCAGTTTATTAACAAACAAAACAAAAAAATATTTAGTGTTGAGAGTCCTCAGTGGTTGATACCTTTTAATGGCTAACTGAAAAGATGGTAACAAATTGCAAGCTTTCGAGACTACTCAGGTCTCTTCATCAGGCTAAACTAATATAAAATCTGAAGAATCACATATTTATACACCAGATTTTGTATCAGTTTAGCCTGATGAAGAGACCTGAGTAGTCTCGAAAGCTTGCAATTTGTTACCATCTTTTCAGTTAGCCATTAAAAGGTATCAACCACTGAGGACTCTCAACTCTAAATATTTTTCTATCTACTGGCTAACACGGTACAAATATATACATCTTTACTGTATCAAACAAAACAAAAACATTTTTTAAACAATAAATATTAAATATGCAATATTTAACGACATGAGGGGAGGGTTCTTGGAGCGCATAAAAGATCTGGCTTTATATTTGGCAAAATTCCAAAGAGAACTTCAAACCGCCACGTTACCCTCAGCCGTACACCACCAGCTCGAGGGCACCATACCTCCCGTTCCGGGAAGGCTAACCACCAAACAGCTCCCGGGTAAAACCCCGTCCAGAGCCCGTAACCAAATGCCTGATCAGCCAACACAATTTTAACTGTCGGGAATTTTAACTTACAATTCCTTTTCCACTGAATCAATGTCAACTCCAAGAACCCCACGCCCCGCCAACCACGAACAGCCCTGACCACCTCAGGCTCGTGAGTGCCCCAACACCGCCACTGCTCTCTCAACTCCTTCTTGTATTGCAAGTGCCCACAAATCAATTCCAATCTCATTTAAATGAACCCCATCGTCCCTCCAAAAATTCCCAGCCCCAGATTGCAATTCGAAATGTCGCACACTAATACCCCCATTTCTCGTAACAAAACTCGACACGGCCCTATTCACCTTCACCCTAGCCCTATTAATTCCTTTTACAGAACGGGGCGCCCTCCACTTTTGCCTGGGGACAATATCCGACCATACAGTTAATATCCCGGGAAACGACGTCCACAACCTGAGGAAGTCGAAACGAATATCCCTGATCAACTCCTTGACAGGTTTGACGCCCAAATCATTCCCACCTAGATGCACCACCAAAATGTCGGGTGCCTTATCCAAACAGGCGAATCTGGAAAACTCAGATAACGCCCTGCTCCACACCATCCCCCGAAATCCCAACCATCAAATCACAACTCGATCCCTGCTAAAACCCAATTGCCTACCATCCGGCCTCACGTCCGCCCGAAGCGCCCCCCAATACACAAACGAGTGTCCGAAAATCCAGGCCAAGTAGAGATCCTGACCTGAAACACATAACAACAACAGAAATTGTTAAACCACCCCTTTCTTTTTTTTTCTTTTGTTTTCTCTTTTTGCCACCCCACTTAAATCAATGATGCACATACGTTAAATATCGGCCCGAATTCCAGCGGCCAATACGCTTGATTGCATCAGCTCCTAGGCCAAGACTATCGGCTTCAGAGGCCGCCCCAATTCTAAAAGAATGTGACCCATACATGTCATGTGGAAGGCCCAACTCCCCCGAACCTTTTTCAAAATTGCAATAAACTGAAAACGAGATAAAAATGCCCCGCCCTCATGGAACAACAATGGGTCCACCCGACCCGAACACAAGCGCCAATACGACTCCAAACACCTCTCCGGGCACATCAAAGCCCCGTCTACTCTCCCCAGTACCACACGCTTACCTCTTCCCAACTGATCGGTTTTTGAACGCCGAATCCAAAAAACAATGCCCCCCACCCAAAATTCCACATTCTCGGCCAGCAGGCCACCTGCCCTGCACCTACTGCTAGACATCAACTCGCCTATCCGCATAGCCCCAAAAAATGCTAAAAAAAAAGGCTAATTTAAACAACGCTGCCTCAAAATTAGAACAACAAATCCTCTCCAGGACACTCCCTAACCGTTCCAGCATACTAAACGAAATAGATCTACGCCTATCCAAACTCCGGTTACCTCTCCGCAAACCTTTCAATGCCTGCTTTACCAAGAAATTCTTTGTCACGTCAACAGAACCCTCCATCTTAAAACCGAAAGCAAGACCAGCAACAAATTTATTAACCTTCGAAATAGACCAACCCAATTCTGCCGCCCTACCAACCAAAAACAACACCGCCAATGTCATATCCTCCTCAGACCCGAAAGCTCCCCAACGTGACACCCAACTCTGCCAAATATGCCATGATGCTTCGTATGATGCCCAGGTCTGGCTAGTAACCGACTCACGAATCAACCTTTCTGCTGGTCCGTAATAATCCGCCACAAGTGAGAAGGGCATTCCGCTCCTGAGGCCTCCGCGTCTGGTGCCAGCTCCCAGAATCGCTCCCACTGCAAACGAGATAAAGCATCCGCTATAGAGTTTTGCACACCCGGCACATGCACCGCAGAAATCCAAGCATTCAATTCCAGGCACCGTAAATCAAGTTCTCTCACCAACTTAATCACCGGGGGAGATGAAGCAGACAGGGTGTTGATCACTGACACCACACTCATATTGTCGCAATGAAACCGAACCCTGCGATTCTCAAACATATCACCCCAAATCCTTACTGTCACAACAATGGGGAACAATTCCAACAAAGCCAGATTTTTTGTGAAACCCCTTTGATGCCACCACTCTGGCCATCTCCCAATGCTCCACCGTCCCCTACAATAAGCCCCGTAACAAACGCCACTCGCTGCGTCTGTATAAATCTCACAATCAAAATCGTTCAATATCTCCTGTTGTATCAAAGATCTACCATTGTAATTCTCCAAAAAACGCTGCCACACTGCCAGATCCTCCCTGTGCTCCCTATTCAAACGAATGAAGTGGTGTGCCAACCGCACTCCAGCCATCGCACCGGACAGCCTATGGCAAAAAATTTGGCCCATGGCATGATCCTGCATGCAAAATTCAACCGGCCTAGCAACGACTGCAACTCTTTTAGCATCACCTTTCGCAGTCTACTGACTCTCTGTACTTCCAGCTTCAACAACAACAACTTGTCCTCCGGTAAACGACACTCCATTTTTTCTGAATCAATCAGTATACCCAAAAAACTTAAAACCGTCAGGGCCTTCAGTCTTTTCTCTCGTCAATGGCACCCCAACATTTTCCGCCACCCATTCCATAGTGGCCAATGCATTCCTACATAAAACTGAATCCGGTGGACCTATAAACAAGAAATCATCTAAATAATGAATAACGGACGGAACACCAGCAACATCCCTAACCACCCATTCTAAAAAAGTACTGAACGTCTCAAACAACGAACAAGAAATCGCACAGCACATCGGCAAACATCTATCCAAATAGTAACCTCCGTTCCAAAAACAACCCAACAAAGGGATGCTATCGGGGTGCACCGGTAGCAATCTGAAGGCCAATTCAATGTCGGTTTTTGCCAACAAAGCCCTGCCCCATACCTCCGAACCCATTGCACAGCCGCATCAAATGATGTATATACTACCGAGCACAACTCCTGAGCAATGCCATCGTTGACCGATAGCCCCTTCGGATAAGATAGATGCTGTATCAACCTGAATTTATTCGCTCCTTTTTAGGAACCACCACCAACGGGGAAACAATACCCAATTCAACTTCTTTTGTTAATTTGGCACTAACCACCTTCGGATTCAGGTCCGCCGACCTCAAATTCTTAACTGAAAAAGGGACCGTGTGGTTAGGAGGAGGGATTCTAAAACCCTCCGCAAACCCATTCCAAATCACCCCAGCCTTCTCCTGATCTGGGTACCTACTTAGAAAAGGGGCCACCTTTTGCACCCTCACTGGCGTCTCCCCCTTGACCGGCACCCACCACTGGCTTACCCCTTGCTTTCTTAAAACATTTTGAGGCCCCATGTGAGCCGCCATTGCAATGGGAGCAAATGTGCTTGATCTTACAGGTGCTGCCATATTTGCACTGACCCTCGTTAAACTGCCAGCACGTCCCTGATTTTTCCTTAGCCCCTTGCGTCCCCTGACTACTGCTTAAGTGTCCGCCTTGCTGGTTGCCGCTACCTCCGCTGCCATAAAAGGACTGCCCACACCTGACTGGCGCCATAACTTTTAACCAAAGCCCAATGTTTTTTTGATCCCACCTAATCTCCGGCCGAACCGCCTTCCTCTGCCTGAACTGCTCATCATAGCGCAGCCATGCCTGACCTCCATATGTACGGTGCGCCTCACCAATCGCATCAAGATAACAAAACAAGTCGGAACAATTGTCAGGAGACTTTTCTCCTATAACACTCGCCAATATCACAAACGCTTGCAATGAATTAACGAATGTCTGCGGGATCAGCCTCCACCTCCTCTTTTTCTCCTCTTCCTTCTTACTGTCATCTTTCTTTCCCTTATCCAAATTATACTTTTCCAAGGGAAGAAGGGAGAAAATCTTCACATACTCATCCCGCCAAATCTTCTCTTTCACCTCCTTTTTTAAATGTGCTCCCAAAGGTCCCTCGAAGCACACATATGCCTCCCGTTTCGCTCTGTCATCCAATTTCACCGAATCCGCCTTCTCCTTTTCCGGCTGAACTGACACGGATACTCCTGACGGTGATACTGGCTCCCCCCCAACCGGCCTCAATGACTCCCCCGCCATGGGTGACCCGGACCCCATCCCCGGGAGCCAAACCCCCACAGGTGATGTCCCTGACCCACTCGCCTCCCCTCCTTCCATTCTCCTTAAAATTTGCGACCTACTGATCAAAATATCATGCAGACCTGACACCTCCGTCCCAATAACTCCCCCCAACCCCCTTACGTCCAGTCCAGCCCTGACCCCTGACTAATTCCAACTTCATTTCTACAGCCCCTACGGGCAACAGACAAGACATAGAAGTATACTCACTAAGCTGCGCGGGTGCTGTGTCCCCGACAGCTGGACATCCCGAATCCTGCCGCTCTCCCTCTTGCTGCTGTTCACTGCCGCACTCGTAATCTTCTGCACCACTCAGCTGCCCCAGGCCCGCGCCCCTGGCCTCCTCATCACCAGGGTGGACCGGAGCGCCTGCAGCGCGCCGCACCGCCAACCTTCTCCTTGATCTGGACCGTGCCTGCATGCAAGACCCAGGCCGATTAGCCTGGTCCGACTCCCGTCCCTGTGGCATGCCAGGCAGCTCGACCCCACTGCCTGCCACCCTCCGTGACCATTGCTGGCTGCATGGGACCAGCAGCAGAGCATTCCATTGCTGCTGCCTGCCTGCCGAAATCCTCTGCTGCGCTCTCCTCATTGCCGGCTCACCCATAGTGCCGCCACCAGAGGTGCCGGCTGTGTCGTCCCCGGGGCTCGATCAAGAACAGCGCCAGCCACCACCAGCGGCCTCCTCATGCGCACAGCTGCTACATTCTGTCCCCCCAGGAGACCTCACCTCTCCTGGCTGTGCCGCGGGCCCTCGATACCGCTCGCAGCCTGTACTTCCGTTGCGGCCCTCGCCGCGAATGCTCGCCGCCAACCTGCACCCGCCCGCCGGCTGGATGGATTCCAATTGCTGCATGCTGCCAAAACGTCATGAGAAAATAATCTCAGATCTACACTACCTCATACAGTCATGGCCAAAAGTTTTGAGAATGACACAAATATTATATTTTCACATGATCTGCTGCCCTCTGGTTTTTATGTGTGTTTGACAGATGTTTTTATCACAGACAGAAATATAATAATTGCAAACATATTGTAATGTATGTAGTACAGTTCATATAGCGTCTTGTGCTTGGGTGCGATGAAAACACAGGAGTCACAGGTTTGATATAGAAAAGTCCTGTATTACTTCATACAAGTTGGCAGAAATAGTCACACAGTTTGCAGACACAGAAACAGGAGACACAGCAGGCCAGAGTAATCCAAGCTCAGCAATCACTCTCCAATACAGATTCAGGATCTTCTTCTCTGTTACCGTAAGTCCATGCAAACGTGGGTCTTTCAAAGAGCAGGGTTCAGAGTCCACAAGTGCTTCAGAGTTCCTCAGTAGGAATAGCTGGAGTACAAGGTCCAAGGCTTACAGGAGTCAAGTCACAGGTTCACTGCAGGCTAGATTCTGAAGCACTGATTGCTCAGCTGTGGCTGCTTAAGAAGCAAGAGGAGAGAATCAGGGCGGGAACATGCAAGCTGGAAACTCCATTTTGACTGAGGGCAAGATAGCTGCAGCAAGACAGAAAGTAAAATGGCTGACGAACAAACTGAGTTTCAGGAATATATACATAGAACCTTACATTACTCCCCCCTTAAGGACAACCTCGGATGACCTCAGACCAGGCTTGTGTGGGTACCTCTGATGAAACTGACGGAGCAAGCGAGGAGCATTAACGTTATTGACCGGTTCCCATGAGTTGTCCTCCACTGGGTAGCCCTGCCATTTAATCAGATATTGTAACTGATTTCTATACAACCTGGAATCTAAAATCCTTTCCACCACAAATTCTTCCTGACCATCGACTAGCACTGGGTCAGGGCAAGGAGAGGAACGTCCAGGAAACGTATTGGGTGTCGCAGCCTTTAGTAGGGATACATGAAAGACAGGGTGGATTCTCATAGTTCTGGGCAGTTGAAGACGACAAGCAACGGCACTTATAATTTTACTGATTTTATAGGGTCCAATGTACTTATGTCCCAACTTAGACGATGGAATCCTTAACTTAAGATTTCTGGTTGACAGCCAGACCAAGTCTCCTACCTTGAAAGCTGGTGCAGGTTTACGAAATTTATCTGCTGCTTTCTTGTACCTTTCTTGAGCCGATTCCAGATTTTCCTTTAGAAGATCCATATTCTTCTGTAAAGACGTGATTCTTTCAGCCACTGCTGGTAAAGGCGTTTCTATGGGAAATCGTGGTAGAATGTTAGGATGATAACCTAGATTAGAGTAAAAAGGAGACTGTTTAGTGGAGGCACTCTGAGAGTTGTTATACGAGAACTCAGCTAATGGAAGTAGATCCACCCAATCATCCTGTAGGTGGCAGATAAAGCAGCGGAGATACTGCTCCAGGGTTTGATTGGTTCGTTCGGTCTGTCCATTAGTCTGGGGATGAAAAGCAGAAGAAAGGTTTACTTTAATGTCCAATGCTGCACAGAAATTTTGCCAAAACCTAGAAGTGAATTGCACCCCTCGATCCGAAATAACCTCATCCGGTATTCCATGTAAGCGAAACACATCTTTAATCATCAAATCTGATGTCTGTTTTGCAGTGGGTAAGCCGACACAAGGGATAAAATGAGCTGCCTTTGTTAGACGGTCAACCACCACTAGAATGGTGTTCTTCCCCTGAGAGGTTGGTAACTCCACAATGAAGTCCATAGAAATGGATCCCCACGGGCGGGACGGGGTGGGAAGAGGCTGTAACAGACCAGTTGGTGAGGAGCGAGGTGTTTTGCATCTTGCACAGACCTCACATGAAGTGACATAATTCAAAACATCCTTCCTGCAAGTGGGCCACCAAAAGAAACGAGAAAGAAATTCCTGTGTCTTTAGAATTCCTCTATGCCCAGCTATCTTGGAATCGTGAATGAGTTGCAATACTCTTAATCTGACTGTTTCAGGAATATACAGACGTTGTCCCTGAATCCACACACCATTCTTAAAGACAAGACTTACGTCCCTTGGGGGTTGTGCCAAAAAGGAATCCGCATGGTATGCTTCCTTGATGTCCTTAAGTAGGTCTTGATTATGAATTACTCCTAGGAATCTAGAGTCAGGAAGAATAGTCTTAGGAGGAGTAATTGGACGTGTCTCTGCTGAGTAAATCCTAGAGAGTGCATCAGCCTTTCCATTGCGCGATCCTGGTCTATAAGAGATGATAAAATTAAATTGGTTTAAGAAAAGATTCCAGCGAGCCTGGCGAGGAGTCAGGCACTTAGCCGACCTGATAAACTCAAGGTTACGATGGTCTGTCAGGACGACTATTTGCTGTGCAGCTCCCTGAAGAAGGTGTCTCCATTCTTTGAAGGCGGCAATAATGGCCAACAACTCTCTATTGCCCACATCGTAGTTCCTCTCAGCCGAAGACAACTGCTGGGAAAAGAAGGCACAGGGATGCAAGACATTCTTCTCACCTGTTCTCTGAGAGAGTATAGCTCCAACGGCACAGTCTGAAGCATCCACCTCTATTATGAAGGCAAGCTCGGGGTTGGGATGTACTAGGATAGGTGCAGTGGTAAATTTATCTTTTAGACGGGAAAATGCTTCCTGGGCTTGGGGAGTCCAGGAAAACCTAGACTCTTTCGGGTAAGTTGAGTGATAGGTGACACTACCTCAGAGAAATTTCTAATGAAACGTCTATAGAAGTTGGCAAACCCGATGAAGCGCTGTACCTCCTTCACATTTCTAGGACTTGGCCAATCCTTGATGGCTTGGGTTTTGCTTCCATCCATACTAATTCCTTGTGTAGACAGTACATACCCCAGAAATTGAATTTCGGTCCTATGGAATTCACACTTTTCAAGTTTGATGTAAAGATGATTTTGTCTTAGACGTTCCAAGACCATTCTCACATGTCCATGATGTTCCTCTGTGGAGTTAGAAAAAATTAGAATATCATCCAAATAAATTACCACGAATGTATCTAGGAGATCCCTGAAGATGTCATTCACCAAGTGTTGGAAAGTGGCTGGGGCGGTACTCAGACCAAAAGGCATAACTAGATATTCAAAGTGTCCATAGCGTGACCTGAATGCAGTCTTCCATTCATCCCCAGGTCTAATACGGACTAAGTTATAGGCCCCACGAAGATCTAGTTTAGAAAAAATTTTGGCATGTCGCACTCTCTCCAATAACTCAGGGATTAAAGGCAATGGATAACGGTTTCTAATAGTAACCTTATTGAGTTCCCTATAGTCTACGCATGGTCTCAGAGATCCATCTTTCTTCTTTACAAAGAAGATGGGTGCACCTGCAGGAGATGAAGAGGGGCGTATGAAGCCCTTGGCTAGATTTTCATCTATGTAATCCTTTAAAGCCTTTAGCTCGGGCCCCGCCAGGGGGTAGATCTTACCAAAAGGTATCTCTGCTCCAGGCAATAATTCAATTGGACAATCATATGGACGGTGAGGAGGAAGCTGGTCAGCGTTCTTCTTGTCACATAAATCCACATAGTCCTGGTATACAGCTGGTAGTTCAGGGACTGACATGATTCCTTTAGGAACAGAGCAAGCTGAAACTTTTGGACTCATCTGTTTCTCTGGAAAGTGTAATTCCTTGGTCTCCCAGTTAATGGTAGGATTCTGAGCCTGCAGCCATGGTAGCCCTAGAATAATGGGAAAGTGGGGAGAAGAGATAAGCATAAATGACAGTTTCTCTTGATGATCTTTACCCATAAGAACCCTCAAAGGCTCTGTTTCCTGATCCACTGGTCCAGAGGTCAGCAGGGAGCCATCCACAGTTTCCATCTGTACTGGAGTAGCCTTCTTCACTGAACGTATTCCCTGTTTCAGAGCAAAGGAGACATCCATAAAATTTCCACTTGCCCCTGAGTCGATCATAGCAGAGCTAGACACCCAAGCTGAGTCAACCCAGAGTTTGATGGAAAGAAAGCAATGAGAATTGTTTTTCTTACAACTCAGCTGGGACACCGCTGAGGAAACTTGAAAAATGGCAGCGTTTACACAGTCAACGTCCTCAGAGGTAACGGAGTTTAAGTCCGAGAAATCAAGATCTGTTGCTGCAGATCTCTCTGGAGCCTGAGGCTCGGACCTGACAGATCCCCTCTCGCAACACTCACAATGAATGAGTGCTGCAGTAGTCTTACGAGAACGGCTGGGGCAGTTTATAATGAAGTGCCCTGACTCACCACAATAGAAACATAGATTCTCCTTAAAACGATGTTCCTTGCGTGCATCACTAACCCGTCGTTGTAAAGAGTCTACCTGCATGGGTTCAGGTTCAGGTTCCCGTGTAATCCTACTCAAAGTTTCCTTAGCTGGAGAGGAAGGTAGGAAAAGGTTAGTACGATTGCTTTCGAACCATCTCTCTTGCCTGCGTTCAGTCAGACGAGTATCAATACGGATGCAGTAGTTAATAAAGTCACCTAACGCAGTGGGAGGGTCGGCACGAGCAAGTTCATCCTTAATCAGTGGAGATAACCCCTTTCGAAAAATAGATTTTTTGGCGGAACTGTCCCAGGTGGTATCAAGGGCCCATCTCCTGAAATCCAAGGCATATTCAGCTACCGAGTGCTTACCTTGGCGCAAAGCTAACATGGCTGCTTCAGCTGTTGCACCTCGATTGGGGTCATCAAACACCTGCCCCATGGCTGAAATAAAATCATCAAGGTGATTCAAACAATCATCCTTAGTCTCAATCAGAGGGTTTGCCCACATTAAAGCCTTGTTGGTAAGCAACATAATTATAGTAAGCACCTTAGATCGTTCAGTGGGAAATTGTGAAGCATGTGCAGAAAAAAAAGATTGCATTGATTAATAAATCCCCTGAATTTCTCACGTTCACCGCCAAAACGAAAAGGGGGCAACTTGGGAATCCCAGCACTCGGGGCTACGGCAGGAGCCTGGACTCGCCCCTCTAGAACCTCAATCCTGGCTGGCAAATCCTGGGTAGTCTGTCCAACCACTTGCAAATTGTGATTATTGAGGTCCTGTAGATTTGTAAAACGGGTCTTTATATTCTGCAAATCTGCAAGGATATTATCAGTCACTCCGCAAAGTTCCTTTATGCGGGCCTCCATTTTCCAGATCTTTTAAGACAGGATTACTGGAAGAAGAGGAGAGAAAAAAAAAACAATAGTGTTCACCTGTGGCAACACTGCAGAGAGAAAAAAAAATTAAGGGAACTGCTCACCTGGAATGGTTGTGAGAAGTCACAACCACTATCATCACAGAAAGTTTCAACCAGACATCTGATATCCAGAGTTACAGCAGACAAAAAAGAGAAAAGAAAGGAAAAAAAAAAAAACAATAGTGTTTACCTGTGGTAACACTGCAAAAAGAAAAAACTTAAGGGAATTGCTCACCTGGAATGGTTGTGAGAAGTCACAACCACTGTCATCACAGAAAGTACAACCGGACGTCTGATATCCACAGTACAGCAGACACAGCCTTCCAGACCCAGCAGACACTAACGTTTTGGCTTCAGAATCTTGTAATGTATGTAGTACAGTTCATATAGCGTCTTGTGCTTGGGTGCGATGAAAACACAGGAGTCACAGGTTTGATATAGAAAAGTCCTGTATTACTTCATACAAGTTGGCAGAAATAGTCACACAGTTTGCAGACACAGAAACAGGAGACACAGCAGGCCAGAGTAATCCAAGCTCAGCAATCACTCTCCAATACAGATTCAGGATCTTCTTCTCTGTTACCGTAAGTCCATGCAAACGTGGGTCTTTCAAAGAGCAGGGTTCAGAGTCCACAAGTGCTTCAGAGTTCCTCAGTAGGAATAGCTGGAGTACAAGGTCCAAGGCTTACAGGAGTCAAGTCACAGGTTCACTGCAGGCTAGATTCTGAAGCACTGATTGCTCAGCTGTGGCTGCTTAAGAAGCAAGAGGAGAGAATCAGGGCGGGAACATGCAAGCTGGAAACTCCATTTTGACTGAGGGCAAGATAGCTGCAGCAAGACAGAAAGTAAAATGGCTGACGAACAAACTGAGTTTCAGGAATATATACATAGAACCTTACACATATGAGTAACAAAAGCTTATATTGACAGTTAGAATGAGTTAATGCAGCAAGTCAATATTTGCAGTGTTGACCCTTCTTCTTCAGGACCTCTGCAATTCTCCCTGGCATGCTCTCAATCAACTTCTGGACCAAATCCTGTCTGATAGTAGTCCATTCTTGCACAATCAATGCTTTCATTTTGTCAGAATTTTTAGGTTTTTGTTTATCCACCCGTCTCTTGATGATTGGCCACAAGTTCTCAATGGGATTAAGATCTGGGGAGTTTCCAAGCCATGGACCCAAAATCTCTATGTTTTGTTCCCTGAGCAATTTAGTTATCACCTTTGCTTTATGGCAAGGTGCTCCATCATGCTGGAAAAGGCATTGTTGATCGCCAAACTGCTCTTGGAGGGTTGGGAGAAGTTGCTCTTGGAGGACATTCTGGTACCATTCTTTATTCATGGCTGTGTTTTTAGGCAAGACTGTGAGAGAGCCGATTCCCTTGGCTGAGAAGCAACCCCACACATGAATGGTTTCAGGATGCTTAAGAGTTGGCATGAGACAAGACTGGTGGTAGCGCTCACTTTGTCTTCTCCGAATGAGGCGTTTTCCTGATGTCCCAAACATTCGAAAAGGGGATTCATCAGAGAAAATAACTTTACCCCAGTCCTCAGCAGTCCACTGCCTGTACCTTTTGCAGAATATCAGTCTGTCCATGATGTTTTTTCTGGAGAGAAGTGGCTTCTTTGCTGCCCTCCTTGAGACCAGGGCTTGCTCCAAGAGTCTCCGCCTCACAGTGCGTGCAGATGCACTCACACCTGCTTGCTGCCATTCCTGAGCAAGCTCTGCACTGCTGGTAGCCCGATCCCGCAGCTGAAACACTTTTAAGAGACGGTCCTGGCGCTTGCTGGTCTTTCTTGGGCACTCTGAAGCCTTTTTGGCAACAATGGAACCTCTCTCCTTGAAGTTCTTGATGATGCGATAGATTGTTGACTGAGGTGCAATCTTTCTAGCTGCGATACTCTTCCCTGTTAGGCCATTTTTGTGCATTGCAATGATGACTGCACGTGTTTCTTTAGAGATAACCATGTTTAACAGAAGAGAAACAATGATGTCAAGCACCAGCCTCCTTTTAAAGTGTCCAGTGGTGTCATTCTTACTTAATCATGACAGATTGATCTCCAGCCATGTCCTCATCAACACCCACACCTGTGTTAATGGAGCAATCACTGAAAAGAGGTTAGCTGGTCCTTTTAAGGCAGGGCTGCAATGATGTTGAAATGTGTTTTGGGGGATAAAGTTCATTTTCTAGCCAAATATTGACTTTGCAAGTAATTGCTGTTAAGCTGATCACTCATTATAACATTCTGGAGTATATGCAAATTGCCATTAGAAAAACTGAAGCAGTAGACTTTGTAAAAATTAATATTTGTGTCATTCCCAAAACTTTTGGCCATGACTGTAGTATAACAATGAGCCGAGTGCTATCCGATAAATCATCATATAGCGCTCAGCCGTCTTATATGCTCGTGTGAACGAGGCCTAATATTATAATTGTAACTGAAACAACAATACTGCAAAGTTACTTGTAAAATGTTGTGAAAAAAAAACAGTTTGTGGCAAGTTGTCTTCATAAAATTCATTCCTATATACCATTTATTATACACAGTAAAATAGACAACAAAACAGTCTACTTTAAGAAGTCTTCCATTAAAGGATATCTGTCACCCAACAGGACGTGTATGACCTATATAGGCATACTTGTAATAGAAATGTTACAATAGTCCTACATGTATGCCTCATATTAATGGTCTTGTTGTACAGAAATGTTATATTCTGTTTTTATGTTAATAATTTCTTCCAGGCTTCGGGGCATGCAGTGCCTGGAAGAAATTCCTGCCTCCTGTCCTCATTAAGATACTACCTCCTACCATACACATCAGTTCTGGACCCGTAATCCTGCGCCTGCACCCTACACTCCTTCAGAAATACATACCTCATATTCCCTTCTATGAGCGCTGCATTCAGGAATCTTCTGAGCAGGCGAGTCACTGTGGCCTCCAGTGTGCGCGCCTTTAAGGTGCCTCCCCACTTCCTCCCTGCATAGTCATCGCCACGTAGACATGGTTCCTAGCGATGACTGAGCAGGAGATAGTGAGGAAAGCATCTTATCGGCGCGCACACTGGAGGTCACAGTGACTCGTCAGCGCCTTTGCTGAAGATCCCTGTATGCACTACCCATAGAAATGAGGATGAGGTATGTATTTCTGAGGTAGTGCAGGGCACAGGATTCCAGCACCATAACTGATGCTGATGGGAGGTGGTAAGTATTACAATGAAGATGGGAGGCAGGGATTTCTTACAGCACCGCACGCCCCGAAGCCTGGAAGAAATCATTAACATAAAGACAGAATATAACATTTCTGCACAACAAGACCATTAATATGAGGCATACTGGTAGGACTAGGGTAACATTTCTATTAACTGTATGCCCATATTAATAGGTCATATACATCCAGGGGGTGACAGATTCCCTTTAACTTTTCTTCCCTAAATCTGTGTATATAGTGTAATGTCAGGGCTTGCACCAGGGCCGGACTGGCCATCTGGCAAATGCCAGAAGGGCCTCTCTGATCGTGGGCTGCAGTGTCTGCTACGTTGTTAACAGAATCTGTGTTCTCAAGACACCCATACTGTGAAGAGTTGTGACAGAGCACAAAGTCGTTGACTCCGTCACTTACCCCAGCAGCCACGGATATCAGTAGAAATACTGGTCTTGTAGTAAAACTTGCTTTCCTCCATCCACGGTAATATTAGTAATATATTTCCATCTGGTGCTTGGGGATGGACAACATGGGCCTGTGTGATTTCACAGGCCAGGACTGAATTTTAGACCCAGTCCGTACCTGGCTCGCACTCATCTGCATGAATAATATCGCTCTGATGTTGTTCCAGAAAAGTAGGAAGACTGTCATGAGAGTACAATGCGATTTGTCTCACATGACATGCGTATACAATGTATTTTTTTTCTTTGCAACTATTATTCTACAATCATTTACAGTGACACTGACACTGACTTGCATTGGCAAGTCTCGTCCGATATATGTGGCCACTCACAGCAGGCTGTGAGGTTTTTCTCAGTCCAATTTAAGCTGAGAAAAAAAATCAGAGATGAGCACAGACTCGTTGACTAACACCAGTCAGTGCAGTCTGATTTTTTTTTTTGAATTGCACTCGTCCGATTTAAACGCAGATGAGTGTGAGCCGTCAGTGTATTAATACATTCAGCTATCGCTGCTCTCTCCAGTATCCAGCGCTGTTCTTCTGCTCTTCTCAGTGACGTTACTTCTCTGCAGACTGTCCGGCTCACGCTGTGCTCTTCATGACCTGGGAGTGGCTTTTACTATGTAAATCTATGGAACGTGAGAATGAGGCCCCATATCCTCACATTGTAAAGGACCATCATGTTATCTGGAAGGTATAAATTGCCATCATGTAACTAAAAAGGAGCTGAGTGGCATTGGATACCAAAGAAGACAGTGTATAGGTGACTATATTAACACACTGAAACTACAAAACACACAAAAAAAGTTCTGCTTCTTTAAATCAGAATATAATTGACCTCCAGGTCTATCCTCTCTATGTAGTGGACCTAGTTACATATTGACATAGGGTGAAAATCCAGCTTAAGGGTTGTTCACATTAGAATCAATGCAATCGGTCGAGTGAGTCCATGCCGAAAATAAAAAACACAAAAAAAGGAAATGAAAGGTCCTCTGATGATAGGTCCTTTGCGAGCCATAGCGTACAATTGTCAGACGTAGCACACACTATGCTTCCGCAATTCTATCCTTAAGACAGGAATATGTTTGTAGAAGTGAAGTAAAGCTTTTCTACAAGCTGTAGGGATCCGCTCTGTAGGCAGAGGCCGGGCACGCAGTAATGAGGCAATTTACAGGCTTTATATCAAAATAATGGTTTACTGTTTCTTGATATCAGGCAACAAAATATGACAAAACATAAATCACAGTCTTTCAGTAGATCAACATAGTCTTCATGACCCCGGACATTATCAACACGGACCCTGTCCGTTACCTGCTGGTGTCTCAGGTTCGCAGACACCTCAGAGGCATCTTCCATTAAACACAGTCCTTATGTTCCACTCTGATCCCGATCAGTTTCAGCACGGCTTTCAGGACCGTCCACTCCACTGGCTCAAGCACGCCAGCTTTCCGTCTGCAGTCTGTGCGACATCCCGTCTGGATGTCAGGGAGCTCTGTCCAGCCTGGCAGACTCCCGAGACCCTCACAGTCTCAGCACAGACTCTCCAAGACAGACTCCATCCATCTCCAACTCAATCTCTCTCCATGTGCTAAACACTGCCTTACATACTTGTAGCCACTCCCCAAGCCAAGGCATGAAGCACATGATCTGGTCACATGTTCCTGACCTCATCACAGGTCCTTCACACTAACTACAATCACGAGATTGTAACATACATTCTCCCACCACCAGTGGGCAGTGTATGTGTGGTTAGCCAGTCCCACCCAGCTCACAAGCTAACCCTGTAGGTCACCCTTAACAATAACTAGAACTCTTATGGGACTACAAGTCCCAGAACAATATTCCTGACCTACAGCGCAGAGGAACTCTGCGACACATATCTTCCCTTTATAACCCTGCCGGGGATTATCTTATCAGCCACAACATGCCTCAATGCATATCCCGAGGAGCATGCACAGCGCCCCCTAGCTGCATCATGGGTCATTACACCACATACCTCCCCCCTCTGTTCAAACTTGTGGGGTTGAACATTCATTACCCGACCAGAGATCCTTCTCGGTCGTCTCTGCCAGTCAAACCGTCTCAGTTGATTTTGGGCAACATGCAACATCACCTCTTTGTTAGGCCTCCCCCGCCCCCTGCGGTCAGAATATTGGCCTTGTCCTTCTGTCTGTGTCACCAGACCCTTTTTAAATGACCCACCGTCCAAGTGTACCCGTTCACACGACCTTTCTTTCCCTGGCCGCCTCCTACGGTCATGAGACCATCGTCCAGTCGAGGCTACTGGCTGATGTGAGTCCAACCCTCTGTCCTTTCGTCGCTACAGGGTCTCCCACTTAAGTCACTCAGCCCTGAGCCAACAGAGTCGTCATCTCCTCTAATTCTCATTGCTTCAGACCGTGTACTGCCAGTCCCCAGAGAAGCCTCTCATCTCTCCATATCTCGGGTTGGAAGTAGTCGCCCTCTTTGTTCCAACTCCTGTAGATGTTTCTTAATCTGCTTTCTTTCAAAGATCAGCTGCTCCACCTCTCGTAGGTACGTCATTCGATATTCCAGGAGCATTCGGATGTTCTTAAGGCTCTCCACTGAGCCCTTGATGACGAATGGAACCATCTCTTCTTTATCAGCTACCTGGACCTCACCTTCAGGTGGGATCCTCACTCTCTTCACACCGGATCTATCCACCATCTCCTGCATCACTTTTCCAAATCTTCCAACTACTCTCCCCACCAGATTTCTGGGTACCGGAATTACCTCTTCTACCAAGCCCAGCCTATTTTGATCTTCCTTCGCCTGCTCCAGACATTGAGCGGCTTTCACATTACTCAATATAAACATCTGTTTCGCGTGGAGACACTGAAGATGCATATCCTTCAGGACAGCCACCAGCTTTTCTGTGTCTTCCCCCTCTGCCAGGATCACCAACTGGTTCGTCTCTGGTGCCCAGTTCACACTATAGGCTTTTACTGCCTTCTTAAAGGTCTCATGCACACCCTCACTGGCACAGGCTTCTCGCATGTCTTCAGGTATTTCCATCACGCACTTAAAGAGCGAAGCCTCATTTTCTTCCTGGTTTACCTCGGACACTTCCTTCAAGATATCTGCCATGACCGGATGAGTGTCTTGTTCAGCTCTTAGTTCAAGATCCTCCTGAGATTTATCTTCTTCAAGACCCCTTGCCAAGATGGACACTGACAGCTCCGTCTTGTTAACACTCGGGCACTGCCGCTGTAAGTCTTCGACCATCAACTTCCTTTCCTGCAGAAGACCTCTTACTGCTTCTCTGAGCACTTCCACATCTTCCCTTAAGGTCTTATTCACACTTTGCCACGTTGACAGGCGACCTCTGAGCTCAGAGACTCCCTTCTCCAGCTCATCCACTCCTTGCTCAGCAGTTTGTCTCAGGGCCTTTTCTTTTCCGACCTGCTCTTTAATGATCTTTAGTTCGGTCTGTAAATCAGCAGACTTTTGCTTCTCACCAGACAACTGGTTAGCAAGGTCCTGGAACTCCTGTGCTTTTTCTCCAAACTGGGCCTTGAGTGCCGCAAACTCAGACTCCAGGTGGCACACCCGCTCCAATTGCACGGAGTTGGTGACTTCCATATCAGACCTCTTCAACCTTTCTTGAGGCTCTGCCCGGTCATCCTCAGGTACCTCTCGACTCTTTGTACCTTCAGAGAGCTCCACACTCTCCAGCTCTTCGGCAACAGGTTCTTCTTCATTGACCTCCTCAATGGGTGCAAGGGGCTCAGGCTCTTTGCGCCCTTTACGTTTCCGACGACGGGAGGACTTCTTCTCCTTGTGGGCTCTTCATTACTGCACTCCCTTTCTCTATTAGAGTCACAGTCACCCTCGGAGTCTGAGTCACATCCCTCTGTATCGTTAACCCTCCAGTTACCCTCTAACTGGGTGTCCGTTCCAGATGTGTTATCTATCACATCATTATCATTTCTTCTGTCATACACTTCAGGAGACATGTCAGTAAGTTGAGCAGACGCACCCTTTCCTCTTGTGTCACCGTCTGACCCGTCAGCTTGGGAAGGCATCACTGTCCCACTGTCTGCCACCCCAACAGTAGAGAGGCCTCCCTCCTGCTGCAGAGGAACTCCCCCGTCCCACAAACCAGAGAACAGTCTAGAGTCACGCCCCATGACCACTGGACACGACAAGTTAGGGATTACAGCGACATCCTGTCCTGCAATGTCCCAGCCTGTCTCAAAGACCACCCTGGTCACCGGATAATCCCTAGTGTCCCCATGGATACAGGTGACGCTGACTTTTCTACCGGACATTTGCCATCCCTCAGGTACACCCCTCACTAGAGTCACCGGACTCCCTGAGTCGACTAGACCCACCACGTCTTCATTGTTTATCTGTAGGGCACACCCCCGTAGTAGTGTGCCGGGTGGATAGTTCATAAGGCAGACTGGACACAGATAACATATTTGCCCCGGGCAACAGTTTGTCTGCACCTCCCCTTTAACGTTGGGATACTCCACACCCTTTTTGCCAACCATCCCCTTTTGGGTTGCCGCCCCCTTTTGGGACTCCGCCCTCTTTTGGGCCATCATCCCCTTTTGGGACTCCGCCCCCTTTTGGGCCATCCCCCTCCTTGGGTTATACACCGTGGACTCTGCCACGGCTTTCTTTAGGCACAAATCACACAATACAGTTTTTTCTTTTGGGCTGTTACTGGCCCTTTAAGAGTCCGTGTGACCCGGTTCACACTGTCCCTTTATACACCACCAGCTCCTGCTGGTACCGACACCGCTGCGTGGCAGCCACCAACCACCAACCACCGGCACCTCCTACTGCCGCTCACAAGCCGCTGCTGGTGCAGAACCTCTTCCTGCAAGTGTCCCGGTAGCTCCTGCTACCACCAGTCTCTGCACGCTTCCGGTGCGCCGTCTTGCCGCTTGTCAGCTTCGTGACCCCATGAGTCACAGCCAGCCGCTTGTCACCTTCGTGACTCCACGAGCCACAGCACACACCTTACACGTATTCCAGAGAAGAAAAAAAACACCAAGAAAAAACAGTTTCCGGACACCTCCTCTGAGGTATCATATCAGCATGCTTTTTCACCTGGTTATTGGTCATGCAGGAAAAAACCATCCAAAAAAAAAAAACAGCCTGACCTCACTGTGTGTGCCCGCATTTACGCCACCAAATGTAGGGATCCGCTCTGTAGGCAGAGGCCGGGCACGCAGTAATGAGGCAATTTACAGGCTTTATATCAAAATAATGGTTTACTGTTTCTTGATATCAGGCAACAAAATATGACAAAACATAAATCACAGTCTTTCAGTAGATCAACATAGTCTTCATGACCCCGGTCATTATCAACACGGACCCTGTCCGTTACCTGCTGGTGTCTCAGGTTCGCAGACACCTCAGAGGCATCTTCCATTAAACACAGTCCTTATGTTCCACTCTGATCCCGATCAGTTTCAGCACGGCTTTCAGGACCGTCCACTCCACTGGCTCAAGCACGCCAGCTTTCCGTCTGCAGTCTGTGCGACATCCCGTCTGGATGTCAGGGAGCTCTGTCCAGCCTGGCAGACTCCCGAGACCCTCACAGTCTCAGCACAGACTCTCCAAGACAGACTCCATCCATCTCCAACTCAATCTCTCTCCATGTGCTAAAACACTGCCTTACATACTTGTAGCCACTCCCCAAGCCAAGGCATGAAGCACATGATCTGGTCACATGTTCCTGACCCCATCACAGGTCCTTCACACTAACTACAATCACGAGATTGTAACATACATTCTCCCACCACCAGTGGGCAGTGTATGTGTGGTTAGCCAGTCCCACCCAGCTCACAAGCTAACCCTGTAGGTCACCCTTAACAATAACTAGAACTCTTATGGGACTACAAGTCCCAGAACAATATTCCTGACCTACAGCGCAGAGGAACTCTGCGACACATATCTTCCCTTTATAACCCTGCCGGGGATTATCTTATCAGCCACAACATGCCTCAATGCATATCCCGAGGAGCATGCACAGCGCCCCCTAGCTGCATCATGGGTCATTACACCACAAAGCCTAAAAGAAAAAAGCATATTCCTGTATTTTTTGGACCCCAAATTTTGGGGAAGAAAATAGGGAAAAAACTTTATTAATAAAATGGGGTCTTTCTAATAGGGTCTTCCCTACTGCAAGAAGCTGGCAGAGGCAGAAGTGGGGCAATGTGGCAGGCCATGAGTGGGAGTATGGGGTGTCCCAGGTGTGCAATGCTGCAGACCATGAGTGGGAGGAGGGGGTGTCCTATAGGTGCGATGCTGTAGGCCCTGAGTGGGAGGAGGGGTATCACAGAGGTGCGATGCTGAGGGCACTGAGTGGGAAAAGGGGTTGTCTCAGTGGTGTGATGCTGCGGGCTGTGAGTGGGAGGAGAAGGTGTCCCAGCGGTACAATGCTGCGGGCCGTGAGTGTGAGGAGGTGGTGTCCCAGTGGAGCGATGCTGTGGGTCCGGTGTCGACGATGAGGCAGAGTGAGTGCATTGCTTTCCGCTTTCCTGGCGGAGGGATTCAGGAAGATGAACGCCATGGGCGGCGGATGCGCAGACTGAGATCTTTGCTGGACCAAAATCCAAATCTTCGGCGACCCATGGCTTCAGAAACATGGCCGCCAGGAAAGCAATGCACTCCGCTCTGCTCACCGCCAACACCAGGCCCACAGTATTGCACCGCTGGGACACCCCCTCCTCCCACTCATGGCCCGCAGGCATTGCCCCACTTCTGCCGCTGCAGACTTCCTGAGGAAGGGACCCAGCCTCCTGTGATCCCGTTTACAAGACAGGAGACCGTTATTACAGGACAGGAGACAATTATTACAGGACGGGAATGTTATTACAGGATGAGGGATGTTATTACAGGAAGAGGGATGTTATTATAGGAAGGGGATGTTATTACAGGAAGGGGGATGTTATTACGGGATGAGGGATGTTAATATAGGAAGGGGATGTTATTACTGGAAGGGGGATGTTATTACAGGATGAGGGATGTTATTACAGGATGAGAGATGTTATTATAGGAAAGGGATGTTATTACAGGAAGGGGGATGTTATTACAGGATGAGGTGTATACAGGTGAGAGATGTTATTAAGAGGGATTATTACAGGAAGGGATGTTATTACAGGAGTGATGTATTACAGACGAGATGTTATTACGGATGAAATATTATTACAGGACGGGGGACTTATTACATGATGGGAAGTTATTACAGGTCAGGGGATGTTATTACAGGAAGGGGGATGTTATTATAGGATGAGGGATGTTATTACAGGGTGGAAGACTATTATTACAGGACAGGGGACTTATTACGTGACAGGGGAAGTTATTACAGGTCAGGGGATGTTATTACAGGACAGGGGATGTTATTACTGGACTGGGGATGTTATTACAGGACTGGGGATGTTATTACAGGACGGGGATGTTATAACAGGTGTGAGGATGTTATTACAGGACTGGGACGTTATTACAGGATGGGGGATGTTATTACAGGACTGGGGACCTCATTACAGGACAGGAGACCTTATTACAGGACTGCGGATGTTATTAAAGGTTGGAGGACGTTATTCCAGGACAAGGGACATTATTACAGAATGAGGGACGTTATTATAGGTCGAGGGATGTTATTACAGGTCCTGGGACGATATTACAGGACGAGACGCGTTATTACAGGACTGGGGACGTTATTGCAGAATAGGAGACGTTATTCCGGGATGGGGTATTTTATTACGGGACAGGGACATTATTACAGGACGGGGGGAATTTATTACAGGACGGGGGACATTATTACAGGGCTCATAGATCCAACCAACCTACTAGTAAGGGCATTGGTCAAAATTTTGCACCTGGGCCCGTAGGATTCTAGTTATGCCACTTTTCATCTGATGTCTGTGCACAAAGTACAGCACAGATAGTATACAGATTATTATATAATATACTGGGATACAGACATCAGATGGACTATAACAATATCGGGGTTCTGCTGTGTACTGATGTACAATATAATATGCACTGACTGATCCTCAGCCTACAGAACCTCAAATGCCATAATATGTGGTCCTATAAATACTATATGATGTCCTGTAGTCCTAGGATCATCGGAGCAGTGAGCTGTATACACGGCCTGCAGTCTCTATCTGACCCTCTCTGTGATTTATTGCTGCAGACTGAACTTCTATACAGATGGGGTGAAAGTTCAGGCTGCTGCAATAAATCAGCCTAAACTGCAGATAAACATCATCCTGTCACCTCCTCATTCTTCCCTCCTGCTTTTCCTTGGGTTCATGTTGATCTCCATCCTGCTCCCCGCACCTCTCCAGGCAGAAGAAGCAGCCCGGTGAGCTGGTGAGGTGAGTTCAGCAGACACTGACTGCACACAGTATGGGCGTGTCTGCAGTGCTGGGATGCGGCTGCTGACACTTGTACACATTATTTAAATGTACAGTTCCGGCACCCGACTTCTCAAACAGACAGCGGCCTGTCACTGCTGCGGGGACCCGGCCTGGGGGCATCTGCCACCCTGCCCCCCGGCGCAGCCCGCCCCTGCCAAGGAGATACAAACAGGTGGAACCAGGTGCTACTCTATGGCTGACCTACAGGATGTGGCAGCTGACCCCTACAGCAGGTAAGCTGCTACAGCCCAAAGGAGGGATGAAAAATGCAGGCAGGCACTGTAGGGAGTAGGTGCAGATGGGGACCGGCTGAGGAACAGAAAAGCACTGGCAGGTGTAGACTGGACCGGGTGTTAGACAGATGGGTGCTGGCAGGTGCGATCTGGACCGGCTGATGGACAGAAGAGCACTGACAGGTAAGAGCAGACGGGTACAGGGTAGACAAGCAGACAGGCGAACCTGGGGCACCTGACAACTAGAAAGCATGCAAAGCAAACTAACAATGAAGCTCAGGCACCTCCATATTTGAGGAGAAGCCTTAAATAGAAGGTGTCGCCCAGCTATAGGTTGGGAATACCTTAGGTTGATGTGGGCGGTACCTTTAAGAGGGAGGGAACGTGCGCATGCACCCTCTAAGCATAGTTTTCGGTCCTACAACTGAAACTTGGTGGACGACACATAAGGGGTGAGATGAGGAGGTGGTGTGTGAGTGGGAGACACTGAATGTCCTGCGTGTTAGATACGAGGAGATCCAACAAAGGGTCAAGTCTGTAATGTCAACAGATCAGAAAGTCTGTAGTAAGAGGAAATGGTCCACTGTGTCAAAGAATGACAGGTCCAGGAGAAGGAAGACAAACACATCGCTTTCATTTGGTGGTTAGTAGGTTGTTGGTGAGGACAGTTTCAGTGGAATGGTGCGGTCTGAAGTCAGACTGTAAGCAGTCAAAGAGGGAGCAAGAGGAGAGCTGGGAGGACAGTTCAAAATGGACGTGTTGTTCCAGTAGTTTGGAGACATAGGGGAGAAATGATAAGGGGCAATAGGTAGACACAGAGGATGGGTCAAGGGTTGCCTTTTTGAGGATGGGTGTGATTGAGGTATGTTTCAATCAGGATGGAAGACACCAGTTGTTTGTGACAGGTTGAAGAGGTGGGTTATGCTTGTGATGAAGACTGGTAAAGTTTGGAATGAGGTGGGACATTGTGTCAAGTTCACAGGTGGTGAGGCAAAGTATTCAGCTGAGATGAGAGGGAGGGAAAACTGGTGGACGCAGGAAAGAATTTAAAGTACTGAATAGCTGTTTAGGGTTGTGAGACAGGTATGATATGAGGGATGAGAAGTCGGTTTGTTTTGCTGCAGTCAGAATTTGCGCAGCAATTTTACAACTTCTGTTACTAGACGGGCAACTAAGCTCCTTTTCTTTGGCAGCCGTATAATGGTACGCTTTGTAGTTGAGGTCCAGAAAGAACATGTGCTTCAGTAAATGGCAAGCACTGCATCAAGTGGCCTCTGCTTCTCTTCCTCCACCTTAACATCACACACAGTACAGTCCTCAGTGGTGGCATCCCAATTAACCTTTTTTCCCCTACATCACAGCTCTCCAAGTGCCCAACTGACTGTTGGGAACCACAGATGACTAAAGCCCCCATCACACTAAGCGAGATCGCTAGCGAGATCGCTGAAACGTCACCGATTTTGTGACACAACAGTGACCTAGCCAGCGATCTCGCTTACTGTGACATGCAGCGACGACCAACCCCCCTGCTGGGTATCTCTGATCATCGTTGAATGTCCTGGACCATTTTTTCATAATTGGTCTCCCACTGGCCAGCGTGCATCGCTGCATGGCAGCGGGAGACCAACGATCAGCGAGCTGGGAGCTGGTATCCAATGTACATATCGGGTAACTAAGCAACACGTGGCAACTAAGCAACACGTGGCACCTAGTTACCCGATATGTACCCTGGTTACCGGTTCCTAGCTTCTGCTGTAGAGTGCTGAGAGCCGGTATCTAGGGTACATATCGGGTAACTAGGTGCCGCGCAGTGCTTAGTTACCCAATATGTACATTGGATACCGGCTCTCAGCGCTCTACAGCAGAAGCTGAGAGCCGGTATCTAGGGTACATATCGGGTAACTAGGTGCCGCGTGGTGCTTAGTTACCTGATGTGTACATTGGATACCAGCATGCTCGCTGGTCCTGATCGCTGGTGAGTCTGCCCATGTGACAGCTCACCAGCGATCAGCTAACGATGTCGCAGCGATCCCATCCACGTCGTATCATTGGTGGGATCGCTGGGACATTGAAGAGTGTGACGGGACCCTAAGTCTGCAGATCTCTTCACACATTGTTTGCCATGGGCATAGGAAGTGTACTCTAAACATTCACAGAGTCAAGAGGAGGAAATCATTTGCACCAATGGCCAATTTTTTTCTGACTTAAATCTATGGCGAGACAAAGTTTTGTCTGAGCATAAACCAAACCCTCGTCAACAGATGTTAATCCCGTTGGGTGAAGGTGATCTATTTGTGACGAGACTCAGATATTTGAGGCGCCCGCGAACTGTACTGTGCTGTCAAGGCTGGAAGAGGAGGAGGGTGACTCTCAGGGCAAGGAGTGGGAAAACAGAGGATAACGAGGTAGTAGATCACACTTGGTGTAAACCCAGAGACATACAGCTGAGTAGCTCAGCAGAGGAGGAGGAGGAGGCAGACGAGGAGGTTACGTAGACACAGTTATGCAACTACGACAACCAATGCATCCTGAGGTACAACTTTGGCAGTGGACAGCAGAGTTCCTGGTTCTGCAGTTGCCTGGCTTGGGTCTTTTTTTTCAGACCAGCAAAAATCTAAAAAATCATGTTATCTGTTAACTTTTTTAAAAACAACTTAGTAGATTAAAAAAATGAAATCATTTCAGTACTACATGCATGACCTGGCACATGCGTGATCAACATGCGTTAGTCTGGGAATGTCATTGTGCTAAAATGCAGACAAGCAGGTCTCACCAACCACTGTCCACCCCATCAACCACATCTTCTGATTCTTCCTCCTCCCTCACCGTGACAAGTGGTGTCACACAGGACTCTGGCCGAAGAACCTCCACTTGATTACCCCCTACAGTTGGGGTGATTGAGAGCCTGTCAGCTGATATGGAATTTGACATGCCTGCTGTTTTTGACTGATCTTACATAGCAAGCACACCCGATCTTTCTCAATCCACCATAACATCCCCGCCTGTGACAGCAGCTTGTCGTGTTTACCCTACTCCACCCTGTGACGGCACAGCAGCAAACCCTCGTTTGTGCAGTTGTGCTCACGTAAAAGATTCTTCACTCCTACACATGGCACAGTTAACAGATTGAATTTCACCATCTTCAATCTACTAATAATAATAAACTTTATTTATATATCACAAACAGATTTACGAGTCAGCAGTTCATACAAAACAGTCAAAAGTTACCAAGTTTAATATAATCAAACAATTAAAGCAAAAATAATGATGACCCTGCCCTTCAGAGCTTACAATTTACAATGAGGTGGGGGTCACACCAATTACAGGTGCTTATTTACAATGATGGTACAACCATTTTGAAGAAATGGGGGGGGTAGATAAAGTATGCATGAGCCTTTGGGTACGGTTGAATTTTTTTGGTGAATTATGTTCAGAGAAGTAGAGAATAAGCTATGTATATAAAAAAGACTTTCTTAGGGAACGTGATAGGCCGCCCTAAACAAATGTGCTTTTCGGGAGCACCTAAAAATGTCTAAGTTATGGTTATACTCCTAATTTCATGGGGGACAAAGCGTAAGAGGTGAGTCATCTAGGTAGGAGATTGAACTGAACTGGACAAAGTCCAGATCAGGAGTGTTACCATCTTTGTGTGTCTCAGAGTTTGAAAGTTGTGAGAGGCCACGAGAATTGGCTAGAGATAGAAGCTGGGATGCAATTGGGGAGGTGGAGCTGTTGGAATTTCCCATAGTAAGGGTTGTAAATTCTGAGGCCATGAATTGTGGCCACTACGCATAAAAGTGGTCAAGGAAGTGGGTGGGTGAGCCTGGGGGCCGGTATATGACTGCTACTCTGAGGGAGAGTTGATGGAACACCCTGATGGTGTGAACCTCAAAAGAAGAATGGCATCCAATCATCCTGCATTTATTTATTGGGTTAAAAACAGGATTGTTGTTGGCAGCGAAGAGTGTAGGGTTATTGTGGGGTTAAAAGTGATCGTACAGCGGGATGTACGCATATTCCATGTGTTGTAATCTGGACGTGGAAAAGCTGTACACTCACTATTACTTTTCTGAAAACTAATTATTGTGAACAGCCTGCGGTCTCCTCGGATGATTCATCACCCAATCGTGTCATTGTCTGGACGATAGGGGCCAGCTGAGTGCTTGTTTCTGTATGACTCATGGCCTGTGATATCTGTGATTATTGCAAAGCCACTCCAATCTGTTGGCCACAGAAATGCAGCCTTTACGCTTTATGGATACAGACGGTTTCCAAAAGCTGATGTCCTCGCAGTTCCCCCATTACCAGTTGCCCAGTCACCATTACTTCTGTAAGAAAGATGATGTGCCTGCGCTACAGCAACAAGTCACAGACAACATCACCTGTTCCCTGAAAAATACTGTGTCTGCCAGACTGCATTTAAACAATGACACCTGTAATGTATAATGTTTTAACCTGTCTCAAGAAAGAAATGAGTGGTGGGAAATGATTAAGTTTCAGTTTCTCAGCCTAATGAATAGAAATGTTATGCTGTGTGCTGGAGGAAGAAGGAGAAGAATAAAATACAGTTAAAGCGCTCTCTCTCCCTAATTCCTTATACTGTGTGGACATTACAACTTGCAACGAGGATGGGATGCGATCACCTGCTGCTGTGAGTACTAACCCCTGTTTTACTGCTTCACACGCCAGCTCCACTGAGAGACTCCATCATGGCTGATTACTTGCACACGTTCCCACAGTTTGCTATGACTGATGTCATTAATCTCTCTCATAACTTGAGAAAATGGCTAAACCGGTTTGAGAACTTCCTGGAAGCTATGGACATAAAAGAGGAGAAAAGAAAGAGAGCCGCGTTCCTGCACTGTGCGGGCATAGGAGTCTATGACATATACAGCACGTTACCTGCAGCAGAGACCAACACGTACAGTAACTGCACCAAAGCTCTCACTGACTACTTCAACCCCAAACAGAACATCAGATATGAAAGATACAAGTTTAGGATTGCTAAGCAGCTTCCAGAAGGATCTATAGACACCTATGTCACAAGGCTAAAAGAGGTAGCACATGGATGTACTTTTACGGATGTAGATGATGAAATCCTAACGCAAGTAATTGTCACCTGCTCGTCTAATAACATAAGGCATAAAGCTCTGCAGCAGGATCTCTCTCTGCATGATTTAATTAAGATGGCCTGTGCTATAGAGATAGCAGATCATCAGGCCACCGCAATGGAGAATGGGGATAATTTACATGTGCATAATCTCAAACATAAAAGTGCACAAGACAAGCAAGCCCAAAAACAGAAGAAATGCTATAGATGTGGACAAGATTTCCCTTATCACCTGAACAAATGTCCAGCTATAGGACAAACATGCAGTAAATGTGGAAAAGGGAACCATTTTGCAGCTGTTTGCAAATCAGCGCCCAACAAGTCTCTTCTGTCCATGACAAAGCCCGCAAACATAAAAATGGTAAATCAGGATATCAAAGAAATGTCTGTGGCTGAGAACTATATGTTCACTACCTCTGTCTCTGACTCAGTGCGATCTCCCTATATCACACTTACTATCTGCAACATAGATATCACCTTTACAATAGATAGGGAGCTTCAGTGGATACCATAGACAGCAATACATATGAACAATTGAAAACAAAGCCAGTCTTACAGCAAGTGCATACTAAAATCTTTCCATATGGATCTAAAACACCTCTAATTACAATGGGACAATTTGATGCTGAACTTAGCTATAAAGAAAATAGGCAGAAAACCACTTTTCACACATTACAAGGATCCGGAGGCTGTCATCTCAGCTATCACACTGCCTTGAAGCTGGGACTCATCCAGATCATTTATACTATAACTGACCCAGCGGATCTGGATGTACAAGCAATGGTGAAAGGCTTTCCCTCCTTATTTAGTGGTTTGGGAAAACTAAAGAACTCTCAAATACATCTTCATGTAGATGACAGTGTTCGTCCAGTAGCCCATGCACACAGGCGTATTCCATTTCACCTGAGAAAGAAGGTAGAAAAGGAACTCCAATTGCTCATGGATGAGAGGACCTTATTAAAACTGTTAATGGTCCCACTCCGTCGGTCTCTCCACTTGTAGTAGTTCCAAAACCCAAGACTCCAGAGCAGGTGAAATTGTGTGTTGACATGCGCCTGCCCAACACCTGTTATGATTTGGTAGCTGAGGAGAGCAGGCAAAAAAGGAAATACACCAGAGAGGTTGGAATCTATGGGATTGCAGTACCCTGACTAACCACCACAACT
>JARQOD010000002.1:490226264-490257157 GCA_033576555.1 Oophaga sylvatica
ACCTGATCGCCAATCTTCACAATCTTCATTGGATAGTTCAGTACTGTTTGTAACCACCAGAGGGAGCTTCTGCTCAGAATTCATTTCTAGCACATTCACAACAGTACCCCCCCCTTGAGGAGGGGTCACCGAACCCTCATTTGAGCAACCAGGTCGGTCAGGATGAGCTCTGTGATACGCACGGATGAGTCTCCTAGCATGGATGTCCGAAGCAAACACCCAAGAATTGTCCTCCTGACCATAACCTCTCCACTTAACCAAATACTGGAGTTTCCGTCTAGAAAAACGAGAATTCAATATTTTCTCAACCACATACTCCAGATTGAGGGCAATCTGGAGTATGTGACTCCAGATTGCCCTCAACCAAAACAGGGTCAGGAGGCACAGCCATAGGAACCACTGGCTCGACAAACCTTCAATAAGGACTTGTGGAACACGTTATGGATCTTAAATGTCCCTGGAAAAGTAAACGAAAGGAACAGGATTAAGAATCTCCATGATCTTCTAAGGTCCAATGAACCTAGGCTTAAACTTAGGAGATGCAACTCTCATAGGGATATTTCGTGAGGACAACCAGACCAAGTCCCCCACTTCAAACCGAGGACCATCAGTCCTATGCCTGTTGGCAAACCGCTGGGCCCTCTCCTGAGAGAGGGACAACCTCTCCACTACCTGGTCCCAAATCTGCTGCATACGCTCCACAACAGAGTCAACACCGGACAGACAGAAGCCTCCGTCTGTCCTGAAGAAAATCGAGGGTGAGACCCAAAATTGCAGAAAAATGGAGACATCAAAGTGGCAGAGCTAGCCCTATTATTAAGAGCAAACTCAGCCAAAGGCAAAAAAGAGACCCAGTCATCCTGATCAGCAGACACAAAGCATCTCAGATAAGTCTCCAATGTCTCGTTTGTTCTCTCAGTTTGTCCATTGGTCTGAGGATGAAAAGCCGAGGAGAAAGACAATTGAACACCAAGTTTAGAACAAAAAGTCCTCCAAAATCTGGAAACAAACTGGACTCCTCTGTCAGACACAATGTTCTCAGGGATGCCGTGTAACCGAACCACGTGCTGAAAGAACAAGGGCACCAATTCAGAGGAGGAAGGCAACTTAGGTAATGGCACAAGATGTATCATTTTGGAAAACCTATCACAAATCACCCAGATAACGGTCATTCTCTGAGAAACAGGGAGGTCGGAAATGAAATCCATAGAGATATGGGTCCATGGTCACTTGGGCACAGGCAATGGCATCAACAAACCACTAGAGCGAGAGCAAGGCTTGGAGCGAGAGCAAGTCCCGCAGGACTGCACAAATTCCCTGACGTCACGAGACAAAGTAGGCCACCAAAAGGACCGACTAACCAAGTCTCTGGTACCAAAAATTCCGGGATGACCGGCCAACGCGAAACAATGAATCTCAGACATCACACTCTTTTTCCACCGGTCTGGGACAAACAATTTCCCAATAGGGCAGCGCTCGGGTTTATCCTCCTGACCCCCTTCCAGAGCCAGTCTCAAATTGGGCGAGATGGCGGAAAGAACTACACCCTCTTTCAAAATAACAGCAGGATCAGATAACTCAGGAGAGTCCGCAAGGAAACTCCTCGAGAGGGCATCCACCTTAACATTCTTAGTGCCAGGAAGAAAGGAAACCACAAAATTAAAACGTGTGAAAAACAAGGCCCACCTGGCCAGTCTAGGATTAAGTCGCTTGGCTGATTCCAGATAAACCAGATTCTTATGGTCCGTGAGGACCACTACCTGATGTTTGGCTCCCTCCAGCCAATGTCTCCACTCTTCAAAAGTCCACTTCATGGCCAATAACTCCCGATTACCCACGTCATAATTACGTTCAGTTGGAGAAAATTTTCGAGAGAATAAGACACAAGGGTTACTTTTAGAGGTCTCTGGATCTCTTTGGGACAAAACAGCACCTGCCCCAATTTCAGAGGCATCAACCTCCACCTGAAAAGGCAGAGAAACATCAGGCTGCCGTAGAACAGGAGCAGAAGTGAATCTCTGCTTAAGTTCCTGAAATGCAGAGACTGCCTCAGGAGGCCAATTCACCACATCAGAACCCTTTTTGGTCAAATCAGTCAATGGTTTAACAATAACAGAGAAATTACCAATAAATTTACGATAAAAATTGGCAAAACCCAAGAATCTCTGAAGAGCCTTTAATGAAGTAGGTTGGACCCAATCACAGATGGCCTGAACTGAGGTTTATTCTCAGCCAAAGGGGTAGAATCGATCCCCAGTAGGGAATAGACTTCCGTAGTGGTATCAAGGGAAACCCACAACGTTTAGCAAAATCAAAATCCATCAGGTTAATAGCTGCTCCTGAATCAACAAAAGCCTGAGCAGAAAATGTGGACTGGGAGCAAATCAGGGTAACAGTCAACAAAAATTTAGTCTGAACACTACCCAAGACAACTGAACGTGCAAAACGTCTTCCCCGCTTAGGGCAGACTGAAATAGCATGAGAGGCATCACCACAGTAGAAACATAACCCATTGCGTTTACGAAACTCATGACGCTGTGCCCCAGAAGCCACTCTATCACACTGCATGGGTTCAGAAGCTGGTTCACAAGGCAACACTGTTCCACGCATACCTCTACGCTCAACAAACGTCTGTCAATTTGAATTGCTAATGACATAGAATGATTGAGACCAGAGGGGACAGGGAATCCCACCATAACATCCTTTACATTCTCTGACAGACCCTTCCGAAAAAGGGCTGCCAAAGCATCGTCATTCCATTTGGTCAGGACTGCCCACCTTCGGAATCTCTGACAGTATAACTCAGCGTCCTCAAGCCCCTGATTTAATGCCAACAAGGCTTTTTCAGCTTGATCAGTGACATTAGGCTCATCGTACAATAACCCCAGAGCCTGAAAAAATGCATCAACATTACTCAAAACAGGATCCCCAGGTGTCAGGGAAAAAGCCCAATCCTGAGGATCTCCGCGCAGGAGAGAGATGACAATTTGAACCTGCTGTGCTGCGTTCCCTGAGGACTTAGATTTCAAGGCAAAAAACAACTTACAGTTATTTTTGAAATTCATAAATTTAGCTCGATCCCCTAAAAACAAATCTGGCATGGGAATCCTAGGTTCCACAACAGGCAACCCTGCAAGATAGGTAGCAATACTCCGAACTTCAGTGGCAAGCTGATCCACACGGCCAGACAACTGTGCAAACTCCATTGAGAGAGAAAAAAAAAATCCTCCTCAGCTGTCACGCGGTCTTATGATATGTGTACGATGTCAGTAAACTATTCTTAAAAGAACAACACTCTATACAACATATAGATTAGCAACATCAGCATGTAAATATAGAATAGATTTACCTGACACGATATCCGTTGAACTCAGGGTTAATCTTGAGGACTTGATACACTGTCACAGGAAAGAGGAGGACCGGGGGTCTAACCTGACCCTAAACTGGGGTCCTAACTAATCCCTCACCTTGGAGGTACTGATAATGGTTCAGAGGTCCAAGTCTCCAGCCTAACCCTGTCTCCTATCAGTCCCTGAACCCTGTAATCAGTCCTAAGAAGGATACTGATTACCACCAAAGGGATATGGGCTGATCTCTGCTAAATACACAGATTAGACATATAAGACAGACTGGAGAAAACACAGACTTGCATACACACTCAAACACAGAAGGAACATAAATGATCTGGGATATTAAACTCTAAGCAAGGTGAGCTTAAAACAACTAAGGAGCTCTTTAACTTAAGTCTATACAGATACAATCCTATCTGTGGTCTGCATGAAGAATTTCACTGGCAACTCCCAACACAGACAACCAGAGATTTAAAGGAAACCAATCAACAAATAATTAATTGCAGCCGGGAGAAACTGCACCCAGTCCCAGAACTGAGCACAGACAGAATTAACTCCCTAACTGCCAAACACAAAGAAACAGCAACTCAGCTGTGAGAAGTCAGAATGTGCAACCGCGACGATCTTCGTGGCGATGCACACATGACAGTACCCCCCCTTCTACGAGGGGCCTCCGGACCCTCAGGGCCAGGTTTGCCCGGGTGAGTTCTGTGGAAGGTCCGCACCAAACGATCTGCGTTAATGTCAGACGCAGGAACCCACGTCCTCTCCTCTGGACCATACCCCTTCCAATGCACCAAGTACTGAAGGGACCGGCGATTCAGACGTGAGTCAATGATCTTTGACACTTGAAACTCCAAGTTACCATTGACCACCACTGGAGGAGGAGGTAGAGGTGATGGTATGACTGGTGCCACGTACCTCTTAAGTAATGACTTGTGGAACACATTGTGGATTTTAAACGTAGGAGGGAGGTCCAGACGAAATGCCACAGGATTAATTATGGAACTGATCCTGTACGGCCCGATGAATCTGGGGCCCAGCTTCCAGGAGGGAACTTTAAGTTTTATATTCCTGGTAGACAACCATACCAGATCGTTCACATTAAGATCTGGACCAGAAACTCTCCTCCTATCAGCCATACGTTTATAACGGTTCCCCATAGCACTCAGATTATTCAATACACCTCTCCACACTGAAGCAAGTGACGACGAGAAACGCTCCTCCTCAGGAACCCCAGAAGGGCCCCCCCCATTGAATGTACAAAACTGGGGATGAAAACCATATGCCCCAAAAAACGGGGACTTACCAGTGGACTCGCTCCGCCTGTTGTTAAGAGCGAACTCTGCCAGAGGCAAGAAAGAAGACCAGTCCTCCTGGTTCTCTGAGACAAAACACCGAAGATAAGTCTCTAGGCTTTGATTCAGACGCTCTGTCTGACCATTGGTCTGCGGATGAAAAGCCGAGGAAAATGACAATTGCATCCCCCGACGTAAACAAAATGCCCTCCAAAACTTGGACACAAACTGAGACCCCCTATCTGACACCACATCAGAAGGCAACCCATGAAGTCTCACAATCTCCCCAATGAACATCTGCGCCAGAGTTTTAGCATTAGGGAGGGCAGGAAGAGCAATGAAATGTGCCATCTTACTGAACCTGTCAACAACCACCAGTATGACAGTCTTCCCTGACGACTGAGGAAGGTCCGTGATGAAGTCCATAGACAAATGAGTCCATGGACGCTCCGGAAGTTTCAAGGGTAAGAGGGTCCCAGACGGACGGGTATGAGGGGTCTTAGAGCAAGCACAAACCCCACAGGACGCGACAAAAGTTAAAACATCTTTATTAACGTTAGGCCACCAAAACCGGCGAGAAAGGAGATCTAAAGTAGCCTTACTCCCTGGATGTCCTGCTAAAGCAGAATTATGATGTGCCTCAATAACCTTTTGTCTCAACTGATTTGGGACAAACAGTCTCCCTGGAGGTCCTGCAGGGGCGTCCCCCTGAGCCTCTAACACCTCCTCCTCAAGCTCAGAACATACAGCCGACACTACCACCCCCTCCTGAAGGATAGGAATCGGGTCATCCATTTTCCCGGCCCCTGGGAAACTGCGAGACAAGGCATCCGCCTTAACATTCTTAGATCCAGGGCGATAAGTGACAACAAAATTAAACCTGGTAAAAAACAACGACCATCGAGCTTGTCTGGAATTCAGACGCTTAGCAGATTCCAAATACAGCAGGTTCTTGTGATCAGTAATGACGGTGACCGGGTGGACTGCCCCCTCCAAAAAGTGACGCCATTCTTCAAAAGCCAACTTAATGGCCAAAAGTTCCCTATTGCCGATATCAAATTCCTTTCGGCGGACGACAATTTTTTAGAAAAGAAAGCGCACGGATGCCATTTACCAGGGGACGGACCCTGGGACAATATTGCACCCACCCCTACGTCAGACGCGTCCACCTCCACAACGAACGGCTGTGATGCATCTGGTTGGATGAGAACGGGTGCCGAAGCAAAACATTTTTTCAAAGAGGAAAAAGCTTGGCAAGCTTTGTCCGACCATTTAGAAAAATCCGTCCCTTTTCTTGTCATGTCAGTGAGAGGTTTGACAACAGATGAGAAATTACAAATAAATTTCCGGTAGTAGTTAGCAAACCCCAGAAAACGCTGCAGAGCCTTAAGATCCTCTGGCGATCCCATTCAAGCACTGCTCTCACCTTTTCTGGGTCCATACGGAAACCGGAGGCTGACACCAAGAAACCCAAAAACTGAAGTTCCTGTACGGCGAATACACACTTTTCCAGTTTGGCGTATAGTTTATTGTCTCGCAAGATCTGCAACACCTGTCTCACATGCTCCTGGTGAGACACAAGATCTGGTGAGTAAATTAAAATGTCATCCAAATATACGACCACAAACAGCCCCACCAGATGACGAAAAATGTAATTAACAAAATGTTGGAATACTGCTGGTGCAGTAGTCAGACCAAAAGGCATGACAAGGTTCTCATAATGTCCCTCCGGCGTGTTAAACGCCGTTTTCCACTCATCCCCCTCTTTTATCCTAATCAGATTATACGCCCCCCTGAGATCCAATTTAGAGAACCATTTGGCGCCAACAATTTGATTGAAGAGATCAGGAATCAGAGGGAGTGGATACGGATCTCGAACAGTAATCCGATTAAGTTCGCGGAAATCCAAGCAAGGGCGTAGGCCTCCATCTTTTTTCTTCACAAAGAAGAACCCCGCGGCCACTGGGGAAGATGAAGGTCTAATATGCCCTTTGGCCAGACTTTCCGAAATATAATCTTTCATAGCCTGCCTCTCAGGACCAGAAAGGTTATATAACCTAGCTTTAGGTAACTTAGCATCAGGAAGTAAATTAATAGAGCAGTCATACACGCGATGAGGAGGCAACTCCTGACACCCCTCCTCAGAGAACACATCCCCAAAGTCCTCCAAAAAAGGAGGCAAAGTACTAGGCATGACCGCACTGATGACTGTGTTCATGCAGTTACTTTTGCAAAACTCACCCCATTGGCTTATATCTCTGGACTGCCAATTAATCACAGGGTTATGTTTAACCAACCAAGGAAGTCCCAACACAATAGGAGTAGGTAGACCCTCCAACACATAACAAGATAATAGTTCCCTATGTATTGCCCCTACCCGAAGGTCAATGTTATGAACCTCATGAACAAAGCTACCTTGGCCGAGAGGCCTGGCGTCAATGGAGAATATAGGGATCGGTTTGACCAATACACTCAGATGCATACCTTGAGCCTGAGCAAACTGAGCGTCAACCAGATTAGCCCCGGACCCACTATCAAGAAGAACAGAAAATCTCTCCACTCTCGTACCAACCACCACCTCCACTGGTACAAGGAACTGAGAAGAACTAGCGGACGAAATACATACTCCCAGGTTGTCGTCCACCACACAACCTGGGATTAACAGTTTTCCGGCGACTTTTTGCTCAACAAGGCACGGGATGGACATCCCCCAACAAAATGTCCCTCTTTCCCGCAGAAGAAACACCTTCTAGTCCTGCGGCGTACCGCCAATCCCCTCCTACGAAATGATGTCCCTCCCAACTGCATAGGCTCCTCCGAACAGACAAGGGGAACCTCAACATAAGGGACTTTAGTAGTAGGTGGAGTAACAACAGGGGGCGGAGTTATCTCGCACCTCTCCCGGAGCCGTCTATCAGTACGGATAGCTAGGGCCATAGCAGCCTCCAGTGATGGAGGAGAATCATACTGAGCCAAAACGTCCTTTAATTTGTCAGAAAGCCCATGACAAAACTGGCTTCTAAGAGCTGGGTCATTCCACTGAGTATCTGTGGCCCATCTACGGAACTCAGAAGCAAATTCCTCCGCCGGACGATCTCCCTGCTGTATCTTACGTAATTTTGTCTCAGCAAGAGAGACCCGATCTGGGTCATCATATACCAAACCCAGGGCAGTAAAAAATCGATCTACTGACTGTAGAGACGGGATCCCGGAGGAAGGGAGAAGGCCCAGGATTGAGGGTCCCCTTGTAGGAGCGAGATAACAATTCCCACTCTCTGCTCTTCACTCCCTGATGATCGAGGCCGAAGCCGAAAATACAATTTACATGCTTCCCTGAAGGTAAAAAATTTGTCTCGCCCACCAGTGAACCTGTCCGGGAGAGCTACTTTAGGTTCAAATCTGGTTTCTCCGAGGGAGACAAAACTTTGGACTTAATGTCCGTCAGCTCCATGGATAATCCCTGCAACTGCAGAGCCAGCTGGGCTACTGGATCCATGGCAACTGGGAATAATTTTATGGGCCAGTGAAAATGTCACGCGGTCTTATGATATGTGTACGATGTCAGTAAACTATTCTTAAAAGAACAACACTCTATACAACATATAGATTAGCAACATCAGCATGTAAATATAGAATAGATTTACCTGACACGATATCCGTTGAACTCAGGGTTAATCTTGAGGACTTGATACACTGTCACAGGAAAGAGGAGGACCGGGGGTCTAACCTGACCCTAAACTGGGGTCCTAACTAATCCCTCACCTTGGAGGTACTGATAATGGTTCAGAGGTCCAAGTCTCCAGCCTAACCCTGTCTCCTATCAGTCCCTGAACCCTGTAATCAGTCCTAAGAAGGATACTGATTACCACCAAAGGGATATGGGCTGATCTCTGCTAAATACACAGATTAGACATATAAGACAGACTGGAGAAAACACAGACTTGCATACACACTCAAACACAGAAGGAACATAAATGATCTGGGATATTAAACTCTAAGCAAGGTGAGCTTAAAACAACTAAGGAGCTCTTTAACTTAAGTCTATACAGATACAATCCTATCTGTGGTCTGCATGAAGAATTTCACTGGCAACTCCCAACACAGACAACCAGAGATTTAAAGGAAACCAATCAACAAATAATTAATTGCAGCCGGGAGAAACTGCACCCAGTCCCAGAACTGAGCACAGACAGAATTAACTCCCTAACTGCCAAACACAAAGAAACAGCAACTCAGCTGTGAGAAGTCAGAATGTGCAACCGCGACGATCTTCGTGGCGATGCACACATGACATCAGCATTCAGAGAAACAGAGGGAAAAAAAAAAAAAAATCTCTGACAACTCTGACAATCTTCTTTCTTTAACACTATTTTTCCCTTCTGTGAGTACCATACAAATATCAGTTTTTGGGCCGGTGATACTGTTATGATTTGGTAGCTGAGGAGAGCAGGCAAAAAAGGAAATACACCAGAGAGGTTGGAATCTATGGGATTGCAGTACCCTGACTAACCACCACAACTAAAGGCAGCCGTGGAGCGTACCTACGTTGGTCCTAGACGCCTCGTCACAGCCTGAGAAGCTAACTACGCCTAAAGACAGAAAGAGGAAAACTATCTGCCCCGGAGCAGATCCCCAAAGAACATAGAAAGCAGGGGTGGGATTCAGCCGGTTCTCCCCGGTTCGATGGAACCGGTTGTTCAAAAAGCAGCCGGTTCCCCGAACCGGGGAGAATGAGAGCGGCGATCTGGAACTATTTTGCATCTGAGAGTCGGCGGTTCCCTGTGCCGGCTGTCAAGCTGACAGCCGGCGCAGAGAAGCTGCTGCGTGCCGGCTCCCAGGGATCAATTGCACTGGCGTCTATACAGACGCCAGTACAATTGAAGCTCTGACTGCGGGGCAGAGCGACGCCAGCAGCGTGATCAGGTCATGTGATCACGCTGCTGACGTCATTGGCCGGCGGCGGCAAGGTGGGGGAACAATGGTGGTAAGTGTGCTCCAATATGGAGCTGAAGATACCACCGAAGATGGGGGGACATAATGTGTGTGTATGGGGGGGTGAATTTAGAGTGGGGATGGGGGGTTACTTTATGTGTGGGGGGATTTGGGGATGGGGGGCTATTTTATGTGTGGGGGCCGGGGATTTGGAGTGGGGATGGGGGACTATTTTATGTGTGGGGGGATTTGGAGTGGGGATGGGGGGCTATTTTATGTGTGGGGGGGATTTGGAGTGGGGATGGGGGACTATTTTATGTGTGGGGGGATTTGGAGTGGGGATGGGGGGCTATTTTATGTGTGGGGGGATTTGGAGTGGAGATGGGGGACTATTTTATGTGTGGGGGGATTTGGAGTGAGGATGGGGGACTATTTTATGTGTGGGGGGATTTGGAGTGGGGATGGGGGGCTATTTTATGTGTGGGGGGATTTGGAGTGGGGATGGGGGACTATTTTATGTGTGGGGGGATTTGGAGTGGGGATGGGGCTATTTTATGTGGGGGGATTTGGAGTGGGGATGAGGGGCTATTTTATGTGGGGGGGATTTGGAGTGGGGATGGGGGGCTATTTTATGTGTGGGGGGATTTGGAGTGGGGATGGGGGGCTATTTTATGTGTGGGGGGATTTGGAGTGGGGATGGGGACTATTTTATGTGTGGGGGATTTGGAGTGGGGATGGGGGGCTATTTTATGTGGGGGGATTTGGAGTGGGGATGAGGGGCTATTTTATGTGTGGGGGGATTTGGAGTGGGGATGGGGGACTATTTTATGTGTGGGGGGATTTGGAGTGGGGATGGGGGGCTATTTTATGTGGGGGGATTTGGAGTGGGGATGAGGGGCTATTTTATGTGTGGGGGGATTTGGAGTGGGGATGGGGCTATTTTATGTGTGGGGGGATTTGGAGTGGGGATGGGGGGCTATTTTATGTGTGGGGGGATTTGGAGTGGGGATGGGGGACTATTTTATGTGTGGGGGGATTTGGAGTGTGGATGGGGGCTATTTTATGTGGGGGGATTTGGAGTGGGGATGAGGGGCTATTTTATGTGTGGGGGGATTTGGAGTGGGGATGGGGGGCTATTTTATGTGTGGGGGGACTTGGAGTGGGGATGAGGGGCTATTTTATGTGTGGGGGGATTTGGAGTGGGGATGAGGGGCTATTTTATGTGTGGGGGGATTTGGAGTGGGGATGGGGGGCTATTTTATGTGTGGGGGCTGGGGATTTGGAGTGGGGATGGGGGTATTTAATATGTGTGGGGGGATTTGAGGGTACTGAAGAGTATGCATGTATAAGGAAACAGTATGGGGGATGGTTGCAGACAGTATGGGTGAACGGGTGAATGTATGTGGACACAGTCTGGGGAGTCAGGGGTATGTGTGAGCAGACAGTATAGTGAGGGGGTAAATATATGAGGAGACAGTATGCTGAACAGGGGGGATGTGTGAGGAGGGAGGGGAATAGTGTGAGGTGATAGTATATTGCAGATATTTTTATTTAGGGGAATTATAATGACTCTTCTGTCTTTAAGGGCATCGTGCGGAGAGTTGGTGCAGAAGAGCGGAGAAGATGGAGGTCTGCAGAGACGGCTGTGGATGAGAAAACTCATCATGGGATCTTGACAAGATGAAGAAAAGAAGAACGACTCCAGAGACAGCGTCATCTATAAGGTACCTGGATGTAAATATTATTTGTGAAATTGACTAATTCTCATGTCTTTATTTGTTAGGAGCATTAAAGGGGTTCTCCAGGTCTGTGTCACATAGAATGACTGCAGACTCAGCACAAACCTGGACAACCCCTTTAATGCTCCTAACATAAATAAAAACATGAGAATTAGTCAATTTCTGAATTCTCACAGTGCTCACTGCACGCTGTTAGGATTTTCTCGTGCCGGTGATTTACATACATGCGGTCACATGCTGACTAGACATGTGTGGCCTCACTCAATGAAAATGAACGGAGCGAGGCCGGGCACGTCTAGTCGGAATGTGGCCAGAAGTATATAAATCACATGCTTGTGCTGACATGACCGTGTACTCTCGCCACCGGTAAGGGAGAATCCTAAAAGTGTGCAGTGCATTCGTTGTGAGGATTCAGAAGCTGCAATGTCAGGATTCAGCTCTGCAGGTTCCAGCAGTCATAACATGGACACTTCACTCATGCCATTTTCATACTTATGGTCCTGTGACAACGAGCTTCTCCTCCTGCTTCTCTCAGTTTTTCACTGAACATTGAGAGCATTAGGGAGAGCAGCTCGTCGGTACATGACTAAGTGTGCAAATCGCATGTGTGCGGAGGGGGGGCGCCGAAACAAATTCTTGCCCCGGGTGCCAGAAAGCCTAGATACGCCTCTGACCGCAACACACCGCCAGCCCCCGCGGACTGATCTCTGCAGTGCGGCGATTGGGTAGCGGCGCGCCGCGGCCATCTTCAGTCACGAGGAGGAGCTGAAGAGAGAGGAGAGAGCAGAGGCTGCGAGGCAGAGCTACAGAGTCTCTGAGGTACTGTGTGTGTGAGCAGCTAGCTGCCTGAGCTGCGGCGCTACCTGGGGCTGGCCTGGCCTGGAGACTATTTGGGCAGTATGTGCTAAGTTCTATTTGGGCAGTGAGTGTAGTATGTCACTGTATTATTTGGGGCTGGGCAGTGGGCCCTCAGCACTATGACAGTGTGAGCAGCTGCCTGAGCTGCGGCGCTGCCTGGGGCTGGCCTGGCCTGGAGACTATTTGGTCAGTATGTGCTATTTGGGCAGTATGTCACTGTATTATTTGGGCACTGTATGAGGTATTATATGAGCACTATGTGATGATATTATTTGGCACTGTATTGTTTGAGCATTATGTGACGGTATTATTTGGGCACTCTGTGACTGTATTATTTGGGCACTGTATTATTTAGGCACATTCAGTGCCAGGAGCCCTTCCTTCTTGCCTGCGGCTCCTTAGCTGCTGCAGAACCTCATTTTAAAGAGGGAAGGGAAGGAGAGTGGAGTGGTTTTTGTGAAGCTATGAGGGGCTGCCTTGCTGCTGCAGAACCTGTTTTTGCCTAAAACCTTTTATGTGGAAAAAATTAATCACACCTGGATCCTGCAGTTCCTCCAGGACTACAAGTCCCAGCAGAACGTGGGGAGCAGTGATGTAATCCTTCAGCCTCTGACTAGCTATACCTCCCCCCTTCTTTAAAAAGAGGTTCTGCAGCTGCGGAGGGAACATATATGTATGAATCACAACCCAGCTGCTGCAGAACCTCTTGAGGGAATCCCATTCCGCAGGCTTCGGGGTGTGTCTTCAAAATGGGTGTGGCTTAAAAAGGGTGTGGCTTAAAATGGGTGTGGTTTACCGACGCACAAACACAGAACCTGTTGTTAAAAATTTGAATCCCACCCCTGATAGAAAGCCCCCAAACATGTAATGGCGGTTAGACAAGAGGAAAATACAGACACAGACAGAAAATAGTATGAGCAAACGTTGGGGCCCAAACTTCCTAAATAGAAAAGGATAGGAAGGACACTTACTGCAATTCCAAAAAACCCTGAAAAGTACCAACTCTACTAATTACAAAAACACCTGAGATCACACGACCTCTACCACCTAAATTAGTTCTCTGGTGTAACAAAACTAAACAGCAGCCACTGAAAAAACTGGAAAAGGCAAATGAATAAACAACAGTGGCTGAACTAAACTGAGAGGAGCACAAGCCCCCGGAGGGGACCTGGCAGACCCCCACAGAAGTGCAGGACAAAATGCAAAAAGCAAGCACAAAAAACTAAAAGAAGAAAATGTCTTATCTGTTAGCAGAAGATGCAGGCATGAAACAGCAAGCTACAAAGTGAACAGGAATCAAAGATGAGACCAGAACAATTGATCACTGGCAACCCTGATGGGAGGGAACCTCCCTTATATAAGACCAGTCAGTAACACCTGATCGCCAATCTTCACAATCTTCATTGGATAGTTCAGTACTGTTTGTAACCACCAGAGGGAGCTTCTGCTCAGAATTCATTTCTAGCACATTCACAACAAACACCGCTATTCAGAGAGAAAGACATATCTCACCTACAATTGATGATATTTATTTATGAAATGGAGCAACTGTTTTTTCAAAGCTTGACCTCAATAAGGGCTATCATCAATTAGAATTGAGTCCTGAATCCAGATACTTGACAACCTTCTCCACCCATGTGGGTCTCAGAAGATACAAAAGATTGACTTCTGGGGTCTGCTCAGCAGCGGAAATTTTTCAAGACACAATAAGGAGCGTCATTCAATACATTCCAAATGCCTTTAATTATAGTGATGACATACTGGTTTTTGGGAAAACTCAAGCTGAACACAATTGTGCCCTATATGCTATCTTTGAATGCCTGCTCTCTGCTGGACTTACTTTAAACAAAGAGAAATGTGAATTTGATAAAAGTTCATTGGAGTTCTATGGTCACATCTTCTTTTGCGGAAGGAGTACGACCTGATCCCAAGAAAGTGGAATCCATCAGAGCAGCCTCAATTCCACAGAATGCCAGTGATGTGCGCTCTTTTCTTGGAATGGCCAGCTATTGTGCAAGATATATTCCAAATTTTTCAACAATCAGCACTCCATTAAGGGAACTTACAAAACAAAGTTGTGTCTTTCAATGGTCCCAGGACTGTCAGGCCTCTTTTGAAAACAATTTAAAATGAACTCTGCTCAACAACCACCATGGCCTATTTTGATCCAGCTCTTCGAACTGAACTGATTGTGGACGCCAGTCCTGTGGTACTGGGTGCTATTTTAGTGCAATACAAGGATGATAATAAAAGTCCCCACATCATTTCTTATGCAAGCAAAAGCTTAACAAACACTGAAAGAAAATATTCACAACCTAAAAAAGAAAGCTTAGCAGTTGTCTAGGGATGTGAACACTTTCATTTATTTCTCTATGGAGCTCCCTTTACCATTGTCACAGATCATCAAGCTCTCCTTACAATTTTTGGAAATCCCCAAGCTAAAATGCCTGCACAGATCAAACGATGGGGTCTACGTCTACAGGACTACAATTACAAAATTGTTCATAAACCGGGAAAATATAGCAATCCAGATGATTACCTCTCAAGTCATCTTGTGAATGGTGATACACCAGGGCACTCCTCCATGAAAGAATACATACGATTTGTTGCAGCTCACGCCATGCCAAAAGCACTTTCTGTTGACCAATTTGTGAATACAACAACAAGTGAAAAGACACTCTGTGCCTTAATATAAATCATCCAAAATCGAAGGTGGCATGAAATCCAAAAGAAAAAACTTCCTGATTTTGGGATTAATCTGAAGGAAATAAAACTATTTTCAAATGTACGTGAGGAATTGTCAGTCACTGAAGAGCACCTCATCCTTTGAGGTACCAAAGTGGTTGTACCTAAGGCCTTGCACAACTTAGTCATACAGATAGCACATGAAGGTCATCTAGGGATTGTTGGTGCAAAAAGTTACTCAGAGAAAAATTGTGGTTCCCCAATATGGATCAATTGGTGGAAGAGAAGATTAGACATTGCTCCACTTGTCAATTAATTACTCCATCATCAAGTGTAGAGCCACTAAAAATGTATCCGTTATCCACTGCTGGCTGGGAGGACGTGGTAGTGGACATATATGGACCATTACCAAATGGCCAACACATTCTAGTAACAATTGTCATTTCATTCATCTCTTCAACATCTGCTAATAGTGTCATACCAGAACTGGATGACATATTCTCTGTATTTGGCATTCTAAGAGTGGTTAAGACAGACAATGGACCTCCATTCACTGGACATATGTTTACACAGTTTTCTAAATACTTAGGGTATGGTTCAGCCACAGGAAAATCACACCTTGTTGGCCGCAAGCCAATGGAATTGTAGAACGTTTCATGCGCACTATGGGGAAACGAATCAAGGCAGCTAGTCTGGAGCACACCCCATTGAAACAGTCACTATACAAATTCTTGTGCAATTACCGCAATACGCCACATTCCCCACTAATGCTCGTCCATTTCATCTAATGTTCAGCAGAACTCTTCGTATACGAATGCCTGATGTGACCAGTCATCCCCCACCAAGTGACTCTTCAGTGCGATCAACAGATTTCTCTAACAAGCAAGCCATTAAACATTATGCAAATAGAAGGCGTAGGGCACAACCAAGTGCCATCAAAAGAGGTGATGTTGTGCATCAAAGATCAACCAACAAAACCTCAGCTGTATATGGTCCGGCAAAATATAATGTTACTGAGAGAAGAGGCAACATGGTCATGACTGAGCAAGATGGACACTCTATAACCCGAAATTCCTCACATTTTAAAATTATACCGCCGGACAATGGTAATGAACTCCCACCGGTAGAAGATTTGGTACCCGACGATGGAGAGGGTCAACAGGGTGTAGTTAATCCATCAGCAATAGACACCCCAATGAACCCAGACCTTACCCTACGTGGGAAAGAAGAGCTCCATCAAGGCTTATTGAAGAGATGTAATTGGGGGCGTGGCCTGAGGGAGATGTGATCAGACGCGTGCAGCAGGAGCTCCCGCTGGATATATGACAGTTTGATAGATTGCAGCCACTATTTAGCTGTTAAATTCACATTCCTTGGAGAGGGTGTTGACCCTGACCACAGGCTCTGTAAATCAGGAGTGCACAAGCAAATGGCTGGGAAGAAAGGAAGCAAAAGGCCAGCAGGCGAATCGGAGAAGAAGGCACAAGATGGCGCCGGTGGAGAAGATGTATTGATGGCGGGCCCGGAGGAAGATGGGGGAATCCCCAGCAGGTCAGATGCAGTGTCTAAACTGCGGAGGTTCGCCAGGCTGGAGGAAGATAAGCGGTGTCCGGCAAGTGCAGGTAGAGGTCGGAGGGGGCTTGTGGGGAGTGCAGAGGAGCCAGAGGAATCTGGTGTGGAGGATGGTGAGGAGAGTGACTGTGAAAGCCGGGAGGAAGACCAAGGAACTATGAAATGGGAGAGAGGTGAGATGGAGGAATGTAAGCGGCAAATGGGGGGGATGGTGATCCCAGAGGAGCCCACATTAAAAGACTTGTTCAAGCTGGCAATGCACTCTCACACTACTATTACTGAGGTGGCAGCACAGCTTGGGGTCCTGCAGGCCAGCATGTCTAAGTTACAGCACTCCATGCATGTCACTAAGGAGAGGATGGGGGAAGCTGAGAAACGTATTAGCACTGTGGAAGATACTATTGCAAAATCTGACAAGCTGCATCAGCGTATGGTCACTGCAATGTCAGCTGTGCAGGCAAAGACTGATGACCTAGAGAATAGGTCAAGACGTAATAATGTGCGGATTATTGGGGTGCCGGAAAAAACGGAAGGCTCTGCACCCACCGAGTTCTTTGAACAGTGGCTGTTGAACACTATTGGCCAGAACAACCTGTCCCGTTTATATGCCGTGGAAATAGCTCACCGTGTCCCCGCATTCCCCCTCCCCCCTGGCCGTCCTCCAAGACAAGTGCTTGTCAAGGTTCTGCATTATCGGGACAGGGATGCTATTCTTCGCTTTTCCAAGAATCATCCGGACCTGAAAATCAACGGCTCCAGGATTTCCATTTACCCGGACTTCTCTATGGAGGTTCAAAAGCAGAGGGCCAAATTCGTTGACATTAAGAAGAGGTTGAGAGCCCTGGGTGTGCCGTACTCAATGATATATCCGGCTAAACTGAGAGTGGTAGACGGGGACACTGTCCATTTCTTCCCGGATGCAAAGGAGGCCCTTAACTGGATGGACAGCAACGAGACGCGTCTCAGCAAGGCAAATTCTAAGGACTCCGCTGGCTGACTGAGCTGACTTGTCCTTTAATCGGGACGGGTCTTGTCCTTTAATCGGGACCGGATCTTACATATATCCGCTCTTCCCTCCTGAATACCTTTTTTCTCAGGAGGAAGACCCTCCCTCTCATTTTGGGAAATAATCTTGCTGTGCATTGGAAGGGGAGGGGGAGAAATTTTCCTACCTTTTCTAGTTCATGTGTTCTGGACATGTTAAATGTATTTAACAGAAAGCTAAATGTGAATGTTTTATGGTTAACTGTTGAGTATTGTTTGGCTGCAATCACTAGCCATATGCTACTCCCAGAGTTTGGGGAGTAAAGCGGGTTTGCTTCGGTGAAGTGGATACTCTGAATCGGATAAAGTACGCCCTCTCCTCCGTGACACCTGGAGGAGATGGAAAGCTTGAGTTGGGTGAAGTTGGGGTATTGTGTGAGGGGGGGTGGAGGGTGGGGAGGGAGGGGGGAATGTTAAACTATTGTCTATGTCACACAGGTTCGAGGGGAGACAGCCTTACTAATTCACAAATGAGGAAATGGATGACACGGTATTTGGGGTTGCAGGGTAATGGCGGATAAAATAAAAATAATAAGTTGGAATGTTAGAGGGTTGGCGTCCGGAGTAAAAAGACAGGCAATGTTTACTTTCTTGCTTGATGCCAAACCTGCAGTCATATGCTTGCAAGAAACCCACTTGATAAAGAGTAGAACGCATCTTCTTAAAAAAAGATGGCTGCAGGCGGGGTATCATGCAACATATTCCGCATACTCACGGGGGGTCAGTGTTCTTGTTCGCACAGGTATACCTTTTGAACAGTGTAAAGTGATTATAGACCCACTGGGACGGTTCGTATGCTTGCTATGTAAATTGTCTGGTATACTGATGCTACTGATCTCGATATATACCCCTCCGCCGTATTGTGGGAAAGTGCTGCACAAGGTCATGGAGGTAGTGGGCGATTTCCCGGGGGTTCCCTTTCTGATAATTGGTGACTTCAACAATGTTCCTGATGCCCATTGGGACAGAGGTGGTCGGGAGGCACTGAGACTGGGTGGTAATTGCACCCCCTTTGGGGCGGTTCTGAAGGAGACTGCACTAATAGACATATGGAGAACCCATCACCCCGGAACTTATAAGTACTCCTGCTTCTCTCCCGCCTCTGCCTCGCTGTCCAGGATTGATCTGGCCCTGGGGAATGGTCCGATGCTAAGTCTAGTGGGTGAGGTAACTTATTTGGCTAGAACTCTGTCGGATCACTCGCCTATGTGTGTGGTGCTTCAGGGGCAGGGCTCTGAGTTTTCCAGGAGACCGTTGTGGAGGCTAAATCCGTTCTGGCTCCAGCTGATTGATCTGGACGGCCATGTGGGGGATGACCTGACAGAATTCTTTAAAATTAATATGGGCTCGGCTTCGGTATTGATGGTATGGGAAGCCATGAAGGCTTACTTCAGAGGGTTGTGCATTAAAAACATATCGCAAGTTAAAACCGAAACGGGCAGGAGAGACCAGGAGTTGATTAGGTCATTAGAGGGAGCAGAGGCGGCACTAATTGAGGAGCAAACCCCTGAGGCCCGGGAACGTTTGAGATCAGCGCAGAGAGAGGTTTGTAATATGACTATGAAAACTGCGGAGAGGAAAAGGCTGTTCTGCACGATGAAGTTTTTCGAGGAGGGAGAGAGAGCGGGTCACCTTCTGTCCAGGGTAGTGGCGGCCCAAAGGGAATCGGCGTATATCACTAAATTAAAGGGGAAAGACGGATGTGAGCATACAGGCGGTAGGGCCATACTGGAGGTAATGATGGGATTTTACTCAAATCTGTACCAGTCACATGTGCAGCCATCGGAGGAGGAAATTGATAACTTTTTAGTGGGGTGCGGCTTCCACGACTCTCACTGGCGGAGCAGAGGCTTCTTGAGGAGCCCTTTGATATGGAGGAACTTGAGGCCGCTCTGGCCTCTGTACCTAGTGACAAGGCCCCAGGGGGGGACGGTATCCCAGGAGAAGTCTACAAAAAATACAAAGAGGTGTTGCTTCCCAAGTTGATGGAGGTTTACACTGCGAGTTTGGCGGGGGGGGAGCTGCCCCGGTCCCCTGCGAGAGGCGATAATTGTTGTCCTACCAAAGCAGGGAAAAGATTTGACGGACCCAGCTTCATATCGTCCGATCTCTTTGTTGACCACTGACATTAAGTTATTGGCCAAAATGCTGGCGAACCGACTTAACAAGGTCATCGAATCCCTAATTCACCAAGACCAGTCAGGGTTTATGCCCAACAAATCCACAGCTATAAATCTCCGGCGATTATACTTAAACATGCAGGCGAGGGCGGATAATGTGGGACAGAGAGTAATAGTTTCCCTGGATGCCGCTAAGGCGTTCGACAGTGTGGAGTGGAGGTATTTGTGGGCGGTAATGAAAACCATGGGATTTGGTGATCTGTTTGTGGGTTGGGTACGTTTGCTATATACATCCCCTAGTGCTAAAATACGGGTTAATGGTCTGCTGTCTGAGAGTTTCTCCCTACATAGGGGAACGAGGCAGGGGTGCCCCCTGTCCCCCCTGCTGTTTGCGATCGCTGTAGAACCGTTAGCTGCAAAGATACGTGGTACCACAGATATTCGGGGATTCCAATATGGCTCCCACGTAGAGAAAGTGGCCTTATATGCGGATGATGTGCTACTGTTTCTGGCTGACCCGAGCGACTCCCTAAGTTCAGCTATGGCAGTTATTAGTAAATTCGGCTCTATTTCTGGACTGACTATCAACTGGGATAAATCCGTGTTGCTTCCCGTGGACTCTGCTGCTCCCCTAGTGCTAGATCCTGGGACCCCTTTGAGGGTGGTTAGTGAGTTTAAATATTTGGGCATTGTGATCTCTGCTAAATTGGAGGAATATGAACGGCTCAATCTTACCCCCCTTATCAATAAGTTTCAAAAAAAAATTGCAGCGTGGAAGAAACTATTCCTGTCTGTGGCGGGTAGAGCAAATTTATTAAAAATGATCCTCATGCCCCAACTCCTATATATACTCCATAATACGCCTGTCTGGTTGGCGCAAAATAAATTCTACGGATTGATTCTCTTTTCCGGGACTTGATCTGGAAGGGTAGTAGGGCACGCATTAAACTTGAACATCTACAGAGGTCAAAAGAGGAGGGGCGCCTGGCAATCCCGAACCCGTGGGTTTATTATGTGTCATCCCAATGTCAGCATATGGTGGGGTGGGGGGAGCCTACCCAATCTACGTCGGCTGGGAAGCTCATTGAGTTTATAGTGGGCAGAGGTCCGTTGCTTGCTAGTTTAGAGGCTGGTGGGTTCCGGGTGAACCCTAAAAGGCTCCCGACGATCGCTATGGTGGACAAGATTTGGCAAAGAGTTAGACAATGGAGGGGCATTACGGAGCTCACGCGCTTCTCGTCGGTTTGGTTTGACCCGAGACTGGGGGAGTTAATGCGTCTGAGGGGATTCGCTCAATGGAGAAGGGTCGGGATATGGTTTGTGTCACAGCTGTTGGTTGGCGGCATGCTTAAGACTTTTGAGGAGATCAGGAAGGAATTCCCTCTGAGTCAATCCCTCTTTTTTCAATATTTGCAGCTGCGGCATGCAATCAATCGACAGCTTAAAACATCAAGAATAGTGGTGCAATCAGATGTGATGGTGAATCTTATAGGGTCACTAAGGGTTTCATCTCCCTCGTATATAGGGGTTTTTTGGATTCATTCCTGGTACGGCATCCGGCTAAGTCCAGAGAAAAATGGGAAGAGGATGTGGGACCAATCTCGGACTCTCAGTGGGAGAGCGTATTACAATTCATCCCCAAGGTCTCTATGAGTGAAGCCAGGAGAGTCTCACAACTCTACCTAACACATAGGGTATACAGGACTCCGGTCTGGATGAAGAGGGCGGGCCTGAGGAGGGATTCCTGCTATCCGCGCTGCTCTGAGGATGGGGCAGATCTCCTACATATGATGTGGTCCTGCCTGCCCTACAGAACTTTTGGGTACAAACACTTAATTTGACACAGGAGTAATGTTGAGCGATACGATACTGCAAATATCGGATATCGGCCGATATTAGCTGTATCGGCCTTTCGATTCCGAATACCGATATTTTCGTCATATCGAATACCGGAATCGGATTTGTCACTGTCACTGTGAGTGTCCGTCGGTCGGGTCTGTCAGGAGTCAGCGGCACTTACCTGGCAGAAGATCTCCGGCGGTCACGTCCTGGACTGCTTGAGGCCGCCATTATCTTCTCCCTGGCCGTCACATGCAGTTTTTCGCGATAACTGCAGCCAGTGACTGCAGGGTAATCCCGGCCGTAAACCAGTCCGATGACGTCACCGCCGGGGAAGCAGGTAATCAGCTGTGCTGCGCCGGGATGACAGGCTCTGCCTGTCATTCTGATGTAGCAGAGCTGGATCGTCGTGGGACACCCGTTACTATGGACTGCGTCGGTCAGGTGGTATACTTTTTTTTTTTTTTTTCATTTTTTTACAGGAGATCGATGGCGTCGCAGGATGAGACTGTAATAAAAGTAATGAAAAATGTGTTTTGTTTTTTTATTATTAAATTAAAAAACTTTTTTATGAACATTCACCCGTCCGGGTACATCAACAATTTAACTATTTATCAACAATTTAACTATTTACATACAGGGACCCTGTCCGGGTTATTTATACTTCTTTGGCCGGGGTGTTCCAGGTACCACCTGGTACTCTTCTGATGCTTGCCAAACATCCGAGGCACCAAGGACCACCAGGACCTGATGACGTCGTGTGGCCTGTACAGTCAAGTCGTGACCCGCTATCTGGGTCTGTGTGGCCACCTCTTTCATCTCCCTCCGGGTCTGGAACCCTATGTCCCGGACTGAACGAACCCCAGGGGGCCTAACAGGCGCCGGGTACGGGCCAGCTATACTTATCATGTCCATAGCTGGGGCTGCTGAGGAGACCACTGAGGGAGGCTGTGGAGATTTACGGCGTGGGGTGGGCACTTTTGCAGAGGCCTGGATGTGGGAGGCTGAAGGCTCCGAGGGTCTCACAGGTTCCTGACACTCTGGGGAGTAGGGGTCGCACCTGGTAACATTTAGGGCGTACCACCCATTGTAACCCCAGTGTCGGGTGTAAGTCACCAAGTCTCCTGGCAACAGGTCCCTCCCCGGGTGCCCTTCTGGGAGGTGAGTCTCCACGTCCCGCCGGGTCACAAAAACTTCTAAATAAAGTCCAGGCTCCTGGATGAAGCCCCAACCACCTTTCAATTTAAAGCTCCGTACTGCACCCTTACGCCGCGGCTCCCTCAGGGTTCCTTTATCCTTTCTCGTCCGGTCCTTATCTGCCCGGTCCTTCTCCACCTGACGTTGGCGAAGTTTTTGGGTTTCTCGCTGCTCCCTTTGTTGCTCTGATTCCCGCTCCCAACGTCTCCACTCTTCCTCCTGACGCCGGTTGAAATTGTCCTCCACCAGCAGCTCCATGTCTCCACCACTCCACTGCAGCTTGCAATGTCTGGTTTGCGGCAGCTCTCCTGGCGCCCCCCAGTCCTGGCGGCGCTCCCCTGCGGAGGAAGCAGACGGCTCTAAATCAGATGACAGTCGGGGCTCCGGTACAGATAGGTAGACCTCTGGTGCCTGCGCGGCCTCCTCCATGAGGACGGGTGTCGCTTCTTCTGTCTCAGCGACGGGGGCAGACAGCGGGATCTGGGGTGCTGACGGTGCTGCGGTTTTTGCAGGAACGGGTGCCTCCACTGCGACAACGTCAACCGGATCACATTGCAAGGGCTCCTCTACTAGAACGGGTGCCTCACCTTCCGGTACAGACACTTCAGGTAAGAGGGATTGGCACCGCTCCAAGTTTATTTTTAGGGCACGCCAGCTCGCTTCCATCCTGGCGACCTCCTCCCGGTGCCGGGCCAGGCCTCTTAGGGTATCCTCCGCTTCTTGCAGCGTAGGAGGGTTTACAGGCCGGGTGCCCAACGGTGATTCCGTGGCGATCGGGTCGCTTCCGTGGGGGGAGAGCTCTGACTGCTCCATCCCTTCACACTTCTGCTCGTGTCCATTAGCCATCTCTGCCAAGTCACATGTGTCATTAGCATCTGGAGAGGGCCCCTCTTTTGTAGGGAGGCGGGACCTTCGTGTTAGTTTCCGCACACTGAGGAGGATGAGGAGGCGGAACTCCAGAGCTGTGGGGCACGATCTTACATTGCAGTAACATTTACACTGGTCGGCCATCGTTTTCACGCCACTGAGTGAGTGTACACCCACGAAGAGCACGCCCTTCTTCTTCACCAGTGCCTCGTCGTGACGCAGATATGGCGGAAAAATGGCAAATACATTCTCTGATGATTTTAGCAATTCTCAAGCACAGAGTCTATTTTACTATGTAGAAGTGTATAAATTATAAATATATGTTTATATATATATGTCACAATGACATGTATATATATATGTATTCTATGTGTGTATATTTTGTGTTTACAACGAAAGAAAGGGTTTTTTTTGTTGCGATATTTTGTTCCCATAGACTTACATGGGACTTCCGCTATCGGAATCGGATATCGGCGATATTTAGTGATATCGGTTATACCATTCCGATCCGATATTTTTCGATATCGAGCAGTATCGCTCAACACTACACAGGAGGTAATGGGAGTGGATCTTATAAGGAACCCGCTGACGTGTGTATTGGGGTGCATGGAGGATATCGCGGTTGATGAGTGGGGAAAGCTGACCATAGCCAGAATCCTATATGCTGCCAGAAAGCTCATTGCGGCCCACTGGTTAGATGACAAAGCGCCAGTTAGACAAGAACTGATTAATAAGGTTAACTTTATTGTTATGATGGAACAGAACATATATGTGAAAAGACGTCAACACATGCAGTTTGAGAATGTGTGGGGTGGCTGGATAGAGCACCCGGGCCTGGCTTCGGACGCTCTTATGAGAGAAAGAATGCGTCTGCCTACGCGCCCTTGACCCTCTGAGTTGGTACTTTAAACAGGGATCGTAAAGGGTTGTCTCGAAAAAAAGGATTCAAAATGTGACATGGTGTGTGATATGTGCAATGATTTAAAGGGACGGGGTTAGGGGGGAGGGGGGGAGGGTAGGGGACTTAGGATGTAAGAATAGTTATATTGCCTGTCAGGTTGAATACGGTTTATATTATATGCTAAAGTTAAATGTACTGTCAAAGTTTCATGCTGACAATTTTTAAATAAAAATCATCTGATTTAAAAAAAAAGAAGAGATGTAATTGATATGTCTGATTTGGAAATTAACAAATAAGACAGTACAGACTTATGTTGTTCTTGGATGTTATATATTTTTTTAAGTTGTTATTATGTAAAAAAAACAAGAAAAGAGGGATGATGTAATGTATAATGTTTTGACCTGTCTCTTTAAGAAAAGTAAGTCTTGTGACTGGAAAGGGATAGACAGGAAATGAGTTAGGGAAGTTTCAGTTTCAGTTCAGCCTGATGAGTAGAAATGTTATGCTGTGTGCTGGAGGAAGAAGGAGAAGAATAAAATACAGTTAAAGCGCTCTCTCTCCCTAATTCTTTATACTGTGTGGACATTACAACAACTGGACAAGCAAGCATGGACAAGGGAGTTACAGCTAGATGACTTGGCACTGGGTGACTCGAGTGGCTGTAGGGGCAGTCAGGGGAGGGTCTGCTCCACAAGTTTTGCAACCCCCAAGGTTTGCAAGGCGAGTGGGGATGGAGAAATAAACCACTACATACCATAAGATGGATAACTAAACTACTAGACAACAAGGGTTGGAGAATTAAACTACTAAACATCTAGGGCTGTGGAACTAAACCACTACACACCATACGATGGATAACTAAACTAACAGACAACAGGGGTTGGAGAACTAAACTACTAAACAGCTATGATTGCAGAACTAAACAAATTAACACCAGAACATGGAGAACAAAATTAATAGATAACAGGGATTGGAGAACTAAACTACTAAACAGCTAGGGTTGTAGAACTAAACCATTACACACCATACAATAGATAACTAAACTAATAGACAACAGGGGTTGGAGAACTAAAATACTAAAAAACTATGATAGCAGAACTAAACTAACAACAGAACATGGAGAACTAAACTAATAGACTACAGGGATTGGAGAACTAAACTACTAAATAGCTTGGGTTGGAGAACTAAACTAGTACACACCAGGGGATGGAGAACTAAAGCAGCAGACACCAAGGTGTCACTAGACACCAAGTCTTGGAATCCCCAGGGCTTGTGGAAGAAACATCTGTATGTAACAGTTCCTGCAGTGCTTCTGCCTCCTCCACCTCCTCTAGGGCCTCCACCTGCGCTCTCAACCTCTGCCTTAATTAAACACACGTTCCAACACTGCAGACAGAATCCCTCCTCCATCTCCATACTGCGCAGCCAGGGCTCACAGTAATCAGGCAGTGTTTACAATAATATGCCTGGGAGATCACAGTCATACAGATCAACAGCTGTGGACAGCTATCCATGTCAAATTTGAGCAATGGTTGTCTACACTCAACCTGGAGCAAGGGAAGGCCATGTGCGATAACGGTGAAAACCTTGTGGCAGCCCTACGCCAGGCCAACCTTACACATGTGCCTTGCATGGTTCGCATCCTCAACCTGATGGTACAGCAATACCTCCGGCACTGTCCCAGCCTGGATGCACTGCTGCAGAAACCACTGTTGTGCTGACTTCCACCATTCCACTTCAGTTGGTATAGAAATCTTACGGACTACCAGTTAACTGGTTGATATTCAATATGACCATACCATGGAATTAAACTCTGCACATGTTGCAGCGACTTTGGCTGCAGCATCGAGACCTGGTGCAGAATGACATTTTTCATAGCCTGACACAACGCAGTACAGAGGTGGTGCAATTCACACTTGTGTCCTGGATACAGATGAAGGACCTCTGCACCCTTCTGTACATTTTCTAAAAGGCTACCAAAATGGTTAGCAGTGATGATGCCATCATCAGCATCCCTATTACTGTCATCTACATGCTGGAGCACCCTTTAAATAGTGTGGGTGAGCAGGTGATCGTGGTGGTACTGGGGAAGAGGAGGAAGCACAGGAGGATACCTTTAGGGTTAACAATATCTATAAGTTCAGGTCTGTCATCTCACAGACATTTGCCATGGGAGGAACAAATTCAGAAGGACCATGAAAAGGACGAGAAGGAAGAGGTGATGGACGCGCAACAGTTAGGGATGAAGACGATAATGATTACCGTATATACTCGTGTATAAGCCGAGATTTTCAGCCTTTTTTTGTGCTAAAAATGCCCCCTCGGCTTATACACGAGTCATAGGGCAGAAACCAGCGGGGGAGGGGATGCGGCGTCAGGAGCCGGTGGCTGGGACATCATACTCACCCTCCCAGTACAATCGCTGAACGTCCCTGCAATCCTGCGTTCTCCCCGGCTTCCTGCAGCTCTCCCGGCTTCCTACAGCTCTCCAGCGCTGAGCGGTGACGTAATACCCGCTCATTAAGGTCATGTAATATGGACGCAACGCCACTCCCATGGGCGTGGCCTCCATATTCATGGCCTTAATGAGCGGTATTACATCACCGCTCAGTGCTGGAGAGCTGCAGGAAGCCGGGGAGAGCTGCAGGAAGCCGGGGAGAACGCAGAATTGCCGGCCGGGACGTTGTTGTGAATGTGCTAGAAATGAATTCTGAGCAGAAGCTCCCTCTGGTGGTTACAGACAGTACTGAACTATTCAATGAAGATTGTGAAGATTGGCGATCAGGTGTTACTGACTGGTCTTATATAAGGGAGTTTCCCTCCCATCAGGGTTGCCGGTGATCAATTGTTCTGGTCTCAACTTTTGTTCCTGGTTCACTTTGAAGCTTGCTGTTTCGTGCCTGCATCTTCTGCTAACAGATAAGACATTTTCTTCTTTTAGTTTTTTGTGCTTGCTTTTTGCATTTTGTTCTGCACTTCTGTGGGGGTCTGCCAGGTCCCCTCCGGGGGCTTGTGCTCCTCTCAGTTTAGTTCAGCCAGTTGTTTGTTCATTTGCTTTTTCCAGTTTTTCTTCAGTGGCTGCGGCTTAGTTTTGTTACACCAGAGAACTAATTTAGGTGGTAGAGGTCGTGTGATCTCAGGTGTTTTTGCAATTAGTGTGTTGGTATTTTTTTAGGGTTTTTTGGATTGCAGTAAGTGACCTTCCTATCCTTTTCTTTCTAGGAAGATTGGGCCCCAACGTTTGCTCATACTATTTTCTGTCTGTGTATGTATTTTCCTCTTGTCTAACCGCCATTACATGTTTGGGGGCTTCCTATGTTCTTTGGGGATCTGCTCCGGGGCAGATAGTTTTCCTCTTTCTATCTTTAGGTGAAGTTAGCTTCTCAGGCTGTGACGAGGCGTCTAGGACCAACGTAGGTACGCTCCACGGCTGCCTTTAGTTGTGGTGGTTAGTCAGGGTACTGCAATCCAGTAGATTCCAACCTCTCTGGTGTATTGCCTTTTTTGCCTGCTCTCCTCAGCTACCAAATCATAACAGTATCACCGACCTAAAACTGATAATTATATGGTACTCACAGAAGGGAAAAATAGTGTGAAAGAAAGAAGATTGTCAGAGTTGTCAGAGATTTTTTATTTTTTTTTTCCCTCTGTATCTCTGGGTGTTGAGGAGGATTTTTTTTTTCGCTCAATGGAGTTTGCACAGTTGTCTGGCCGTGTGGATCAGCTTGCCACTGAAGTTCGGAGTATTGCTACCTATCTTGCAGGGTTGCCTGTTGTGGAACCTAGGATTCCCATGCCAGATTTGTTTTTAGGGGATCGAGCTAAATTTATGAATTTCAAAAATAACTGTAAGTTGTTTTTTGCCTTAAAATCTAAGTCCTCAGGGAACGCAGCACAGCAGGTTCAAATTGTCATCTCTCTCCTGCGCGGCGATCCTCAGGATTGGGCTTTTTCCCTGACACCTGGGGACCCTGTTTTGAGTAATGTTGATGCATTTTTTCAGGCTCTGGGGTTATTGTACGATGAGCCTAATGTCACTGATCAAGCTGAAAAAGCCTTGTTGGCATTAAATCAGGGGCTTGATAATGAGGTGATAATGAGGGTTGAACCTGATCATCAGGAGAGTTGCAAATTTTTGGTGCTGTATAATCTGCATGACATTATCGTACTGGGTTTCCCTTGGTTACAGTCTCATAATCCTGTTTTGGATTGGAAATCTGTGTCTGTAACCAGTTGGGGCTGCCAATGTGTTAATGCCAACACTCCTGTTTTTTCTGCCTCCCCCCAGGCTCAGGATGTTCCTGACTTTTTGACTGATTTTTCTGATGTGTTTAGCGAAAGTAAATCTGCATCCTTGCCCCCCCATAGGAGCTATGACTGCGCTATTGAATTAGTGCCTGGTAGTAAATTCCCTAAAGGTCGCCTTTTTAACTTGTCTGTACCTGAACATGACGCTATGCGGTCTTATATCAAGGAGTCATTGGAGAAGGGTCATATCAGACCATCCTCTTCACCCTTGGGTGCCGGTTTTTTCTTTGTGGCCAAAAAGGATGGTTCATTAAGGCCGTGTATTGTTTATCGTCTCTTGAACAATATCACTGTGAAATATCAATATCCGTTACCCTTGATTTCTGACCTGTTTTCCAGGGTGAAAAGTGCTACTTGGTTTACCAAGCTTGACCTCAGGGGGGCAAATAACCTTATTTGCATTAAGCACGGGGATGAATGGAAGACGGCATTTAATACCCCAAGGGGCATTTTGAGTACCTAGTGATGCCCTTTGGGCTCACTAATGCTCCTTCCGTCTTCCAGTCCTTCATGAATGACATTTTCAGGGATTTTGTGGATAAATTTCTGATTGTTTATTTGGATGATATCTTGATTTTTTCCAATGATTGGGACTCTCATGTGAAACATGTTCGGACTGTGTTCCAGATTTTGAGAGAGAATGCTCTGTATGTGAAGGGATCAAAGTGTCTTTTTGGCGTACAGAGGATCTCATTTCTGGGATTCATTTTGTCCCCATCTGTTATTGAAATGGACCCGGTCAAGGTTCAGGCCATCTGTGATTGGGTCCAACCTACTTCATTAAAGGCTCTTCAGAGATTCTTGGGTTTTGCCAATTTTTATCGTAAATTTATTGGTAATTTCTCTGTTATTGTTAAACCATTGACTGATTTGACCAAGAAGGGTTCTGATGTGGTGAATTGGCCTCCTGAGGCAGTTTCTGCGTTTCAGGAACTTAAGCAGAGATTCACTTCTGCTCCTGTTCTACGTCAGCCTGATGTTTCTCTGCCATTTCAGGTGGAGGTTTATGCCTCTGAAATTGGGGCAGGTGCCGTTTTGTCCCAAAGAGATCCAGAGACCTCTAAAATTAACCCTTGTGCCTTTTTCTCTCGAAAATTTTCTCCAACTGAACGTAATTATGACGTGGGTAATTGGGAGTTATTGGCCATGAAGTGGACTTTTGAAGAGTGGAGACATTGGCTGGAGGGAGCCAAACATCAGGTGGTGGTCCTCACGGACCATAAGAATCTGGTTTATCTGGAATCAGCCAAGCGACGTAATCCTAGACAGGCCAGGTGGGCCTTGTTTTTCACACGTTTTAATTTTGTGGTTTCCTTTCTTCCTGGCACTAAGAATGTTAAAGCGGATGCCCTCTCGAGGAGTTTCCTTGCTGACTCTCCCGAGTTATCTGATCCTACTGGTATTTTGAAAGAGGGTGTAGTTCTTTCCGCCATCTCGCCCAATTTGAGACTGGCTCTGGAAGGGTGTCAGGAGGATAAACCCGAACTCTGCCCTAATGGGAAATTGTTTGTCCCAGATCGGTGGAAAAAGAGTGTGATGTCTGAGATTCATTGTTCCGCATTGGCCGGTCCTCCCGGAATTTTTGGTACCAGAGACTTGGTTAGTCGGTCCTTTTGGTGGCCTACTTTGTCTCGTGACGTCAGGGAATTTGTGCAGTCCTGCGGGACTTGCTCTCGCTATAAGCCTTGCTCTCGCCCTAGTGGTTTGTTGATGCCATTGCCTGTGCCCAAGAGACCATGGACCCATATCTCTATGGATTTAATTTCCGACCTCCCTGTTTCTCAGAGAATGACCATTATCTGGGTGATTTGTGATAGGTTTTCCAAAATGATACATCTTGTGCCATTACCTAAGTTGCCTTCCTCCTCCGAATTGGTGCCTTTGTTCCTTCAGCACGTGGTTCTTTTACACGGTATTCCTGAGAACATTGTGTCTGACAGAGGAGTCCAGTTTGTTTCCAGATTTTGGAGGACTTTTTGTTCTAAACTTGGTGTTCAATTGTCTTTCTCCTCAGCTTTTCATCCTCAGACCAATGGACAAACTGAGAGAATAAACCAGACATTGGAGACTTATCTGAGATGCTTTGTGTCTGCTGATCAGGATGACTGGGTCTCTTTTTTGCCTTTGGCTGAGTTTGCCCTTAATAATAGGGCTAGCTCTGCAACCTTGATGTCTCCATTTTT
>JARQOD010000002.1:490257257-490299515 GCA_033576555.1 Oophaga sylvatica
TTGGGTTTCGGTCAGGCTTCTGCGCATTCAAGAATGTCAGTTGTTCTGAACCACTTCTTTGTTATTTTAGCTGGTGCTTATCAATTGTTTGTTGAAAGGAACCTCGCCAATCTGAGGCCCGAGCACTCTGGAAGACGGTTTTCCATCCTAATAACACTGTACTTTGCAGCATTCATTTTCTTTAATTGCTAACAATCATCCTACCTGCAGCTGATTGTTGATTGGGATTGTATTGGCAGGTGATTGAGCATGCCTTTTTTTCTCCCACACATCTCTTAGAATTATCTATCTCCAAAAATTCTATCTTATCCTCACATCAGACCATGTACTTAATTCTCAACGTCAAGGAACCTTCATGTGTTTTTTTAGTGAACTCTGTGTGGCTTACATATCTGGCACGAGGAGAGGCATTCCTTCGGCCACTCTGCTGCCATAAAGGTCCAACTGGTGGAGGGCAGCAGTGATATTACTTTTGGAACGTTCTCCCACCTCCCCTACTGCATCTGTAGCTCACCCACAGTGATCTTGGGTTCTTCTTTACCTCTCTCACCAAGGCTCTTCTCTCACGATTGCTCAGTTTGGCTGGATGGCCAGGTATAGGAAGACTTCTGTTGGTCCCAAACTTCTTCCATTTAAGGATTATGGAAGCCACTGTGCTTTTAGGAACCTTGAGTACAGCAGAAATTCTTTTGTAACCTTGCCACAATTCTGTCTCTAAGCTCCTTGGCCAGTTCCTTTGACCTCATTATTCTCATTTGATCTGACATGAACTGTGAGTTTTTATAGAGACAGCAAATCAAGTCCTATCAGTTTAATTAAACATAGTTTGACTACAATGAAGGAGTAGAACTATCTCAAGGGGGATCACAAGGAAATGGACAGCATGTGACTTAAATATGAGTGTCTGAGCAAAGGGTCTGAATACTTATGACCATGTGATACTTCTGTTTTTATTTTTCAATAAATTTGCAAAAATTTCTACATTTCTGTGTTTTTTTCAGTCAATATGGGGTGCAGAGTGTTAGGGTTCGAATTCCCGCTGCTGCACAAGGGGAGTCTCGAACCAGTCCCGCTGCGGTCCCCCATCCGTCTCCGGCCGCAGTGGAGCCTGCTCAACAGAGACGTCGGTCCCAGCATCTTGCCCATTCCAATACTGTGCAGAGACTTGCTGCTGCCCCTCCTGGATCTTCTATTATAGCCAGTGCTGGAGCAGACGTCTTTGGGACGAAGTCCTGCGTTTCCCCCTCTGAGCATGCCCAGGATAAGATCTCTCATTGGAGATCAGGGGTCACATGTTCAGGTACTGCAGCAGCTCCTATTGGTCCGCCAGGAAGGTCCTGAAACTACATGTGTTTTGGAACAGTTTCTCATTGGTCCTTTTTCTGGCAGGTCTTGTAGCTGTTACTATAAAAGGGTGGCATGGCTGGGCCGCCATGCGCTAGTATCAAATCTGTTACATGCTTGCGCCAGTGAGGTCATGTATGCATGTGGTTAGGTCTGGCTGAAATAAGCCCCTAGAATATCGGCACCTCCGGTGAGGAGATTGTATGCACGTGTTCAGGGCTCGGCTGAAAACGCCATTAGAATACCGGCTACTCCGGTGAGGAGATTGTTGCTTGTGTTCTGACTGCATGACCTCAGACTGTAATCCGCTTAGCAGTCATCTGTGTTCCCTGTGAGTCTAACAGGACACAGTCTTTTTCTCAGCGGCTCTGTGACGCAACAGGGTTTACTATATAACGCTGGTTCAGCGCCCTAGCATTTTACTTTGCGGCTCACTGAAGCTAAGTGAGTTCGCACTTATCGCCATATAGCGCTGTGGCATTCCCGTTAGCGGCTCTGGGGATTAACAGAGTTCGCACTAACTGCCACAGCACGCTACGGCGTTTATTTTAGCGACTGCGGGATAACAGAGTTCACTACTTTCGCCATCTTACTAGCAGCGGGCTTCTCCTGCACGGTGGACCCCGGGCTGCGAACGCACCTCTCTACTATATCTATTAGGTGTGTTCCGCAGACCCTAAGATAATACTAGCGCCAGGGTCTGGCTAGTAAAATGGCGGATGACCAGTGTCTACCGCAGTACATTCAGCAGCTGGAGGGTAGGTTGGCGGCTCTTGAGCGCACAACCTCAGCTGTGGATGTTACCACAGTCGCTGTTCAGGCTGCTAGCGTGGCTGCAGTCAGTTTGTCCTCTGCCACCTCTGCCCCTACATTATCCCACCTCCCGCTTCCTGACAAGTTTGCCGGTGACAGCAAGCAATGTCGGGGATTCATGAGTCAGTGCTCTATACAGTTCGAGCTTCTGGCTGCACATTTCCCCACGGATCGGGTACAAGTGGGTTTTGTACTGTCTCTACTTTCGGGCAGAGTGTTGGAGTGGGCAACGCCGCTGTGGGAGTGCGACGATCGTGTGGTGCGGAGTGCTCCTCGTTTCCTGGAGGCTCTTAAAAAGGTCTTTTTAGGACCTCAGGTCACCCACAATACGGCGCTACAACTGCTGGCATTGGCACAGGGTTCGTCTTTGGTCAGTCAGTTTTCCGTCCAGTTTCGGACTCTGGCCTCAGAGCTAGACTGGTCGGATAAAGTTCTCATTCCAGTGTACTGGCGAGGACTGGCTGACCATGTTAAAGACGCTTTGGCTACCAGGGATATTCCCGCCACACTGGAGAAGCTTATCTCCATATCTACCCGCGTCGACCTCCGTTTTCACGAGCGGAGGTTGGAGCGGGCCCAGTGTAGGCAGAGGGCTCAGTTGGCTCCCACCTTTGCCAAACCTCTCGAAACCCCCGATCTGGCGTCCAAACCCCAAAAGGCCACAGAGGTTCCTCGTGCAGGACCTAAGTCTCGGGCCGTCTGAGTATCCGTGGTCTGTAACCTTTATCAGCAGACAGGGCACTATGCCAACAAATGTCCACAGTGATCGGGGAAGCGATCACGTCTAGTGGCCCTGGGAGGAGGTTCACTAGAGACAGCGGCATTTTCCTCCAAGATGACATTTAAAGGGACAGTCACTGTAGACTCTTCCACACTTACAGTCGAGCTTTGTGTGGACTCAGGAGCAGAGGGGAATTTCGTTTCATCTACCTTTGCTTGTCACCACGCAATACATCTGGTAGCGCTCGACAAACCAGTGACTATCCGGGTAGTGAATGGGTTGACATTTCCCTCGCCAATTACACATCAGACTGTCCCTCTTACTTTGTGTGTACCCACTTCCCATCAGGAAATTATTTCCCTTCTCATCCTTCCCGAGGGAATAGATGAAATTCTACTGGGAGTACTCTGGCTCCATTCTCACTCCCCTCATATTGAGTGGACCTCCGGTAGGATACTGGGTTGGAGTGAGTCATGTAAGGACAGATGTGTCAGGGAGTGCATTCAGGTTACCACTACAGAGATACCCTCAGATCTTTCTCCTCTTCCCAAGTGCTATCAGTCATATGCAGACGTGTTCTCTAAAAAGGCTGCGGAGACTCTGCCGCCCCATCGTCCCTACGACTGTCCTATTGACCTCTTGTCTGGAGCAGAACCTCCTCGCGGAAAGGTCTATCCCCTCTCTCTTCCTGAGACAGAGGCTATGTCTCAATATATCCAGGAGAATCTGGCAAGAGGGTTCATTAGGAAGTCGGTGTCACCAGCAGGAGCGGGGTTCTTCTTTGTGCAGAAGAAGAGTGTAGAATTACGTCCGTGTATAGATTACAGAGGTCTTAACGCCATCACCGTTAAGAATAAGTACCCGTTGCCCCTGATTTCTGAGCTCTTTGATAGGCTCTGGGGAGCAAGGGTATTTACTAAATTAGATCTGCGTGGTGCTTATAATCTGATTCGCATCCGTGAAGGGGACGAATGGAAGACGGCTTTTAATACCAGGGATGGGCATTATGAATACCTGGTGATGCCCTTCGGGCTCTGTAATGCCCCAGCCGTTTTCCAAGACTTTGTCAATGACATCTTCCGGGATATGCTTTCCACCTCTGTAGTAGTCTATCTGGATGATATTCTCATCTTTTCTCCAGATATTGACTCTCACCAGAGGGATGTCTGCACAGTCTTCGACCTGTTACGAGCGAACTTCCTCTATGCAAAGTTGGAGAAATGCATGTTTGAGCAGGAGTCTTTACCTTTCCTGGGCTATATCATCTCCGCCCAGGGATTGGCTATGGATCCTGCCAAACTACAGGCTGTGATGGATTGGCAAGAACCCCATTCTCTTAAAGCGGTTTCAGCGCTTTATGGGGTTCATTAATTACTATCGCCAATTCATTCCCCACTTCTCCACTTTGGTAGCTCCCTTGGTAGCCCTCACCAAGAAGGGAGCCAATCCGAAATTGTGGTCAGTTGAGGTCTCCAAGGCCTTTACTTCAATTAAGTCCCATTTTACTAGCGCTCCCATCTTGATAAGCCTTTTATATTGGAGGTTGATGCCTCGTCCGTTGGTGCTGGAGCAGTCCTTTTTCAAAAGGATGCTCAAGGTCGGAAACATCCTTGTTTCTTCTTTTCCAAGACCTTCACACCAGTGGAGAGGAATTATTCCATTGGGGATAGGGAGTTGCTAGCTATGAAGTTGGCCTTTTCTGAGTGGAGACATCTCCTGGAGGGGGCTCGCTTTCCCTTTCAAGTTTTTACTGACCACAAAAATTTGGTCTATTTACAGACCGCCCAGCGGCTAAATTCTCGTCAGGCCAGATGGTCCCTGTTCTTCTCCCGGTTCCATTTCACCCTCCATTTCCTCTCCGGTGAAAAGAACATTCGCGCTGACGCTCTATCTCGCTCCGTGTTGTCCTCTGAGGAGGTGGAGGAGGAGCCTCGGCTTATTGTTCCCACAGAGAGCCTAAGAATGGTGGCTCCGGTTTCGCTTGAGTCTGTGCCCCCGGGCAGGACTTTTGTGCCCACTAATTTTCAACCGGAAGTACTCTCTGAATTCTGAGTTGCTGGCGAGGACATACTGATGGCTGCAGATGGCCCGTGACGTCAGGGAGTATGTTCAGGTGTGCGTCTCCTGCGCCAAGAATAAATTCCCTCGACAATGGCCGGATGGGCTACTTTTCACTTTGCCGGTGGCAGACAGGCCCTGGGAGATGGTCGGGATGGATTTTGTGGTGGGCTTACCCAAGTCTCGGGGCTGCACCATCATCTGGGTGATAACCGACCACTTTTCTAAAATGGTGCACTTGGTGCTGTTACCATGGTTACCTTGGCAGCATTATTCATTAGGCATTTTTTCCACCTACACGGTATGCCAGACAAAATTGTCAGTGATCGAGGTCCCCAGTTTGCGTCTCGGTTCTGGAGAGAGCTGTGTAGTTTACTCAGCATTGAGTTGAAACTTTCCTCTGCATACCATCCTGAGACGAATGGGTTGGTAGAGAGGGCCAACTAGACCTTGGCCACATACTTGCGACATTTTGTCTCTGCCAGGCAGGATGACTGGGCATCCTTGCTACCATGGGCTGAGTTTGCTCTAAATAATGCTGTGGCTGACTCCACCGGACAGACCCCATTCCTCCTGAACTACGGTCAGCATCTGCGGGTACCAGTGCCCATGCCCGTGTCTTCCACCGATTCCAGGGTGGTAGACTGGGCTGTGGAGGCACGGGACATTTGGGACCGCACCCAGGATGCCATTCAGGCCTCCAAAGAGAGGATGAGGTCTTCGGCCGATGCCCATCGGCGCCCCGCTCCTACATTTGCTCCGGGTGACCTAGTGTGGCTTTCTGCCCGAATCATCAGGCTACGTGTAGAGTCCACCAAGTTGCCACCTTGCTTTTTGGACCCCTTTAAAGTTCTTGAGCAGGTGACCCCGCCTAGCCCTTCCACCTCGCCTTGGTATCACCGACACCTTTCACGTGTCCCTCCTGAAACCCGTGGCCAATTCCCAGTTTTCCGAGTCAACTTCCGGGACGTCGGGTTCATCTACCGATGATCATGAGGTGAACGCCATTGTTGGGTGCAAGGTGGTACGAGGCAAAAAATTTTATTTGGTGGATTGGAGGGATTATGGGCCTGAGGATAGGTCCTGGGAGCCTGCCGAGCATGTTCACGCGCCGCAGCTCATCGCTGCCTTTGAGCGCAGTGAGGCCCAAAGAAGGGGGGCCCTAGGAGGGGGGTAATGTTAGGGTTCGAGTTCCCGCTGCTGCACAAGGGGAGTCTTGAACCAGTCCCGCTGCGGTCCCCCATCCATCTCCGGCCGCAGTGGAGCCTGCTCAGCAGAGATGTCGGTCCCAGCTTCTTGCCCATTCCAATACTGTGCAGAGACTTGCTGCTGCCCCTCCTGGATCTTCTATTATAGCCAGTGCTGGAGCAGACGTCTTTGGGACGAAGTCCTGCGTTTCCCCTTCTGAGCATGCCCAGGATAAGATCTCTCATTGGAGATCAGGGTCACATGTTCAGGTACTGCAGCAGCTCCCATTGGTCCGCCAGGAAGGTCCTGAAACTACATGTGTTTTGGAACAGTTTCTCATTGGTCCTTTTTCTGGCAGGTCTGTAGCTGTTTACTATAAAAGGGTGGCATGGCTGGGCCGCCATGCGCTAGTATCAAATCTGTTACGTGCTTGCGCCAGTGAGGTCATGTATGCATGTGGTTAGGTTTGGCTGAAATAAGCCCCTAGAATACTGGCACCTCCAGTAAGGAGATTGTATACACGTGTTCAGGGCTCGGCTGAAAACTCCATTAGAATACTGGCTACTCCAGTGAGGAGATTGTTGCTTGTGTTCTGACTGCATGACCTCAGACTGCAATCCGCTTAGCAGTCATCTGTGTTCCCTGTGAGTCTAACAGGACACAGTCTTTATCTCAGCAGCTCTGTGACGCAACAGGGTTCGCTTTATAACGCTGGTTCAGCGCCCTAGCGTTTTACTTTGCGGCTCACTGAAGCTAAGTGAGATTGCACTTATCGCCATATAGCGCTGTGGCATTCCCATTAGCGGCTCTGGGGATTAACAGAGTTTGCACTAACTGCCACAGCGCGCTACGGCGTTTATTTTAGCGACTCTGCGGGATAACAGAGTTCGCTACTTTCGCCATCTTACTAGCAGCGGGCTTCGCCTGCACGGTGGACCCCGGGCTGCGAACGCACCTCTCTACTATATCTATTAGGTGCGTTCCGCAGACCCTAACACAGAGTGCACATTAATGAGGAAAAAAATGAACTTTTTTGAAATTACCAAATGGCTGCAATGAAACAAAGAGTGAAAAATTTAAAGGGGTCTGAATACTTTCCGTACCCACTGTACCATAGAAAATGATCCATCAAATTGGGCAGTTGATTGCAAACAAGTTATTTTGCACACCCAAAGAAGTAATTTTCATAACTACCGTATATACTCATGTATAAGCCGACCCGTGTATAAGCCGACCCCCCTAATTTTGCCTCAAAAAACTGGGAAAACTTATTGACTCACGTAGGGTGAAAAATGATTATGCCCCCATATGATGCTCCACAGATTATGCCCCCATATGCTGCACAGATTATGCCCAATATGCTCCACAGATTATGCCTCCATATGCTCCAGATTATGCCCCCATATATTCCACAGATTATGCCCCCTTATGATCCACAGATTATGCCCCCATATGTTCCACAGATTATGCCCCATATGTCCCACAGATTATGCCCCCATATGCTCCATATTATGCCCCATATGTGCCACAGATTATGCCCCATATGCTCCAGATTATGCCCCATATGCTCCATATTATGCCCCCTTATGCTCCAGATTATGCCCCCATATGCTGCACAATTATGCCCCATAGGCCTCATATGCTGTTGCTGCTGCTGCAAAATAAAAAAAAATGACATACTCACCTCTCGTCGCTGGGGGCCAGGTGCCGGTGTCCTGAGCAGGCGGTGACAGCGGCGCGCTAAGGGGGACAGGTGCCGGTGTCACCGCTCGCTCAGGACCCTGGCACCTGAGATATTTACCTGTCCTCTCTGCACCGCTGCGCACTGCTCCCTCGGTCTGACTCCTCTGGCTGTGAATGATCAGGCAGGGGGCGAGGCGCGCACTAATGACATCATCGCGCCCTCTGCCTGAACATTCACAGCAAGAGGAGTCAGACGAGGACGCAGCACAGCGGTGGACCGAGGGACAGGTAAATATCGCTATACTCACCCCTCCACCGGCGCGTCCCTGCAGCCTCTCCTCTTCTCCCGGCGCTCTCCGCAGCGCTTCAGTCCTGCAGCGGTCACGTGCTACCGCTCATTAAAGTCATGAATATGTGCATATTCATGACTTTAATGAGCGGTGCCATGTGACCGCTGCAGGAAGGAGCCAGAGATCGTGGGAGAAGCAGGGGGGTTGCAGAGACCGCGCCGGCGGAGGGGTGAGTATGATCCGACACCCCCGCTCCCCCCTCCCCGCCGACCCCCGTATATGACCCGCGTATAAGCCGAGAGGGGGACTTTCAGCCCTAAAAAATGGGCTAAAAATCTCGGCTTATACATGGGTATATACGGTAATTCATACAATACCATGTTGCAGGAATGACTACACCACAAGGACAGTCTTAGGAGCAAAACTAATGTTTAGACTACAAAATTATAATTAACAAGAATTCTACCATAGGTAAATCTAATTATTCATTAAACAGGTGTCCAATAGACAATAGTCTATAAAAGGGGGTGCTTAATAAAGAAAACCCGTTCCCATTTCATGCTGTCGGCAATGGCACCACATCAAAGCAAAATGTCACAAGACTCGAGAAAGAAAATTGTTTTTTTACACAAGAAAGATTGAAAGCGCAAGAAGATCAGCAAAGCTTTACTCATCAGTCAGAATACCGTAGGAAAATTTAACATAGATGGAACTGCAACCATCTTGCTGAGGTGCCAAGCCAACCACAAAAGTTAACATTTAGACAGAAGCATCTTTTGATGAAATGGGTTAAAGAAAATCAACATGAAAGTCACTGTAGTTAGCTAAGGTAGAAAGCTAAACCAGGGTGAATCTTGCCTGTGACACAATATGGTGCACACTTCAGTGGAATTGTATACGTTGGTGTCATCCATGAAGGAAACCTTTCCTAAAGCTCATGCACAAAATCAGCCTGTTTACAATTTACCAGGGACCATGCTGAAAGAAATTTGACTACTTTGACTCTATACTCTGCAGCAATGAGACCAAAATAAATCTTTTTGGAACTGATGGCTTTCTAACTGTATGGTGTTGCAAAGTTGAGAAGTTCAAAGAAAAATGCATGGTGCTTAAAGTGCAAAATGGTGGTGGCATGAGTGCGGCTAGTGTTGACGAGCTACATTTCATTCATGGTATCATGAATTGACAGATGTACTGCTCTATATTGAAAGAGAAGATGCTACTCTTTGGTAGACGTGCACTTTTCTTACATGACAATGATCCAAAATACACATCTCATGCCACAGCTGCATTTCTGAAGAAAAACAGGATGAAAATGATTCAATATCCAAGTATGTCTCCCATTCTGAGCCCAGCAGAAAAACCTGTGGGAAATTCTAAAGAGACAAATTTAGCATCATTCTCCATCCAGCATCCAGGCTCTAAAAGAGATAGTTCTTCAAAATTGGAAAAAGATAGATGTTGCAATATTTCACCAACTTGTTCATTCCATGCTTAGAAGACTTGGTGCTGTCCTTAAAAACCATGGAAATCAAACAAAATACTAGAGGTATTAGTTTTGGATGTGTGGTGTATTCATTTTTGCATCTACTCATATGAGTAAAACTGGAGGTTTTGTAATGAAAGTTGTATTATTACTTTCATGTTAAAAAATGTTCAATGAAACTGAGTCTTGTCCAAATGTTGGAAATTGTTCCTGTGTTCAGTGAGACATTAATTAAAATCTTAGGGTATGTTTCCACGTTCCGTTTTGGCAGCACGTTGGACGCAGCTGCGTCCAAAGTGCTGCCGGCTTTTGTAAGCGCTGTGATTCCGTTAATTGAACACATGAGGAATCATCGCATCCTATACATAGGACTGTGTTATTTATCTTGCGAAGACGGAGCATCTCTGCAAGATAAATAGACATGCTGCGGTCTATAAAGACGCGCCGCATGTCCGTTACGCAGGGCCGCCGTCCACTATGTTGTAACATCTGGCCACTGCGGATTGGACTCTGAATCCGAAGCAACTATGGTACACGGAAACATACCCTTACTTTTCAAAGAGGATATGATAATTTATGTTGAGCAATGTATCTACGCAGGCTTCATGCACACAGTGTTTAATCAGCCACGTTTCTATATCTGTGTCACTAGATTCTTACTGAAGTATATTTGAAGTCTCCTGGCTCAGCCCTCAAAACTTCAACTATAAAAAGGATGAGGGAAGCTGGCTGGGCTGCTATATCCAAAGTAGACAGAAGAAGGAAAATGAAAGCTGCTGAAAAAATATTTAGTTAAAGAGTCAATACAATTTTCATTTATTGTTTGCCTATATATTTTGTAAGTTATTGTTAAGTTATAACTTAAAATTTTATAAGAGTTTATATTCTATAAAATGAAATGTTTTGATATTGAGCTAACTCAATAAGGGCTATAATTACAAGTATAATTCATTGTCATACTTTCTTTAAAGGAGGGTTCCCAGAATTCTAAGAATAGCTAGCTGCACTCTTTTGCATGAGCTGTATCTAGTGTTGCAACTAATCCATATTCAATTAAATGAGAATTATCTGCAGTACTAGATACAAAACATGGACAGTTACACTGTTTCTGGAAAAAAAAACATTATTTAGTTGCTAATTTTGAACAAACATCACTGAGAAGCAATTTGGATATGGTGATATGAAAATTTGATTCTCAGTTGAAGGAATTGTCCAGTCTTAAGTAGCAAGTCTGCAGCTGCTCAGTGTGACTGTGGACTTGTGAATCCTCACATCGCACTCACTGCGCACTATGAGGATTCTCTGAGGCTGGCGCCGTGAGTCAGCTGATATGTGACCCCAAATGTGCAATTTGCATACTTCCAACCACATTCGACTAGGCTGTATCCGACCTCGCTCAATGCACTTGAATTGAGTAAGGCCATGCCCATCTAGTCAAGTCAGCTTATGACTGCATACTGCATGCATGCAGATCACATACTCAGGGAGACGAGCCTGCCACTACTGGAACTGGAAAATTCTCAAATTGCGCAGTGCTGCAATGTGAGGATTCACAAGTCTACAGTCACGTAGAGAAAGTGCAGACTTAAAGCCTAAGGCCGGACAAGCCCTTTAAGTATAAACTCTTTTAAAATTAAATCAACAATTCAATAATCGTAGTGCAGAGACACTATTCTACAAACAACTTTAAAGCTAGCAAGGCTATGCCCACAGTATCTATAAAGATCTCCAATTCTCACTTATACTTAGAGTGGCTTTTCATTTGTGTTTATGAACTTAAACAGATACAGTATGCCCAGTTATCTTTGAATCTCAGAAAACCACTTTCAATTTTACCATCTGGCATAAAAATCTACTGTCAAGTTAACTTACACTTTTAAAGATGGATCCTTTCATTACATTGGTGCCTGCAATATTCAAGTGAGGTTGTGATTCCATTCTTACCTGAAATTGTAAGCAGAGGATTTTTGGTGGGAAGAAGAATGCTGTGCAAGTTGAAACATTGTTATTTTCTCCCAGCTGCCATAGAGGCTTTCTGAAATTCACCTAAATCCTGAAAATCCCATGTAATAAATGCCTGTAGGTTACAAAATCCTGGTGGCCAATTTTCCTCCAAAATTGTAGTAAATGTCATTGATTTATTTTCAACAATACATCTAGATTGCATGTTGTCAAGTCTAACCATCATTTATTAGGTTGTTTAACTAGTAGACTTAGAAATCGTTTTAAGTATACTACATGTATTACATATCTGTTCATTGATTTCTGTACTGTTCAAATGGTTCTAATAAAACAGTTATTCCTCAGTCCTTGTCATATTATTTTTTTTCGTAGGCAGGCATGCAAGCTATTACACACATGGTAGAGTATAATACAAATAATGGAACTCCTGCAACCCCATCATACCCGTATGCTTCATCTATGTAACCGAACAGCCTTTTTATGGGTGTCAAAAAAAAAGTTTTTCACATGTAGGTAATCTGCATCATTGTTGAGTAGATTATTGAGTATAGTATGCATATACTTCCACAAATCTGTGTTTTTTTTGTAGTAGAAAAATAAATCAGAAAATAAAAGAATTCTAGACTCATTATATGTCAGCAAAAATGTTACTGTTCTTCTGAAAATGAAAAGACTATGTATAACAGGAATTTTAACTTTTCGTCTTTTTAACCCCTTAGTAACCTGGCCAAACTTTTTAAATCTGACCAGTGTTTCTTTATGTAGTAATAACTCTGGAACGCTTCAAATCCCAATGATTTTGATATTGTTTTTGTGGGTCATTGTGAAAAATATCAGTAATTTGACAAATGTAAAAAAAAATTAGCAATTTTCAAACTTTGAATGATTATTCCTTTAATCCAGATAATCATACCACAAAAAAACATTAATAACTAACAGTTACCACATGTCTGCTTTAAATCAGCACCATTTGTAAAATGTCATTTTATTTTGCTAGACTTTTAGGAGGTTTAAAATTATAGCAGTCATTTTTCATTTTCAAGGAAATTTACAAAATTTTATATTTTTGAAGGAACTTTTCAGGTTTGAAGTGACTTTGGGGGTTCTATATATTGGAAAACCTCAAAGTGGTACCATTTTTAAAACTGCACCGCCTGACATATTGAAAACTTCTGTCCAGTAGTTTATTAACCCTTCAGATGCTGTTCAGGAATTAATGCAAAGTGACATGACAGGAATGAAAAAGTGTATTTTTACCACCTAAATGTCGCTAACTTTTGAGCAGGCCGCTATGGCCGGCAGACTCTAAGGCCGGTTTTTGACAATGAATTGCCATGGCAAACATCAGGGCCACACAATCATGATCTAAGGGTGCTGATTGGGATAAAGAGGAAGCCCCCACACTCTGTTAGCCATTTACACATGTGGTCAGAATTGTTGGTACCCCTCGTTTAATGACAGAAAAAAACACAATGGTCACAGAAATAAATTGAATCTGACAAAAGTAATAAATCAAAAATCTATGAAAATTAACAAATGAAAGTCAGACATTGCTTTTCAATCATGCTTCCACAGAATTTTGAACAAAATAAAGCTCATGAAATAGGCCTGGACATAAATTATGGTATCCTTAACTTAATATTTTGTTGCACAACCTTTTGAGGCAATCACTGCAATAAACGATTCCTTTAACTGTCAATGAGACTTCTGCACCTCTCGACAGGTATTTTGGCCCACTCCTCAAGAGCAAACTGCTCCAGTTGTCTCTTGCTTGAAGGTTGATTTTTCCAGACGAGATGTTTCAGCTACTTCCAAAGATGCTCAATAGGATTTAGGTCAGGGCTCAAAGAAGGCCAATTCAAAATATTCCAATCTTTTCCTCTTAGCCATTCTTGGGTGTTTTCAGCTGTGTGTTTTGGGTTCATTATCCTGTTGCAAGACCCATGACCTGCAACATTATCTTGTTGCAAGACCTATGACCTTTCTGACACTGGGCAGCACATTTCTCTCTAGAATCCCTTGATAGTCTTGAGATTTCATTGTACCCTGCACAGATTTTGGGCACCCTATGCCAGATGCGGCAAAGCAGCCCCAGAACATAACAGAGCCTCCTCCATGTTTCATAGTAGGGACAGTGCATTTTCTTGATATGCTTCATTTTTCCGTCTGTGAACATAGAGCTAATGTGCCTTGCCAAAAAGTTCTATTTTGTCTCATCTGTCCATAGGACATTCTCTCAGAAGCTTTGTGGATTGTCAACATGTAGTTTGGCAAATTCCAGTCTGGTTTTTTTATGATTTTTTCAACAATGATGTTCTCCTTTGTCGTCTCCTATGGAGTCCACTTTGGCTCATACAATAACGGATGGTGCGATCTGACACTGATATTCCTTGAGCTTGAAGTTCACCTTTAATCTGTTTAGAAGTTTTTCTGGGCTCTTTTGTTCCCATTTGTATTATCCGTCTCTTTGATTTGTCATCAATTTTCCTCCTGCGGCCATGTCCAGGGAGGTTGGCTACAGTCCCATGGAGCTTAAATTTCTGAATATGTGCAACTGTAGTCACAGGAACATCAAGCTACTTGGAGATGGCCTTATAACTTCTACCTTTAACAGGTTTGTCTATAATTTTCTTTCTAATCTCCTGAGACAACTCTTTCCTTCGCTTCCTCTGGTCCATGTTGAGTGTGATACTCACCATGCCACCAAACAGCACAGTGAGTATCTGTAGCCCTCTATACGGGCCCATTCACTGATTCCAAGATTGTAGACACCTGTGATGCTACTTAGTGGACACACTTTGATTTAACATGTCCTTTTTCTCACATTTTCAGTGATACCATCATGTCTGTCCAGGCCTATTTCATGAGTTTTATTTTTTTTTAATTCTGTAGAAGCATGGTTGAAAAGCAATGTCTGACTTTCATTTCTTCATTTTCATAGATTTTTGATTTATTACTTTTGTCAAATTCAAGATATTTCTGAGCCCATTGTGGTTTTTATTGTCATTAAACGAGGGGTACCAACAATTTTGACCATGTGTGTATATGATGTAGTCACTATTGACAGCAGCATCTAAGGGGTTAAACAGGTTTGGTCAGTGCCGACACTAATCGTGGCTGATACAGCAAGTTGTCAGCTATAGTGGACCGCCGAGAGCTGCTGGATTGTCATCTGTATTGGGATGCTATTCCCTTATATCGTAGGTCAGTAAAAAGATGTATTGGTGGTCATTAAAGGGTTAAAATATGGGTATTGGCTGTAACTTTGGTGAATTAGTCATGGTTGGGGCTCTATGTGTTCAATATACACATTTCTCTGTTCTGCATTTCTCAGGAATCAATTTTTATGAATAATACAGTACCTGGGTCTAAGGCTACATTTACATTTGTTTACCATTGCTATTAACTGACTGCCAATCAGCTACATGAAAAAAAATTGCCGTCTGTTTAGACAACTAAACTATTAATACATATCGTTCAGTATGCATACTGAAGCTGGACAGATCCAGCCAGCTTCACAGCTGCATTAGGAAGCTCTAGAACCCATATGTCAAAGTCAAGGCCCGCGGGCCAGATCCGCCCGCGAATTGATTATCTATGGCCCCCTGGATGATATTTAATTACTATTAGATCCGGCCCGCAGGCCACAGCCGCCTGCTGGTGTTTTGCACGCACCAACCAGGGCCTGGCGTCAGCACCCGGCACACCCGGGCAAGTGTCGGGGCCCTGAGCAGGCGGGGGAGGCCCACTCGCAGTCTGGCACCCCCCCGCCCGTTAGCGGAGGAGAGCGGTGTCAGCGCCGCCACTGGGCCCCCCCCGCTTGCTCAGGGCCCGGCATCAGCTGGCACAATACTTACCTCTCCCGTGCCTCCGCTGCCGCAGCTCCGGGCTCCAGGGGGCGCCGGCGCTTCCTCTCACAGCAGGCCGCTGAATGACGTCATCATTCAGCGGCCGGCTGTGGCACAGAGCGCGCGGACGTCAGACAGGTAAGACGTGTGTGTGTATGTTCTCTGTGTGTATGTAGCGCGGTGCTTTGTGTGTGTGTGTGTGTGTGTGTGTATAAGTATGTGAGAGAGTGCTTGTGTGCTGTCTGTGTGTGATGATGGGCAGGCATTGCTGATAATGGGGAGGCATTGATGATGATGATGGGGAGAAGATGATAATGGGCAGGCATTGCTGATAATGGGGAGGCATTGATGATGATGATGGGGAGAAGATGATAATGGGCAGGCATTGCTGATAATGGGGAGGCATTGGTGATGATGGGGAGAAGATGATGATAATGGGCAGGCATTGATGATGGGGAGAAGATGATGATGGGCAGGCATTGATGATGATGGGGAGGAGATGATGATGATGGGCAGGCATTGATGATAATGGGGAGGCCATGATGATGATGGGGAGGCAATGATGATGATAATGGGGAGTCTTTCCACAGCGCCCTTTCCTGAGCTGTAACAGTGCAGAACGCAGTACAGCGCAGAGGAGAGCTCCATATTTTGTATGGAGCATTATATGGGGACCAGTATCCTGTATGGAGCATTATATGGGGACCAGTATCCTGTATGGAGCATTATATTGGGTCCAGTATCCTGTATGGAGCATTATATTGGGTCCAGTATTCTGTATGGAGCATTATATGGGGGGTGACATCCTGCATGGGGTATTATATGGGTGATGAGGGGGAGACTGTGGTGCCCATAATATTGTATGGAGGACTGTACTGTCCAGTCTGTACTGTGCGCTGTGAGGATTTGGCGGTTTTTGAGCTAGTGTACAATTTACAATAGATATCACTCATGTAATGGAAGAAGAGAAGTATTTGGCATTGTACTGTACCCATATTTCTCTGCTGTATCTGTGCATCATGAATCGTGGTCTGTGTTAAGGGGCCCACTGAGGCTCTTTCGCCCGGGGCCCATAAAAACCTGGAGCCGGCCCTGGCACCAACACTACATTTCCCACAATGCACCGGTAGCAGGGCCGGCGTCAGTCCGGCCCTCGGCTTGTAGCAAATTTTTTTTTTTGGCCCTCGGTGTGTTTGACTTTGACATCCCTGCTCTAGAACAAAAGTTTGCAAGGGTGTGCTCCTTGCCTAGGAAACTAGCCACCTGAGACAATTCAAAGGTGGACCATAATTTAGGCATTAAGCAGTGAACTCTAGAATTAAAAATCCCTATGTTCTTGAGAAAGGAAGATTTTTAATATCAATGTAAATTGCTTGTTTTTTTTACAAGCGCTTTGAGATTTTACAAATTGAAAAAGATGAGAAAAGCCTGTTAACCTATCATATTTTGTGGAGTTCCTCATACATGGCAGTGGTACCACTCACTACCTGTATGCAAATAATGAATAAGAATTCAATAGACACTGAAAAGTTTATAAGAGCAGTGGCTTAGCAATTTTACTACAATTGGCAAAATGCTCATTATGTTTTCTTATTCTTTTTGCTTCATCTTTTATACTGCCTGAAGGTTTATACATTGAAGAGCGACTGCAGAAAAATTATTTAAAGGCCAGCCTGAAAACAATTTTGGTAATAGACTGTATTACTGAGTTCTTATACTAATTAGGCACTTCAGAATATTCATTAATGCACAGTATAAAAGTGCACACCAGTTTGAGTTGTCAATTAAAAAGCTTAATGTAATGTTTTGAGAACAAGAGAAAACATAGTGGTTATATCTAAGGCACTTTGTCATGAGATGTAGTGAAACTAGACAGCATCACTGCCTAAACATTACACTGAAAGATAAATTGATAGTAGGCAAATATACATAAATTAGGGTAGAGAGTAGAGAATCTTAAAAGGGTTGTCTACTACTTTAAATTAACCCCCCAATGTATCCCCCGTGGCCCCTAATGAATTTTGTAAATACCTCACATTGCCAATACTGCCTGTGAGCGGCGCTATTGGCGCTATTGCTGGTGCTCACAGGCAGTATGTGACCCAGCGCTGACATCACGACAAGTGAGGCGTGACTCAGCGCTGGGTCCCCGCGGTGGCTGCTGGGTTGTGGGCAGGGTTACCTCAATGAATGGGAGCGCGGTGGATGCTGGGTGTGACGCGGGGGGATAACCCCGCCCACAGCCTGGCAGCCAGCACGGAAGGAGGAAGAGGGACCCCCGGCTGCTGCCAGCAGTGGACAGGATGTCAGCAGAATCAAGAGTGGGCTGCAGCCAGGGGTTACGTGCTGCCTTGAGCGGCCAGCGATAGCGCCGCTCACAGGCAGTATAGGCAACGTGAGGTATTTACAAAATTCATTAGGGGCCCCAGGAGGATACTTTGGGGGGTTAATTTAAAGTAGTGGACAACCCCTTTAAGCATGACCAGAATAACTTCTAGCATAAATTTATAAAACTGGTATTTACAAAACAAACATCTAATCACGGTAACTCAAAGTACATAAAGAGTAGTAACATTCCATCAATCATAAAAAATATCAAGTCAAACATTTCTTCTTAATGAACCATTATATCCCGAGTCCATGTCCTTATCACCAGGTAAAAACTCAAGCCTAAATTGGCCTGTTCTGTTGCTGAATAAAATATAATCAGGCTGAGAGTCATCTTCTTCTAAAACGGTCATATTGGGATTATAAATCCTGGGCGCATCATATAGTCCTCCAGAAATTACCAGGGTATCTTCGGGTGGAGTATATCCCTCTGAAGAAACAGATGGAAAAGTATGGTAAATCATTACAGGCTTAATTTAAAGGAACACTATCACTATTTTGTGCACTTTGTATCTTGTTAAGATGTACAGTGGCATGTAAAAGTTTAGGCACCCCTGGTCAAAATTACTATTCTTGTGAACTGTTAAGCAAGTTGAAAATGAAATGATCTCTAATAGACCTAAAGTTAAAGATTACACATTTCCTTTGTATTTTAGGCAAAAAATATATATAGTCATTTTTTTTTTCATTTTAAAAATTACAGAAAGGTAATGTGTCAATGCAAAACTGTGGGCACCCTTGGAGATTTGTGTACTTAGCTAACTTTGACAATGGTTTCAGACCTTAATTAGCCTGTTAGGGTCATGACTATCATCATTAGGAAAGGCCAGGTGATGCAAATTTCCCACCTTTATCAAAACCCAGGCTCCACTAACTATGTGCCAAAAAACAGCAGCCTTGGGTTCTTCTAAGCACTGCTAGCGCTCTGAAATGAAATGGTGGAGGCCCACAAAGCAAATAAGTTATAAGAGATAGTAAGCTTTTTCAAGTTGCCCATTCCTTGGTTCAAAATGTAAATAAGAAATGGCAGTTAGCAGGAACAGTGGGTGGTCAAGATAAGTTCTGGAAGATCAAGCAAAATTTTACTGAGAGCTGCTCATAGGATTACTAGAGAGGCAAATCAGAATCCCTACTTGACTGCAAAAGACCTTCAGAAAGATTTAGCAGACTCTGGAGCTGTGGTTCCCTGTTCTACTGTTCAGAGACACCAGCACAAATAAGGCCTTCATGGAAGAGTAATCAAAAGAAAACTTTGCCTGCATCCTCACCATAAAATTCAGTGTCAGAAGTATGCAAAAGAACATCTAAACATGCCTGATGTATTTTGGAAACCAGTCCTATGGACCAATGAGGTTAAAATAGAGCTCTTTGTCCACAATGATCAAAGGTACAATGGGTACGGAAAGTATTCAGACCTTTTTACATTTTTCACTCTGTTTCATTGCAGCAATTTGATAAATTCAAAAAAGTTCATTTTTTTCTCTTTAATGTAAACTCTGCACGCCATCTTGACGTAAAAAGACAGAAATGTAGAAATTTTTGCAAATTTATTAAAAAGAAAAACTGAAATATCACATGGTCATAAGTATTCAGACCATTTGATCAGACACTCATATTTAAGTCACATGCTGTTCATTTCCTTGTGTTCCTCCTTGAGATGGTTCTACTCCTTCATTGGAGTCCAGCTGTGTTTAATTAAAGAGAATCTGTCACCCTAAATTGGCGGGATATTTAAATGATGGCAGTCAGGTCAGATGGGCGGTGTTTTGGGTACTTGCCTTAACTTGTTGTTCGCCGCAGTCTCCATTATTTCTGGGAATTGTAGTCGTTGCCCTCCATATAACGCGCCTGCGCATTGCAATCTTGAATTGCGCACACGCAGTATGCTTTGCCCGCAGATTGCAATGCGCAGGCGCGTTATATGGAGGGCAACGACTACAATTCCCAGAAATAATGGAGACAGCGGCGAACAACATGTTAAGGCAAGTACCCAAAACACCGCCCATCTGACCTGACTGCCATCATTTAAATATCCCGCCAATTTAGGGTGACAGATTCCATTTAAAATGATAGGACTTGGTTTGTAAAGGCACACACCAGTCTATATAAGCCTTGGTGAGAGAGATAAAGAAAAACCCCAAGATCACTGTGGCTGAGCTCCACAGATGCAGTAGGGAAATGGGAGAAAGTTTCACAAAGTCAACTATCACTACAACCCTCCACCAGTTGGGCTTTTATGGCAGAGTGGCCAGATGGAAGCTTCTCCTCAGTGCAAGACATATGAAAGTCTGCATAGAGTTTGCTAAAAAAACACATGAAGGACTCCCAGACTATGAGAAATAAGATTTTATGGTCTCATGAGATGAAGATAGAACTTTTTGGTGATAATTCTAAGCCGTATGTGTGGAGAAAACCAGGCACTACTCATCACCTGCCCAATACAATCCCAACAGGGAAACATGGTGGTGGCAGCATCATGCTATGGGAGTGTTTTTCATCTGCAGGGACAGGATGACTGGTTGCAGTTGAAGGAAACATGAATGCAGCCAAGTAAACAGATATCCTGGATGAAAACCTCTTCCAGAGTGCTCTGGACCTCAGACTTTGCCGAAGGTTCACTTTCCAACAAGACAATGACCTTAAGTACACAGATAAAATAACAAAGGAGTGGCTTCAGAACAACTCTGTGACAATTCTTGACTGACCCAGCCAGAGCCCTGACCTAAACCAATTGACCATCTCTGGAGAGACCTGAAAATGGCTGTCCACCAACGTTCACCATCCAACCTGACGGAACTAGAGAGGATCTGCAAGAAAGAATGGCAGAGGATCCCCAAATCCAGGTGTGAAAAACTTGTTGCATCATTTCCAACAAGACTCATGGTTGTACTAGCTCAAAAGGATGCTTCTACTCAATACTGAGCAAAGGGTCTGAATACTTATGACCATGTGATATTTCAGTTTTTCTTTTTAATAAATTTGCAAAAATTTCTACATTTCTGTTTTTTTCAGTCAAGATGGGGTGCAGAGTGTACATTAATGAGAAAAAAAATGAACTTTTTTAAATTTACCAAATGCCTGCAATGAAACAAAAAGTGAAGAATTTAAAAGGGGTCTGAATACTTTCTGTACCCACTGTATCTGTATAGAAAAAAGGGCACATAATTTCAGGAAAAAAACATTGCGCCAACCATTAAGCATGGGAGTGGATCAATCATGCTTTGCGGTTGTGCTGCAGTAAATGGCACGGGGAACATTTCACTGGTAGCGGCAAGAATGGATTCCATGAAATTTCCTCAAAGTCTTGAAGCAAACATAACACCATCTGTAAAAAAATTTAAGTTGAAAAGAGGATTTCTTTTAGGTGGTGCTATGAGGATGGTGCTACTAGGTACTACCCATGCAGGGTACCCAACCTTTTGCATTTGCACATTTTCCTTTGTGTAATATTTAATCCTTTAGTGACAGAGCCAATTTGGTACTTAATGATCAAGCCAATTTTTACAATTCTGACCACTGTCACTTTATGAAGTTATAGCTCTGGAACGCTTCAACATATCCCACTGATTCTCAGACTGTTTTTAGTGGTAAAATTTCTTCAACATAACTTGTGCTTATTTATGAAAAAAATGGAAATTTGTCAAAAATTTTGAAAATTTTGAAATTTTAAAACTTTTAATTTTTGCACACTTTTGCACAGAGTGGTGTCACACAAAATAGTTAATAAATAACATTTCCCGCATATTAACTTTACATCAGCACAATTTTTAAAAACATAATTTTTTTGTTAGGGCGATATAAGGGTTAAAAGTTGACCAATGATTTCTCATTTTTCCAATAAAATTAAAAAAAACAATTCTTTTAGGGACTTTCTCACATTTGAAGTGAGTTTGGGGATCAATATAACAGAAATTACCCAAAAGTGACACCATTCTAAAAACTCCACCCCTCAAGGTGTGCAAAACCACATTCAAGAAGTTTATTAACCCTTCAGGTGCTTCACGAGTAATTAAAGCAATGTGGAAGGAAAAAAATGAGCATTTTACCTTTTTTTTTTTTTTTTACAAAAAATTAACTTTGGAACCAAATTTTTTTTATTTTCACAAGAGTATCAGGAGAAAATGGACCACAAAATTTGTTGTGCAATTTCTCCTGAGTACACCAATAACCCATATGTGGGGGACAGTCACTATTTGGGCGCATGTCACGGCTCAGAAGGGAGAGAGCACCGTTTGACTTTTTGAACGCAAAATTGGCTGGAATCAATGGTAGCACCATGTTGCATTTGGAGACCCCCCTGATGTCCTAACAGTGGAATCACCAATTCTAACTCCAACCCTAACCTCATTACACCCCTAAACCTAATCCCAACCCTAACCGTAATCCCAACCATAACCCTAACCACAAATCTAACCCTAGCCCAACACTAACTTTAGCCCAACCCTAACCCTATCCACAACCCTAACTCTAGCCCCATCCCTAACCCTAGCCCAACCCTAACTTTAGCTCAACCATAACCCTAGCCCTAACCCTAACCCTAGCCCAACCCTAACCCTAACTTTAGCCCAACCCTAACCCTAATGGAAAAATGGAAATAAATACTTTTTTTATTTTATTATTTTTTCCTAAAGCGGTGATAAAGGGGGATTTGATTTACTAATTTTTTATTTAGATCACTGTGATAGACTATCACAATGATCAATATGAACCAATAAAAAAAATGTCCTATTGTTGTTGGGTGCCGGCCGGCAGATCTCTGTGGGTGCACTGAGCATGCGCACGCCATTTTCTTCCAGGAAGAAGATGCTGGGGGACATCACGGGTGGTGCAATAGGGTCCAGGGACACCGGAGGTACAGGGGTGGATCGGGGGACCCCATTAATTAAATGGGAAATCAGACTTTTTTTTTTGCGGTCACCGTTATTCAGTTAATAACGGCGATTGCAACACTGGGGTAGGTGAAAACCGACCTGAATGACTGGAGGGCGCTATACTCTTATTTCTCAGCACCGTTAAAAAGCGGCGCTGAGGCATAAGTACTCTTAACTACCGCCGTTAAAAGGCATATCGGCTGTTGTTAAGGGATTAAAATTTAAAACATGAAATTTTTTTAGCCTAAAATACAAAGAAAATGTGTCATCTTTAACTTTAGGTCTTTTAGAGATCATTTAACTTGCTTAACTGTTCACAATAACTAATTTTGACCAGGGATACCCAAACTTTTACATGCCACTGTATCAGTGATATGACTATAATCGCTGAGAAGAGGCAATCACTAGTACAACCTATTTAGAAATTGCATCTAGATCCTCATGAAATCCTGAATGAGTGAACACATTTCCTATTGTTTGATTAATCTTGTTGCTTTTTATTAATTCTAAAGTGAACCCATTTTATGGATACATGTAACAATAAAATATATCTGCACCTGTAACTTTATTACTCCTAGACTTACTTTTGATTCAAAACATCAAGCAGTTCTACAAAGCAAAAGTTTGTGTTACTGCCTCTATATAATTTTCTTGTACTAGTTTTTGGCTCTGTGTGAGTGTTCTTTATTACTAGACAGCACATATATTTTCAAAGTTTGTATTTTTATCTTTATAAACTATAGATATTCCTTCTATTACTTATCACATCCACTGTATACTCCACAACATTGAAACACCAAAGGAAAACTAGTGGAATTATCAAATTTATGTGATCAATAGACATGTTAGGCCTCTTTCACACATCCGGTGTGCGCCTGACGGCGCCCTCGGCATTTAGCTGCAGCGCCGCATCAGAAAACCGGATGCGCCGCTTGCGGTTTTTTGCCGGATGGTTTCTGATGCCCGGAGACATCAGACGACTCCGGCAAAAAAAAAAAAACGTTACATGCTGCGTTTTGTCCGGCCGCCGGAATGTACAATTCCGCCGGATCCGGACAAAACCGCATACAACGCACTGACATGCGGCGCCATCCGGCGCTAATGCAAGTCAATGCAAAAAAAACCGCATCCGGCATTACATTTCGCCGGATGCGGTTGGACAAAAAAATGCCGGAGTGCGCCGTCAGGCGCACAACGGATGTGTGAAAGAGGCCTTAGTGATCTACAAAAAAAGAAAAAATTGATAGAAACAACATTTTCAAAACATATTGATTTTTTCAATAAAGTATGGCACAACAAGCAGAAATATTTGCATTAGATTATTACTGTTGTGGTTGCCTGAGTAATGTTCTGAACGCAAATCACCAAAGTTCACTATGGACAGCTCACTTTGCAATTATAGGCCAATAATGTTTCAGAATGGAAGAGAAGTCTGGAGATGCTACAGGCTAAGGTAGCACTTTTACGCCACACAAGCAGCTCACAGTACCAAGAGCAGCATGAATTGTAGTGTTAAAAATTATTCCTGAGAGGCTTTAATGTTCCCACATAGAGACATCTTCATGGTATTGCCCACATGGTCTCAAGGTCAATCAGCAGCTATCATTGAGTTCAACACAAAAGTGGGACTCATTGATGAAGATAGGCTTCCATTCCATCCTCCATTGCCATCTTGTCCTCCACAATTATAGCCTTTAAGAGTAGTGGAGTGAAGTCAATTGAACACCTGTAGCTAGACGTCTGGCAGGTTGCCCAATGTCATGCAAACGCCTTTTTTGGCTTGTATAGACACTATTTTCCACCTTCGCCTTGGTATATGATGTCTTATTTTGCTAGCAGAACAGAATGGAACTGTATGTGCTATTTTTTGAATCTGACAAGAACACTTGGGCAATGCCATTAAGTGGCCGTTACCAGGGAATACCAGTCCTACTCCTGGAATTATGGAGTGAGGAAGAATAATGTATAGTAGTCAGACTCCTCTGCTTTTCAATCCAGGTACACTAACAGCTCAACTCTACATTGATTTAACAGTGGAACCAGTGGCACTGCAAGTTTTACAGTGTCCCTAGAGCCATTTTTTAACATGACAGCAATAGGTATCATGTTGCTGGTCCTGTTGTGAGCAACCTGTGTGGCCTAAACATGCTACCATGGCCTGTAGCATTTCCGTACTTGTCTCTCATCGAGCACATCTGGAATGTCATTGATCTTCAATTGGAAAGGGAGCTGCCAGCGGCACATCTTGATGATTTGTGTACCCAGGTACATTCAGTGATGTGGCAGAACACTGCTCAGACAACCAGTAAAAAAAACACATTGATGGTATTACAAGGTATACTGAATTAATCAAATTTTTTTTTATCATTTGCATGTCATTAAAAACTTCTTCAATCCTTTGATTTTCCTAAGTAATTCCACAGCTTTTTCTTTTTTATGTTGCAATTTCAATGTTGAGGAGTGCAGATTATAAAAAAAATAATATTATTTGCAAATTACATGCTCTTATAAAACAATTCACTCAGGAATTATGGTATTAACATACATAATATGGTGCCACCTGGTTCATAAGTATATGTCCACCTATTGAGTTCAGTGCTTACAGTCATGTGGGCTCAGTCAGTCTCCCTATAATGAGTTGTCTTCATAGTTAGTCTATGTTTGCTGCAGAGCAATTATTAGAAGTAGCTCACAGGTCGTACACTCTACATTGAACATCAAACTACTATGAAGAGATCTGTCCGTGGGATGTACCCAGCTCAGGAGTTGGACATGCACTTTCTTATAGACTTTGAACAGCTGATGCCACGCTGTGCAAGGTAATGCTTAACTGAATTGTTTTTTTAAAACATTTTGTTAAATTGATATTGATCATTTTATAGAAATAAGCAATCATATAACATAAGATATACAGATTCATTTCTACAAAAAAAGAAGCAAATCCAATTATTTTAATTCATAGCATGACGTTTCATGGTGGTTCTTTGTAATACTTCAAGGCATTTGACTAATTCTATAATATTTCAATTGCTACCTGATTCATATATATTTTCACGGAGAGGTTGGTGAGAGTACTGAGATCTTCGTTTTCTATATTTGTTGAAAGAGAAGGCGAGGATGGTCAACAGTACCACAACCAAGATAGTGCTAAAGATGGATGTCAAAACGGTCTCAGAGTAATTCAAACCTTTCCCGTTTTTACCTAAAACATATTAAAAAAGGTTGGAAATATACTTAACTATTGTTGTTGAAGCTAAATATATATGTACATTGTGTGTACATATTTATGTATATACTGTATATATATTTTTTCACATTTATATCACACCTTATTCAATGCTTTTTTTCACATTGTATGCATGAACGAGACAAATAAATAATTAAGAAATTTGTTGGAAAAACAAAACCTGCAGTTATAAAATACAAAACCATCAAAGTAAAAGGGAATATAGTTCTATAGTTCTGCTATTACTCCAGCTCTGCTTCTCCCCAGAACTGTCACTCAAGGAGAGTCTCTCTGCCAGAAACCAGGAGTTGAAAGACTGGAAAGCTGTGTGCCTCCCAAGAGACAGTTTGAGAATAACCCTTTAATCTGTAATACTGTACAATATTTGAGCCACATTGTTTTTTAGGAAAACACAATAGACACAAAGTATGTTTAAAATATCAGTCTTCTTTTATCCAAACTACAATTACAATTAAATGCATCAATGATTTCAGTTTAAATGAAGGATAGCCATCTAAATTACTAAAATCAACAGCATCCATAAAGACTGTTTAGATCAGAGGTCTCAAACACGCGGCCTCTGAGGCAGGCATCTGCGGCCCGCGGTGCACCACATGTCTCACACTAGAAGAGAGGAGTGCGCCTCGCCTCATCGTTGTTCCGGACTGCAGCTTCCTCTCACACATTGAGTGGCACGACCGCGGAGCTGAAAGATGATGTCAAGCTACCGGCGGCGCGGAGAGGTGAGTGTGGCCGCTGTGCCAGTGAAGCTGCTGTGGTGTGTGTGTGGTGAGTGCGTGTGTGTGGTGAGTGTGTGTGTGTATGTCTGGTGTGTGTGTGTGTGTCTGTGTGTGTGCTGAGTGTGGCCGCTGTGGAGAGATGATGGCGGTGATGGGGAGAGGGCCAGTGTTGGAGAGGCCAATGGTGGGAGTGATGGGGAGAGGGCCAATGAAGGGAGTGATGGGGAGAGGGCCAATGATGGGAGTGATGGGGAGAGGGCCAGTGATGGGGAGAGGGCCAATGATGGGAGTGATGGTGAGAGGGCCAATGAAGGGAGTGATGGGAGTGATGGGGAGAGGGCCAATGATGGCGATGATGGGGAGAGTGCCAATGATGGGGTGATGGGGAGGAGGAAATGATGGAGATGGGGGAATTTCTACATTTCTACATGAATGGGATCATGATGGGGCATATTTCTGCATGAAGGGGATCATGATGGGGCATATTACTACATGAATGAGATTATTGTTTAACAATAATTTTGTACTGTATTAAGTTTGAAAGGAATGCGGCTCGCCAGCTTAAATTTTTTTTATGTGCGACCCATTTACTCTGCCGAGTTTGAGACCCCTGGTTTAGATGAAGGGAACAGGAGGAGAAATGCATAATGCTCTACTTGTATAAAGCAACAATGCTGCTTTTCCTATTGTCCGGTAAATTTTGCATACAGTACAGACCAAAAGTTTGGACACACCTTCTCATTCAAAGATTTTTTCTGTATTTTCATGACTATGAAAATTGTAGAATCACACTGAAGGCATCAAAACTATGAATTAACTCATGTGGAATTATACATTACACATTACAAAAAAGTGTGAAACAACTGAAAATATGTCTTACAGTATAGTCTAGGTTCCTCAAAGTAGCCACCTTTTGCTTTGATTACTGCTTTGCACACAGAAAAGGTGAACGGATGGATTCTACATGCCTGGTTCTCACCGTGAAACATGGGGGAGGTGGTGTGATGGTGTGGGGGTGCTTTGCTGGTAACACTGTTGGGGATTTATTCAAAATTGAAGGCATACTGAACCAGCATGGCTACTACAGCATCTTGCAGCGGCATGCTATTCCATCCGGTTTGCGTTTAGTTGGACCATCATTTATTTTTCAACAGGACAATGACATCAAACACACCTCCAGTCTGTGTAAGGGCTATTTGACCAAGAAGGAGAGTGATGGGGTGCTACACCAGATGACCTGGCCTCCACAGTCACCAGTCCTGAACCCAATCGATATGGTTTGGGGTGAGCTGGACAACTCACCGCTTCAATTTTAAATAAATCCCCAACAGTGTCACCAGCAAAGCACCCCCACACCATCACACCACCTCCTCCATGCTTCACGGTGGGAACTAGGCATGTAGAGTCCAGCCGTTCACCTTTTCTGCGTGCAAAGCAGTAATCAAAGCAAAAGGTGGCTACTTTGAAGAACCTAGAATATAAGACATATTTTCAGTTGTTTCACACTTTTTTCTAAAGTGTAATGTATAATTCCACATGTGTGAATTCATAGTTTTGATGCCTTCAGTTTGATTCTACAATTTTCATAGTCATGAAAATACAGAAAAATCTTTGAATGAGAAGGTGTGTTCAAACTTTTGGTCTGTACTGTATGTATTTTGCAGCAAATAAATTATAACACATTAGTGGCGATCAAAATTGAAAGACCCCACAAAATGGTATAAAAAATACAAAATACTTTATTAGTAATAATAATACAACATGAAAATGCATAGAAACATAATACAATTGATTGATTTTTTAACCGTAGTGATGGCAAAATTTTGGTATTGGTAATAATACCTAGTCGTCTGTATAGTGAAGCCTCCTAGCGGTTGGTGGACCCTTTATATGCTAATTAGGGCTTAACCCAAGGGTAAACTATATACTAATAAATATAGCCTTGTTGCTGCTGTGGTGAGAATTTTCCACTATGGTTTAATGTCCCTCTTTGTTGTTGTGTGCTTTTGTACCTTGTATTATGTTTCTATGCATTTTCATGTTGTATTATTATTACTAATAAAGTATTTTGTATTTTTTTATACCATTTTGTGGGGTCTTTCAATTTTGATCGCCACTAATGTGTTATTATTGATGATGTGGTATAAAATTTAGAATTCTGTGGGCATATATTGTGATTTCTCTAGCAAATAAATTATGCACGTTATCAATAAATTTGGCTCAATTTATAACTTATAGCCACTTTCCCTTTTTATAGTCCTTTTCAAAACTTTTTAGGAAGGTGACGAAAGTGTTTTAGACAATGCTCATGCAATGTAGTCCAATTTCTTTGTGCAGTTTCAATACCGTTTCTGGTGCAGTTTGCTTAGTATATATTCCTAATAATTTTTAATTCTATAATAGGTCCTATGGTAGAGCAGCTCACTCAGCTGACACAGTGGTAGACAGAGGAACATTGTCTCTTTTCAGTCCTTCATGAGTTTATTATATACATGCGGCATAAACCATGGTGAGCTAAAAAAATACATCCCTTAGGGCAAAACAAAAACACCAAAGAAAATGGTATAACACAGTACATACATCTGTGGGAAGTCCACCCACTCAGGAGAAATCAGCATCCAAAGGTTCAGCTTTCCTTCACAGGACACAATTCTCCACTCTCCACGCCTAAGGAACACTGAATGCCTGTGGAGGCCGACTATATAAACCGCAGTTCACACCCTGGGGTAGAGATAATGTGGACAACCTCCCACCCACTCTATGGTTGTCCACAAAAACACAGCCTTCAAAAATTGTCTAGTTAACCCTTCGCAACACTTAATGTGCTGGAGGAAAAACTTCTGGGTTTAAATCACTGAAGCCACACAACATAGATAATAAATAACATTTACCACATGTCTACTTTACATCAGCAAAATTTTTAAACATATTTTTTTTGTTAGGAAGTTAGAAGGGTTTAAAAGTTGACCAGAAATTTCTCATTTTTTCAACAAATATTACAAAACCATTTTTTTAGAGACCACATCACATTTGACATGGCTTTTGGAGGTCTATATGACAGAAAATACACAAACATGACACAATTATTAAAACTGCCCCCCTCAAAGTCCTTTAAACCACATTCAAGAAGTTTATTAACCCTTTAGGTGCTTCATAGAAATTCATTGAATGTGGAAGGAAAAAAAAACATTTAACTTTTTTCACTTTGCTTTAGCCCCAAAGTTTTTATTTTTACAAGGGTAAAAGGAGAAAAACAGCAAAACTGGGTAAAAACCCACAAATATCTCACAAATAACAGATGTCAGCAAAGAGACCGTATTAAAACATAACTTTTACTAAAGAATATATCTTAAAAGCTACCAAAAAAAGAAAAAGTTTGTAATAAAAACAGTATAAATGTGATAAATCAAAGACCTCTAGGTCCAATAGAATATACAACTGATCCCAGTTCTAAGTGTCATCCAGACTGGATACAATACAATATTAATCTTAAAACTGTTAGAGAAATAACCAATTTGAGATAAATGGGGCATTCCAATATTCAAAAACATATATGCAAAACCCCAGCAAAAGATATTAAAATATAACCTTTATTAACTTACATATATATAAAAACGGGACACAAACAAACAAACACCACACACGTTAAAAATTTGCACACTGCATTCACCCTATTTATATTCCCTGAAATTGTACCTGCCTTGCCACGGAGGTTGGCACCCTAGGATAGCCCACACGAGATTGGCGCCCTCGCTAAACGAAGGCTGACCCTAAGGTCCTGTTATGCCCTCACAAGAAGTGCTCCCTAAATAAATAGCACAACAGATGAAGATAGTCCCTTTAAAGGTGGGAAAAACCGGCAGTGTACCCCTATATATCAGGTCAGGGAAGAGGGTTTAAATTTTTCATTCCGGATATTTTTATATATATACATATATATATATATATGTACATATATATATATATGTATATATATATATACCCTATATACATATGTCCGATAATCTAATAGCAACTTAAACACATGTGCCCATGCATGTATATATTATATATATATATATATATATATATATTATGGGGTCTCATTCGCTAGACATCAAGCAAGATATAATAATACATTTTTTTTTATGCATCTTTGATGTCCGTCCCATAAAAAGGTGCCCATCACATTAATGTCATGGAGCCAAAAAAGCCTCAGACAGAGGAGTACTTATCATTTGATGTTTAGCAAGCCTCTACGCGTTTCACCAGATGGCTCATCAGGAGGTCAGATATCATCCTATCTGACCTCCTGATGAGCCATCTGGCGAAACGCATAGAGGCTTGCTAAACATCAAATGATAAGTACTCTCTGTCTGAGGCTTTTTTGGCTCCATGACATTAATGTGATGGGCACCTTTTTATGGGGACGGACATCAAAGATGCATCAAAAATTTATTATTATATCTTGCTTGATGTCTAGCGAATGAGACCCCATATATATACATGCATGGGCACATGTATTTAAGTTGCTATTAGATTATCGGACATATGTATATAGGGTATATAAATATATATAAAAAAGGGGCAGCCGACCAAGAGTGGGTGCGCCATTCTGTTATATCTTTGGGGTGCCAGCCTGCGTTGGTAGGCAGGGACCAGCGTAGGTGACATACCAGACTGAGGGGCTTTGAAATCAATATTCTATACATCCAAAAATATCAGGCATGAAAAACTTTAACCCTCTTCCCTGACCTGATATATAGGGGTTACACTGCCGGTTTTTCCCACCTTTTAAGGGACTATCTTCACCTGTTGTGCTAGTTATTTAGGGAGCACTTATTCTGAGGGCATAACAGGACCTTAGGGTCAGCCTTCATTGAGCGGTGGCGCCAATCTCGTGTGGGCTATCCTAGGGTGCCAACCTCCGCGGCAAGGCAGGTACAATTTCAGGGAATATCAATAGGGTGAATGCAGTGTGCACATTTTTAACGTGTGTGGTGTTTGTTTCCTTGTGTCCCGTTTTTATATATATACTAGATGGTGGCCTGATTCTAACGCATCGGGTATTCTAGAATATACATGTAGTTTATTTATGAAGATTTAAGAATAATGCAATGAATACACAGGATTTTCCGGGTAAAATATATACATTATCATTAAATGTTATTGCTCATAGAACTTAATACAACTGAACGAAATTATTAAACAGATCATCAAAATATATAAACTATTACATGAATATCTACCGTAACTGTATTTAAATAAATCATCGGACGAAAGAAGTACATCGACACTATAATATATTTGTTAACAACATCAACCCAAAATATTTTTGTACACCACATTTCTTGTGAATACCTTTTGACTATAAGCAACTTTCCTTGTAAAGGGGTATCAAAAACTAGGTGTATATAGAGGCTGCTGAGCTGTATATAGAGGCTTCTGGTGTGTATATAGAAGCTTCTGGGGTGTATATAGAGGCTGCTGAGCTGTATATAGAGGTTTCTGGGGTGTATATGGAGGCTGCTTTGGTGTATATAGAGGCTGCTTGGCTGTATATAGAGGCTTCTGGGGTGTATATAGAGGCTGCTGGGGTGTATATAGAGGCTTCTGGGGTGTATATAGAGGGTGCTGGGGTGTATATAGAGGCTGCTGGAGTATATATAGAGGCTTCTGGGGTGTATATAGAGGCTGCTGGGGTGTATATAGAGGCTTCTGGGTGTATATACAGGCTGCTGTGGTGTATAGAGGTGCTGCTGCTGGGTGTATATAGAGGCTGCTGCTGGGGTGTATATAGAGGCTGCTGGGGTATATATAGAGGCTGCTGCTGGGGTATATGTGGAGGCTGCTTCTGGAGTATATGTGGAAGCTGCTGGGGTATATGTGGAGGCTGCTGCTGGGGTATATGTAGAGGTTGCTGCTGCTGGGCTATGTGTGGAGGCTGCTGCTGGTGGGGTGTACGTGGAGACTGCTTCTGGGGTTTATGTGGAGGCCGCCTGTCTGGGTACTTCTGCCTCGAGCAGCAGGGAGATGACGGCTGGCGGCTAGCGCTGCTGATCTCCCGACGATAGCGGTGGCGTGCGTGGTTCAAATCCTGCGCCAATTCGTGGCCGGACTTCACCTGTCGCTGATTGATCGCGCCCGACCAGACTCAACCAATCAGTGACGCGGGATTTCCGTTACAGACAGACAGAATTAGACGATTATATAGTAGATGTTACTGTGTATTACCTCATGTCACTGTGTATTACCTCATATTACTGTGTATTACCTCATATAACTGTGCATTACCTAATGTTACTGTATATTACCTCATATTACCTCATGTTACCTGTGTATTACCTCATATTACTGTGTACTACCTCATGTCACTGTGTATTACTTCATGTTACTGTGTATTACCTCATATTACTGTGTATTACCTCATATCACTGTGCATTACCTCATGTTACCGTATATTACCTCATATTACCTCATGTTACCTGTGTATTACCTCATATTACTGTGTATTACCTCATATTACTGTGTATTACCTCATGTTACTGTATATTACCTCATTTTACTGTGTATTGCCTTATGTTACTTATGTATTACCTCATGTCACCTGTGTATTACCTCATGTCACTGTGTATTACCCGTGTTCAGTAAACGTGACAGAAGTTCATCAGACACTGTGACTGACAAAACATGTTCAGTACATCATGAGCAGTTGGTGAGTCACATGACCACATGGGTGGAATTAGCCCTGCGTCGCTGATGTTACTGTGTATTACCTCATGTCACTGTGTATTACCTCATATTACTGTGTATTACCTCATATAACTGTGTATTACCTCATGTTACTGTATATTACCTCATATTATATCATGTTACCTGTGTATTACCTCATATTACTGTGTATTACCTTATGTTACTGTATATTACCTCATTTTACTGTGTATTACCTTATGTTACTTATGTATTACCTCATGTCACCTGTGTATTACCTCATGTCACTGTGTATTACCCGTGTTCAGTAAACGTGACAGAAGTACATCAGACACTGTAACTGACAAAACATGTTCAGTACATCATGGGCAGTTGGTGAGTCACATGACCACATGGGCAGAGTTAACTCTGCGTTGGTGATTGGCCGCGGCCGGACCAATCAGCGACGCGGGATTTCCTGGACAGACAGGATAAGACGATTATATAAATAGATAAGTTAATAAAGGTTATATTTTAATATCTTTTGCTGGGGTTTTGCATATATGTTTTTAAAAACGGGAGGGTCGAGTTGGGTTTCGGACCTCCCGACTTTCACAAAAGTCGAGTCGAACAAAATCGGCCGACTATCGGAAAAAGTCGAAGGTCCAACTGAAACTCGACCGAAACCCGATGCAAGTCAATGGGAAGAAAAGTCGGCAGGGAGTGGAGGACAGTAAACACACCTACAGTGCCCATTTCAATGCCAACGACATCAATTCTTATTATTTAAGCTTGTCAACCTTAATTTACTTTATAATAATAGTTACGCATTGAAAACTGGGGGTTATTTGGCTAAATTTGTGGGGGGGGGCAGGGCTGGCTTCAGGTTTTCGTGGGCCCCGGGCCAAAGAGTGTCAGTGGGCCCCTTTAACACATACCACAATTCATGATGCTCCGATACGGCAGAGAAATATAGGTATAGTACAATGCCAAATACTTCACTTCTTACATTACATGAGTGATATCTATTGTAAATTCTACAATAGCTCAAAAACCAGACAGCATAGTCCTCCTTACAGTATTATGGGCACCACATAGTGCAGCATACAGAATGGGCTCCATATAATGCTCCATACAGAATAGTCCCCATATGTGCTCCATATGATGCTCCATATATAATGGGCTCCATGTGATGCCCCATAAATAATGAATCCCATATGATGCTCTAGTATATGATGGGCCCCATATATGATGCTCCAGTGTATGATGAGCCCCATAAAATGCTCCAAATATAATGGTCCCCATATATAATGCTCCATATATAATGGTCCCCATATGATGCTCCAGTATATGATGGGCCCCATGGATGATGCTCCAGTGTATGATGGGCCTATATAATGCTCCATATATAATGGGTCACATATGATGCTCCAGTGTATAATGGGCCCTGTATATGATGCTCCAGTGTATGATGGGCCCCATTTATAATGATCCAGTGTATGATGGGCCCCATGGTTGATGCTACAGTGTATGATGGGCCTATATAATGCTCCATATATAATGGGCCCCATATGATGCTCCAGTATATTATGGGCCTGATGGATGATGCTCCAGTGTATGATGGACCTATATAATGCTCCATATACAATGGGCCACATATGATGCTCCAGTATATTATGGGCCCCATGGATGATGCTCCAGTGTATGATGGGCCTATATAATGCTCCATATATAATGGGCCCCATATGATGCTCCAGTGTATAATGGGCCCCGTATATGATGCTCCAGTGTATGATGGGCCCCATTTATAATGCTCCAGTTTATGATGGGCCCCATGGATGATGCTCCAGTGTATGATGTGCCCCATATATAATGCTCCAGTGTATAATGGGCCCTATCGATGATGCTCAAGTGTATGATGGACCCCATATATAATTCTCCAGTGTATAATGCTCCCCATATATTGCTCCAAACATTAAAAAAAAGAAATGCCTCTCCTCGCTGGGTACTGCTCTACTCTGGACTCCTCAGCATCGCCATTTTCCAGCTCTCTGCACTGTGACTGTTCAGGCAGAGGGCGCACAGACGTGACATCATCGCGCTCTCTGACCTGAATGTCACTGTCAGGAAACGCGGAAGACGTCACAGCGGTAGAGCAGGGAGAGGTAAGTATTGCAAGTGCTGGGGCCCTGAGCAAGCAGGGGGGGCCCACTGGCACAGGGCCCCTCATAGTACATTGGTGTCTCTGACGGCGAGTGGGCCCCCCCACCTGCTCAGGGCCCCGGCACTTGCCTAGGTGCACCAGGTGCTGCCGCCGGCCCTGGGGAGGATATAGCCCAGTTAGGGAGGTGGAAAAACTGGCATATGTTGAGGTGTAGGCTGGACGTTCAGCAGCTGCAAATGGAGGAATTGGAGAAGTCGGAGGAAGAGGAGGACAAAGCGAGCCATTTTGCTGGCAACCTATGTGTCATCAGTGGAAAGTGATACAAAATCCTTTGAAACCCAGGCATGGTTCATTTTAATGAACGTGAGATCAACAACATTTTGGGTCGACAGCCGGTTCCTTCTTTCTGTCAGGATTGATTCAGCAGCACTGAAGACACTACCAGCAGGGCAAGCGAGCTCCTGTAAGGCATATTGTGCCAATTCAGGCCAGGTGTCCAGTTTACAGGCCCAGTAGTCAAAGGGGAATGAACTGTGAGGGAGAACATCGATAGGGGAGGAGAGATAATTTTGAACCATAGTTGACAACTGCTGTCTCCTGCCTGTTGCAATCGATTCAGTATTGACAGTCGTGTGAGCGGTACTCGAGAAATCAGTCCGCAACATGGTCATGAAACCCCTGTCTCCAACGCCACTTCGGCTGTGTGCACCACAAACACCTCTTCCATTTGGCTTGTGGTAGAACCTGCACCGCTGCTGTGTGCTGGGAATGACTCTAACAAACGGTTTACCAGATTTGCTTGTTTGTTCACCAATATTAGCTCTAGGTTCTCCTGTGGCATGATGTTCTGTAATTTGCCTTTACAGCATGGATCGAAGATGCTGGCCAACCAGTAGACGTTATCCTTCATAATTTTGGCAGTGCTGGGGTCCCTTTTTAGGATCCACAAGACATAATCACACATGTGGGCAAATGTTCCACGTGTCAATGATGCACTGACAGTGGTGGGTGGAGGAGCACTTTCTGCCAAATCCACATCACTCCAGTCACGCACAAACCCTGTACCTGACCTTGGCAAGCCAACATTTTCTCTTGCCCCTGAAAAGCATCCTCCTCCCCAAAATAATCATCCCCCTCATCCTGTTCCTCTTCTTCCTCCACCTCGTCAAGGACAGTTCTCTGAGCAGACAATGGCTGACTGTCATCAAGGCTTCACTCCTCCTCCTCCTCCGCTGCAGACGCTTGATCTTTAATGTGCGTCAAAGTTTGCATGAGCAGACGCATAAGTGGGATGCTCATGCTTATGATGGCGTCGTCTGCGCTTACCAGCCGTGTGCATTCCTCAAAACACTGAAGGACTTTACAGAGGTCTTTTAGCTTTGAGCACTGCACACCCGACAACTCGATGTCTGCCCTCAAATTGCCTGCCCATGTATTCTCCCACAAATGCATTACAGCCTGCCTCTGTTCTCACAGCCCCTCAACCACATGCATGGTGGAGTTCCACCTTGTTGCAACGTCTATGATTAGGCGGTGCTTGGGGAGGTGGAGCGATCGCTGCAACATCTGCATACGACTGGAGTCTACGGGCGAGCGACGGATGTGCGAGCACAGTCTTCGCACCTTATGGAGCAGGGCTGGTAACTCAGTATTTATGAGGCACTGTACCACCAGGTTCAAGGTATGAGCAGACAAGGTATGTGTCTGAGTTTGGCCAGGGCTATGGCCGCCACAAAATTATGGCCGCTATCACTGACTACCTTGCCTGGCTCAAGATGTAGACTGCCCAACCATGACTCAGTTTCTCGCTGCAAGTAGTCGGCCAGTACCTCCGTGGTGTGTCTGTTGTCGCCCAAAGACATCATCTTTAAAACAGCCTGCTGACGCTTACCACTAGCTGTTTGATAGTGGGACACCTCGTGTGCAACACTGGCAGCTGCGGATGGAGTGCTCGTGCAACTGCGATCTGTCAACGAGCTTTCGCTTCTGGAGGAGGAGGGTCGAACGCCTACAGCCAACTGTTGCCTATACCGTGGGCTAGGCAGCACTGTCCCACCGCCACTGTCCCCTGTGCACCCTGCATCCACCACATTCACCCAGTGCGCAGTGATGGACACGTAACGGCCCTGGCCATGCCTACTGGCCCATGCATCTGTTGTGAGGTGTACCTTTCCACTCACTGATTGTTTGAGTGCATGTACAATGCGGTCTTTCACATGCAGGTGGAGGGCAGGGATGGCTTTTCTAGAAAATAAGTGCCGACTGGGTAGGTCATATCGTGGGACAACGTAGGCCATGAGCTCTCGGAAGGCAGCACTTTCAACCAAACGGAAGGACATCATCTCTAATGAGATCAGTTTGGCAGTGTAGACGTTCAAAGCCAGTGTATGCGGATGATAGGATGAGTACTTTCTTGTCCTACTCAGAGTGCTGGCTACCTTCAGTCGGAGCAGGTGCACATGTACTACTACCTGAGGTTTTGTAGTCCGTCCACGCTTGCAAGTGCATGGTGTTTAAATGTCTAAGCATGCAACTGGTATTCAAATTTCGGAGATTTTTCCCTCGGCTAAATATCCTTCCGCACTTCTTACAGATAACCTTTGCCTCATCAATAGGATTTTGGTCAAAAAAGTGCCACACTGCACTCTTCCTACTATGGGATAAATTTTCAGGGCTTGCACACTGTGCTAATTTGACCGTCTGGCCAAGCTGTTCTGCAACTCTTTTTGTTTTTTTAACACGTTTTTGGACTGCTACGGGCCTGCCAGATAACCGCAGAGATGTCGATGCCTGCTGCGGATCCTCCTCCTCTTCTGAGCTATTGCCAGCGGCACCCTCTCTCCCCAATCCGGGTCAACAACTGGATCATCCATCACCTCCTCTTCAATTTCATCTGCACCTTCCTCTGTGTCACCGTGTAAGGTGGTATAGTATGCGGGAACGGGCACCTGAGTTTCATCAGGGTCAGATTCTGGCTCAATAGACTGCGAGGGCAATGTAGTGCTCTGGGTGAATGTACAAGCAGAATCATACAGCAGTGGCTGTGCATCAGTGCACTACATGTCAGATTCATCTTGGACTGGGGAATTCAGGATTTGACTTGATAACCCAGGCATGGTATGTGAAAAGAGCTCCATGGAGTAATCTGAAGTGTGGGCTGCCGCATCCTTCACTTTTGGTGGGGGTGAAGGACACAAGAAAAGGTGTTGTTCCTGACCAGGAGCCTGCATTGACGACTCAGTGCTTGCATTTTTTGAAACTTCAGAAGAGGAGACGATAGAGCAGGAGGCTGTTTCGGCAATGTAAGCCAAAACCTGTTCCTGATGCTCCAGCTTTAAAAGCGGTTTACCTACTCCCAGAAAAGGGAGCCTTCCAGGCCTTCTGGAGCCAGAAGATGACTCAGGCTCAACACCCTCCTGCCTTAAGTGCTATTGTGCTTTTGGCACTACCAGCAGATGCACCATCACCGCCATCAGTCCCAGCTGGCCCCCCCGCCCACATCCGCAGCCTCTTACACCATACTTCCTCATGTTTGGGAAAATGTACCAAAAATACCAGCAGATATATGGTACTGTATCAGAAGCGTACAGCAGTATAGAGTGAAGGGGAAAATTTAAATCTCCGTATATATTTCCAGAGTCACACACAGACGCTCACAGGCTCAGTATGGATTAGACAAGAATATAAAAAGCAGAAAAAGGGTACTGTATCAGAAGCGTACAGCTGTTTACTGTGTAGGGGAAATTGTAAATCTCCATATATATTTCCAGAGTCACACACAGACGCTCTCTCAGTATGGATTTGACCGTAATACAAAAGGCAGAAAAAAGGTACTGTATCAGAAGATAACAGGCGTATATAGTATAGGGTAAAATTTAAATCTCCATATATATTTCCTGAGTCACACACAGACGCTCACTCAGTATGGATTTGACCACAATATAAAAAGCAGAAAAAAGGTACTGTATCAGAAGCGTACAGTTGTATACAGTGTAAGGGTAGTTGTAAATCTCCGTATATATTTCCGGAGTCACACACAGACGCTCTCTCAGTATGGATTTGTCCGTAATACAAAAGGCAGAAAAAAGGTACTGTATCAGAAGATAACAGGTGTATATAGTATAGGGTAAAATTTAAATCTCCGTATATATTTCTGGAGTCACACACAGATGCTCACAGGCTCAGTATGTATTAAACCAGAATATAAAAAGAAGAAAAAGGGTACTGTATCAGAAGCGTACAGCTGTGTACAGTGTAGAGGTAATTGTAAATCTCCGTATATATTTCCGGAGTCACACACAGATGCTCACAGGCTTAGTATGGATTAGACCCGAATATAAAAAGCAGAAAAAGGGTACTGTATCAGAAGCGTACAACTGTATACAGTGTAGGGGTAATTGTAAATCTCTGTATATATTTCCGGAGTCACACAGACGCTCACAGGCTCAGTATGGATTAGACCAGAATATAAAAAGCAGAAAAAGGGTACTGTTTCAGAAGCGTACAGCTGTATACAGTGTAGGGGAAATTGTAAATCTCCGTATATATTTCCGGAGACACACACAGACACTCACAGGCTCAGTATGGATTAGACCAGAATATAAAAAGCAGAAAAAGGGTACTGTATCAGAAGCATACAGCTGTATACAGTAAAATGGCTTTTATAGACACTATCACGCTCTCAAACCATGCCAATCACTGCAATGCCCTTCTCTAAGATGGTGGTGGACGCTGCCCATGTCATCTCGTTGCTCACAGTGTACGTCCTTGCTCATTGGCTGAAAAAAGGCGCATGCAAGTATTATGGAAAAACCGACTTTGGCGCTTGGATCGACGACCGCATGGCCGACTTCACGCTATGGTCGGGTTTCGTTCGGCGAATCCCGACTTTGGCGAAAGTCGGCAACTTATGAATCTGACCGACCTGTTTCGCTCAACTCTAGTTAGAGGTAATGACTGCTCAAAACAGTAAATAGATCAATAAATGTTTTATACCCATAAAGGATAATAAGAAAAACAAAAAGACCATATAAAGGGTGAGAGATATGCTCATTTCAATCTTAGTATAAATATGGAAAAATCTCACCCATATGTTGAAGGGCGTCAGCTGTCAGAGTCCAATCCAAAGCCACAAGGATTCATGGAGAGGGTAGGATGAAATAGCCCTATTAAGCCCTGTACAGGCTGGCATAATTCTAACCCCCAGACTCCCACCCTTACAAGGGCAGTCCACATCTAGCCCATACATATATTCAACCTGTGCATCCCAACGCGTTTCATCATTCTGTGAATCTTCAGGGGACCTTTCAGCATTTCATGGGTCTATTACTATCATGGAGATAGAAGGGGAAGGTTACTCCCGGGCTTTTCCTGGTCTAATAATGACACATTTATAGTGTTTTTATTACACACTTTTTCTTTTTTTGGTAGCTTTTAAGATGCATTCTTTAGTAAAAGTCATTTGAATACAGTCTCTTTGCTGACATCTACATGGGTAAAAGGAGAAAATGGACCCCAAAATTAGTTGAGCAATTTCTGAGTATGCTGATACCCCCATATATGGGTGAACACTTCGGTTTGGGTGCATGGCATTGGCTCTAAAGGGAAGTAGCACCGTTTGACTTTTTAAAAGCAAAAATGACTGGCATCGAGAGTGGACACCAACACGAGTTTGGAAAGCCCCTGTTGTGACTAAACAGTGGAAGCCCACCACAAATGACCACATTTTGGAAACTACACCCCTCAAGGAATGTATCTAGATGTGTTGTGAGCACCTTGAACCCGCAGGTGCTTCACAGAAGTTTATAACATAGAGTCGTGAAAATAAAAAATCACATTTTTCCCACAAAAATTTTCAGCACTTTGAACACATTTTATAAGTGGTCATAAACTTGTAAATAACTCATGAAAGAATAAAGTTACATTAAAACCAAGCATACCATTGTTTTTCTTGCAAAATTCTTAATAAGTTTGATGTGTCACATGACCTCTTCCCATTGAAAAAAATAAAGTTGGATCCAAAATGGCGTCTTCAAAATGGCCACCATGGTCACCACCCATCTTGAAAAGTTTCCCCCTCCCATATACTAATGTGCCACAAACAGGAAGTTGATATCACCAATCATTCCCATTTTATTCAGGTGTATCCATATAAATAGCCCACTCTGTAGACAAAAGTCAAATACTATAATCGGTGTGCCGTGGTGAATAGGAAAGAGAATCGGGTGTACGGGGTATATTTAATGGTGAACCAAAGGAGGTATGTCCGTTAATGGTGGTCTATCAAAATAGACCAAACCAAAAAGTTGCCCACTTGGCCGCCCAAGAAATCCACTCTAAATGTAAAAAACTAAGAATAACAACCAGATACACAGATCAAAAACTAGAAGCTAGGTATTTGTCCATTGAGTAGGGAGGGGAAGGAGGGGTAGACCACCATTATTGGACATACCTCCTTTGGTTCACCATAAAATATACCCCGTACACCCGATTCTCTTTCCTATTCACCGCGGGACACCAATTATAATATTTGACTGTTGTCTATAGTGTTATGGTATACAGCTAGGGAAATCTAGACTGCATTCAGGTTGAGCCGATGTCGATTGGGGGCGCCACATTGCGTTCAAGCTAGGGTGCCAACCTCCGCTTTTAGGAAGGGTGTACTAGGGCATAACAGGGCCTTATAGGGCTCATTGTTGACATCCACCATATTTGTACTGGATCGGCTGGTTGCAATTTTTGTCAAGTTTTGTCTGTGCTAAATTTTAATGATATTAATAAAGATTAGTTTTAGGGTATGGTTTCATG
>JARQOD010000002.1:490299615-490423296 GCA_033576555.1 Oophaga sylvatica
AATGATTATATATATTTTAAAGGGGGGTTGGGGAGAGTACGAGATTTTTGTTTTTTATATTTTTAAAGAAAAAAGGCGGGATGTCAAAACCACAACCAAGATGTGCAAAAGGGGGCAAAAGGGGCTCAGATAATTCAAACCTTTCCCCGTTTTTACCAAAAAATTTAAAAATTGAAATATACAAAAATTTTGTTGTTGAAGCTAAATATTTATTTCATTTTGAAAATTTTTTTATATACTGTATATATTTTTTTTTACTTTATATCACCCTTTATTAAAGCTTTTTTTCAATTGTATGCGAACGAACAAATAAAATTAAGAAATTTTTGGGAAAAAAAAACCCAGTTTAAAAACAAAACCACAAAGAAAAAGGGAAATAGTTCTATAGTTCTGCTATTTTCCCAGCCGCCTCCCCGACGTCACTCAAGGATCTCCGGCCAAAAACCCCGGGGTTGAAAGACTGGAAACGGTGCCTCCCAAGAACAGTTTGAAAAAACCCTTAATCAAAACTGTACAATTTTTTGGCCCCATTTTTTTTGGGAAAAAACACTAGAAAAAAAAAGATGTTAAAATACGCTCTTTTACCCCAAACTACTTTTAAAATTTAAAAGCACAAGATTTATTTTAAAAAAGGGGGAACCATCTAAATTACAAAAACAACAGCATCCATAAAGACGTTTAAAAAGAGGTCTCAAACAGCGGCCCTGGGGGAGGTCTGCCCCGCTGCCCACATTTTCACATAGAAGAAGGTGCCCCGCCCACTTTTGTTCCGGACTGATTTTTCCCCCACACTTTTAGGGCACCCGCGGGGCGAAAAATATGTCAACACCGCGGCGGGAGAGGTGAGTTGGCCGCGTCCCCGTGAAGCCTGGGTGTGTGTGGGTGAGTGCGTGGTGGGGGTTTTTTGGGTGATTCTGGGTGTGTGTGTGGGGGCGTGTGTGTGCTGGTGGGCCCCTGTGGGGGATGATCGGTGATGGGAGGGGGCCGTGTTGGAGGGCCAAGGGGGGTGAGGGGAGGGGCCAAAAAGTGTGGGGAGGGCCATGATGGGGGGATGGGGGGGGCCGGGGGGGAAGGGGGCCAAGAGGGGTGATGGGAAGGGCCAAGAAGGGATGATGGGTGAGGGGGAAAGGGGCCCTATGGGGAGATGGGGAATGCAAAGATGGGTGAGGGGGGGAAAAGATGGGAGGGGGGATTTCTACATTTCTACAAAAAGGGCAGATGGCAAATTTTGCAGAAGGGGGAGGGGGAATTTCTACTAAGAATTTTTTTTAAAAAATTTGACTGTTTTTAAGTTTAAAAGGGGAACCTCCCACTTAAATTTTTTTTTTGCGACCCATTACTCTCCCCGGTTTGGCCCCGGGGTTTAATGGGGGGAAAGGGGAAAACAAATGCCTACTTTTTAAAGCAACAATGCTGCTTTTCCTTTGTGGGAAAAATTTTGCATACAAAAAGACCAAAAGTTGACACCCTTTCATTCAAAGATTTTTTTTTATTTCATACTATGAAAATTTTAAACACACTGAAGGCTCAAAATATAATTAATCATGTGGAATATACATTACAATTACAAAAAAGGTGAAACAACTGAAATATGTCTTACGTATAGTCGGGGTTCCTCAAAGAGCCCCTTTTTTGCTTTTTTTACTGTTTTGCCACAAAAAGGGGGACGATGGATTCACTGCCTGGTTCTCACCGTGAAACATGGGGGGTTTTTGGGTGGGGGGCTTGTGGAACACTGGGGGGATTTATTCAAAATTGAAGGCTTCGAACCAGCATGGCACTAATTTTTGCAGCGGCATGTTTTTCCCCCCCGGTTTGCGTTTATTTGGACCCTTTTTTTTTTCAACGGAAATGACTAAAACCCCCTCCAGTCTGTGTAAGGGGGCTTTTTGCCCAAAAAAGGAAGGGGGGGGTCTACACCAATGCCTGGCCTCCACCACCCCCCCAACCCCAATCATATGGTTTGGGGAGCGGCCCTCACCTTTTTAATTTTAAATAAATCCCCAACAGTGGGGACCGCAAACACCCCCACACCACAAACCCCCCTCCCCCTTCACGGTGGGGGAAAAGGGGTGTAAGTCCAGCCGTTACCCTTTTTTGCGGCAAAAAAGTAATCAAGCAAAAGGGGGCTCTTTGAAGAACCTAGAATATAAACATATTTTTTGTTTTCACCTTTTTTTTAAAAAGGGAAAATATAATTCCACATGTGTAATTCATTTTTTTTTCCCTTTGGGTCACAATTTTCATATCTAAAATACAGAAAAATTTTGAATGAGGGTTTCAAATTTTGGGGCGTTGTAGGGGTTTTTAGCAAAAATTATAACAATTGTGGCGATCAAATTGAAAGCCCCACAAAAAGTATAAAAAAACAAAAACTTTTTAGTAAAAAATACAACTGAAAATGCTAGAAACATAATACAATTGATTTTTTTTTTTAACCGTAGTGATGGAAAATTTTGGTTTTGGTATAAATCCCCGTCGTCTGTATGGAAGCCCCTACGGTTGGGGACCCTTTATTGCTAATTAGGGTTAACCCAAGGGGAAACTATATATAATAAATATAGCCCTTTTGTGCTTGGTGAAATTTCCACATGGTTTAAGTCCCTCTTTTTTTGTGTGCTTTTGTACCCGATTATGTTTCAGATTTTCATGTTTTTTTTATTTTTAATAAAGTATTTTGTTTTTTTTTTTCCATTTTGTGGGGTCTTTCAATTTGACGACTAAGTGTTTTATTGATGAGTGGTAAAAAATTTAATTTGGGGGGAAAATTGTGATTTCTCTGCAAAAAAATTTGACGTTTAAAAATTGGCTCAATTTATAACTTTTTGCCATTTCCCTTTTTAATCCTTTTCAAAACTTTTTAGGAAGTAAAATTTTTAGACAAGCCAGCAATGTAGTCCTTTTTTTTTGTGCATTTAATCCGTTTTTGGTGAGTTTGCTTTTTAATTCCAAAATTTTTAATTCTAATGGGGCCAGGGGAGAGCAGCTCACTCGCTGACACAGGGGAGACGGGGGGGAAATTTGTCTCTTTCGCCCCCTTTTTTTTTATATTCATCGGCATAAACCAGGGGGACTAAAAAAAATACACCCCTTTGGGGGAAAACAAAAACCCCCAAAAAAGGGATAAAACAGTTTTTTCATTTTGGGGAAGCCCCCCACTCAGGGGAAATCACACCAAAGTTCCCTTTTCCTTACAGACCTTTTTCCACTCCCAGGCCAAGAAAAAAAATGGGAGGCCCTATAAACCGCAGTTAAACCCGGGGGGGAAATAATGTTCCCTCCCCCCATCAGGTTTCCCAAAAACACACCCTTTAAAAAAATTTTCTAGTTAACCCCGCAAACTTAAGGTGGGGAAAAACTTCGGGTTTTAAAAATTTACGAACCCAAAACATAATAATAAATAATTTTTTCCACTTCATTTTCACAGAAAATTTTTTTTAAAATATTTTTTTTGTTGGGTTTTTAAAGGGTTTTTTAAAAGTTCCCCGAAATTTCTCATTTTCAACAAAATTAAAAAACCATTTTTTTGGGGACCCATCCTTTTTAAGGGGGTTTTGGAGGTCTATATGACAGAAAATACCAAACTGACAAATTTTTAAAAAAAACTCCCCCCCTAACCCTTTTTAAAACCACATTCAAGAATTTTTAAAAACCCTTTAGGTGCTTCAAAAAAAATTTTTTTAAATTTTTAAGGGGAAAAAAAAACATTTAATTTTTTCCCTTTTTTTTTTCCCCAAAAAGTTTTTTTTTTAAAAGGGAAAAAGTAGAAAAAAAGAAAAATGGGAAAAAACCCCAAAAAATATCTCACAAAAAACAGATGTCTAAAAGGGGGACCGTATTAAAAATTTTTTTTATAAAAATTTTAAATTTAAAAAACCCCCCCAAAAAAAGAAAAAGTTTGAAAAAAAAAACATATAAATGTAAAAAAATCAAAACCTCTGGGCCCCCAATTTTGAATAAAAAAACTGCCCCCATTCTAAGTTAATCCGGACTGGATACAATACAATATTAATCTTAAAACTGTTAAGAAAAACCCAAAATTTGAGAAAAAGGGGGGGCTTCCCCCAAAAATTCAAAACAATATCCAAAACCCCAGCAAAAGTTTAAAATTAAACCTTTAAAATTAAAATTTAACATTTTTAAAAAGGGGACAAAAAAAACAAACACCACCATTTTTAAAAATTTGACACTGCATTCACCCTATTTTTTTTCCCCAAAAATTGTACCCCCCTTGCCACGGAGGTTGCCCCCCTAGGATCCCCAAAACGGTTGGCGCCCCCGCTAAACGAAGGGGGGCCCCTAAGGTCCTGTTATCCCCCCCCCAAGAAGTGCCCCCAAAAAATAAATAGCACAACAGTTTAAATTTTTCCCCCTTTAAAAGGGGAAAAACCCCGGCATTGTACCCCAAAAAATTTTCAGGTGGGGGAAGGGGTTTAAAAATTTTTCTTCCCGGGGTTTTTTTATATATATACATTTTAAAAATTATAAAAAATAAAAAATTATTACTTTAAAAATTAAAATTTTAAATAAAATTTTATATATTTACCCTATTTACATATTCCAAAAATCTAATAAAAAAAAACCCAAAAGGGGGCCCATGAAGTAATATGGGGGGTCTCATTCGCTAGACAAAAAGGCAAATATAATAATAAATTTTTTGATGCATCTTTGTGCCGGGGCCCCATAAAAAGGTGCCCTTCACATTAAGGTCGGGGACCAAAAAAAACCCTCAGCAAGGAGTACTTATCAGGGGGGTTAGCAACCCCCTCCCTTTCGCCAAGGGGTCATCAGGGGGCAGATTTTCATCCTTTAAAACCCCCTATGAGCCATCGGGGGAAAAACCCCCTAGAGGCTTTTTAAAATTTAAATGAAAAGGGACTCCCTGTAGGGTTTTTTGGGGGTCCATGACTTTTTTGTGTGGGCACCTTTTTATGGGGAGGGGCATCAAAGATGCATAAAAAAAAATTTTTTTTTATATCTTGCTGATGTTAGCGAAAGGTATATTCATGCATGGGCACATTATTTAAGTTGTATTAAAATTCACATATGTATATAGGGTATATAAATTATATAAAAAAAAGGGGGGCCCCCCCAAAGTTGGGGGGGCCCTTTTTTTTATATCTTTTGGGGGGCCCCGATTTGGGGGCCGGGGGCCCGGGGGATCTTACCCCAATGAGGGGGTTTAAAATTTTATTCAAAACATCCCAAAAAAAAGGGGTGAAAAATTTAACCCTCTTCCCCACCCCATTTATAGGGGTTTTTACTGCCGGGGGTTTTTTCCCCCTTTTAAAAGGGGTATCTTCACCCCTTTGTAGTTTTTAGGGAGCACTTATTTTTAGGGGGTTTTAAAAACCTTGGGGGGAGCCTTTTTTGAGCCCCGGGGGGCGCCAATCTGTGGGGCTATCCCCGGGTGCCAAAAACCCCCCGGGAAAAGGAGGTTTTAATTTTTGGGAATTAATAGGTGAATGCAGTTTCACATTTTAACGGTGTGGGTTTTGGGGTTTCCTTTTGGCCCTTTTTATATATATACTAAATGGGGGCCTGATTCTAAGATCGGGTTTTTTAAATATATATGTAGTTTATTTATGAAGATTTAAGAATAATCAATGAATAACCCCATTTTCCGGGGAAAAAAAAATACATTAAAAATTAAATGTTATTTTTCATAGAACTTTAAAACTGAAAGGAAAAAATTTTTTTAAAAAATCATCAAAATTTTAAAAACTATTACATGAATATTACCCCAAATTTTTAAATAAAAAATGGACGAAAGAATTTTTCGAACTATAATATATTTTTAAAAAAAACCCCCAAAAAATTTTTTACAAAAACGAAAAAATTTCTTTTTAAATTTTAAAAATATTTTAACAACTTTTCCCCTTTAAAAATATTTAAAAAAACCCCAAATTTATTAAAAACTTTTATTATATAAAATTTTTAATTTTTTAAAACTTTTTTTTTTTTTATTTTTCCCCCAAATTTTATAATTTTTTTTTATATTTTTACCCCCCCCCCCCCCCTTTTTTTGGGGGGGTTTAAAGGCCCCCGGTGATATGAAGGGGTTTTGGGGGAAAAAAAAAGGTGGGTGTATATAGAGGCTTTGGGTGTGAAAAAAGGGGGGTGGGGTGTATATAGAGGCTGCTGGAGTATATATAGAGGCTTCTGGGGTGTATATAGAGGCTGCTGGGGTGTATATAGAGGCTTCTGGGGTGTATATACAGGCTGCTGTGGTGTATAGAGGTGCCGCTGCTGGGGTGTATATAGAGGCTGCTGCTGGGGTGTATATAGAGAGATGAGTATTGGCACAGTCCGAAAGGAGGTGCTACCAGTAGGTTCCCAAACCGTAGAATCATATAGCAAAACTGGGCACACTCAGAAATTGTGTAAATGTAATTTAATACGTACAACTGATCACTAGTAACAGACGTTTCGGTCTATATTGACCTTCATCAGTGTACTAAAAAAACAAAATAAGTGATCAATATTCATAAAACAGAAATAAGGTATATACACTAATATAAAGGGTCATAGGAAATCTAGAATGCTCCAAACAGAGTGCATCCAACATCATAGCTGTCCAAGATATTCAGTGAAAGAAATACAAAGTAAAACATTGAGTAAGCGGCAGACATACCTAGTGGCAGTGTGAAACACATATAGTGAGACATATAGGTTCTATCTGTGGATCAAAAACCGTAAGATGAATTTGTGAAGTTTTAATAATTGTTTACAGAAACAATGCGAAATATAACATACCCGTTATGAGGAGTATTGTTGTGAACGGCTGAAAGGAAGTATGTGATAGTGGTAAGTGAACACATACAGTGTCCATAGTGTTAATTCTAATGAGTAGGAAATAACATACCGCTCAGAAGGTGAAATTCCTGTTAAGGTTGTCAGCAATAGGAAAAAGCTGTAGAGATATATTTGAGCGCTCCTAAGTAGTGAAATCAGGCTCTGGTGATAAAGATCTCAGCTTTGTTGTATATAGTGCACTTACCCCGATTAGGACTAAGTATTAATTGCGGTCCCAGTGACGCGGCATCCACCGCTAGTCTCGTGGTGGCAGGGAGTGGAAGAAATAGCTAGGTTTAAATAGGAGTGTAATCTCTAACTGGCACCCAGCGCCAAACCGGAAGTGCCCAGTCGGAAGTGACGTCAGCGCAATTGTGCAGAGCGTGGAGGAAGAGCTCTGTGTTCCAGGGACTGTGCTTGCGTTCCAGCTATAGTGCGCATGGCAGGAAGTTGGTGGTGAGGCAGTGAAAAGTGAGAACAGAGATAACCATCTTGCACAGGATATTTAATAGCGGTTCTGTGAAAAAAAAAAAAAAAAAAAAAAAAAAAAAAAGGGAAACAACAGAATAAGTCAGCGAAATTTAGTGAAGACAATATAGTATATGTCTGTGACCCATATCAGATTTATAGAAAAGCATGAAGGTCATAATCCTTATTTAACCCCTTGGGGTGTAAGGTATCCAATTCATGGATCCAAAATGCCTCCCTTCTCTTAAGTTGGGTTATACGATCTCCCCCCCGTCGAGGTGCTGGTATATGTTCCAGCACTTGATAGCGCAGTTGAGCAATGTTATGGCCTTGTGAAATAAAATGATGGGGAATTGGTAACAAAGTGTCTTTGCATCTAATGGTAGATTTGTGTTTCGATATCCTATTCTTCACACTTTGTATAGTTTCGCCTATATACAGTAGACCACAGGGACATTTTATTAAGTTATCTCTGTTCTCACTTTTCACTGCCTCACCACCAACTTCCTGCCATGCGCACTATAGCTGGAACGCAAGCACAGTCCCTGGAACACAGAGCTCTTCCTCCACGCTCTGCACAATTGCGCTGACGTCACTTCCGACTGGGCACTTCCGGTTTGGCGCTGGGCGCCAGTTAGAGATTACACTCCTATTTAAACCTAGCTATTTCTTCCACTCCCTGCCACCACGAGACTAGCGGTGGATGCCGCGTCACTGGGACCGCAATTAATACTTAGTCCTAATCGGGGTAAGTGCACTATATACAACAAAGCTGAGATCTTTATCACCAGAGCCTGATTTCACTACTTAGGAGCGCTCAAATATATCTCTACAGCTTTTTCCTATTGCTGACAACCTTAACAGGAATTTCACCTTCTGAGCGGTATGTTATTTCCTACTCATTAGAATTAACACTATGGACACTGTATGTGTTCACTTACCACTATCACATACTTCCTTTCAGCCGTTCACAACAATACTCCTCATAACGGGTATGTTATATTTCGCATTGTTTCTGTAAACAATTATTAAAACTTCACAAATTCATCTTACGGTTTTTGATCCACAGATAGAACCTATATGTCTCACTATATGTGTTTCACACTGCCACTAGGTATGTCTGCCGCTTACTCAATGTTTTACTTTGTATTTCTTTCACTGAATATCTTGGACAGCTATGATGTTGGATGCACTCTGTTTGGAGCATTCTAGATTTCCTATGACCCTTTATATTAGTGTATATACCTTATTTCTGTTTTATGAATATTGATCACTTATTTTGTTTTTTTAGTACACTGATGAAGGTCAATATAGACCGAAACGTCTGTTACTAGTGATCAGTTGTACGTATTAAATTACATTTACACAATTTCTGAGTGTGCCCAGTTTTTGCTATAGGGGTGTATATAGAGGCTGCTGGGGTATATATAGAGGCTGCTGCTGGGGTATATGTGGAGGCTGCTTCTGGAGTATATGTGGAAGCTGCTGGGGTATATGTGGAGGCTGCTGCTGGGGTATATGTAGAGGTTGCTGCTGCTGGGCTATGTGTGGAGGCTGCTGCTGGTGGGGTGTACGTGGAGACTGCTTCTGGGGTTTATGTGGAGGCCGCCTGTCTGGGTACTTCTGCCTCGAGCAGCAGGGAGATGACCGGCTGGCGGCTAGCGCTGCTGATCTCCCGACGATAGCGGTGGCGTGCGTGGTTCAAATCCTGCGCCAATTCGTGGCCGGACTTCACCTGTCGCTGATTGATCGCGCCCGACCAGACTCAACCAATCAGTGACGCGGGATTTCCGTTACAGACAGACAGAATTAGACGATTATATAGTAGATGTTACTGTGTATTACCTCATGTCACTGTGTATTACCTCATATTACTGTGTATTACCTCATGTTACTGTATATTACCTAATTTTACTGTGTATTACCTCATGTTACTGTATATTACCACATGTTACTGTATATTACCACATGTTACTATATATTACCTCATGTTACCTGTGTATTACCTCATGTCACTGTGTATTACCTCATGTTACCGTTTATTACCTCATATTACCTCATACTACCTGTGTATTACCTCATATTACTGTGTATTACCTCATATTACTGTGTATTACCTCATGTTACTGTATATTACCTCATTTTACTGTGTATTACCTTATGTTAGTTATGTATTACCTCATGTCACCTGTGTATTACCTCATGTCACTGTGTATTACCCGTGTTCAGTAAACGTGACAGAAGTACATCAGACACTGTGACTGACAAAAAATGTTCAGTACAATGTGGACAGTTGGTGAGTCACATGACAACATGGGCGGAGTTAGCCCTGCGTCGCTGATGTTACTGTGTATTACCTCATGTCACTGTGTATTACCTCATATTACTGTGTATTACCTCATATAACTGTGTATTACCTAATGTTACTGTATATTACCTCATATTACCTCATGTTACCTGTGTATTACCTCATATTACTGTGTACTACCTCATGTCACTGTGTATTACTTCATGTTACTGTGTATTACCTCATATTACTGTGTATTACCTCATATCACTGTGCATTACCTCATGTTACCGTATATTACCTAATATTACCTCATGTTACCTGTGTATTACCTCATATTACTGTGTATTACCTCATATTACTGTGTATTACCTCATGTTACTGTATATTACCTCATTTTACTGTGTATTACCTTATGTTACTTATGTATTACCTCATGTCACCTGTGTATTACCTCATGTCACTGTGTATTACCCATGTTCAGTAAACGTGACAGAAGTACATCAGACACTGTGACTGACAAAACATGTTCAGTACATCGTGGGCAGTTGGTGAGTCACATGACAACATGGGCGGAGTTAGCCCTGCGTCGCTGATGTTACTGTGTATTACCTCATGTCACTGTGTATTATCTCATATTACTGTGTATTACCTCATATAACTGTGCATTACCTAATGTTACTGTATATTACCTCATATTACCTCATGTTACCTGTGTATTACCTCATATTACTGTGTACTACCTCATGTCACTGTGTATTACTTCATGTTACTGTGTATTACCTCATATTACTGTGTATTACCTCATATCACTGTGCATTACCTCATGTTACCGTATATTACCTCATATTACCTCATGTTACCTGTGTATTACCTCATATTACTGTGTATTACCTCATGTTACTGTGTATTACCTCATGTTACTGTATATTACCTCATTTTACTGTGTATTGCCTTATGTTACTTATGTATTACCTCATGTCACCTGTGTATTACCTCATGTCACTGTGTATTACCCGTGTTCAGTAAACGTGACAGAAGTTCATCAGACACTGTGACTGACAAAACATGTTCAGTACATCATGAGCAGTTGGTGAGTCACATGACCACATGGGTGGAATTAGCCCTGCGTCGCTGATGTTACTGTGTATTACCTCATGTCACTGTGTATTACCTCATATTACTGTGTATTACCTCATATAACTGTGTATTACCTCATGTTACTGTATATTACCTCATATTATATCATGTTACCTGTGTATTACCTCATATTACTGTGTATTACCTTATGTTACTGTATATTACCTCATTTTACTGTGTATTACCTTATGTTACTTATGTATTACCTCATGTCACCTGTGTATTACCTCATGTCACTGTGTATTACCCGTGTTCAGTAAACGTGACAGAAGTACATCAGACACTGTAACTGACAAAACATGTTCAGTACATCATGGGCAGTTGGTGAGTCACATGACCACATGGGCAGAGTTAACTCTGCGTTGGTGATTGGCCGCGGCCGGACCAATCAGCAACGCGGGATTTCCTGGACAGACAGGATAAGACGATTATATAAATAGATAAGTTAATAAAGGTTATATTTTAATATCTTTTGCTGGGGTTTTGCATATATGTTTTTAAAAACGGGAGGGTCGAGTTGGGTTTCGGACCTCCCGACTTTCACAAAAGTCGAGTCGAACGAAATCGGCCGACTATCGGAAAAAGTCGAAGGTCCAACTGAAACTCGACCGAAACCCGATGCAAGTCAATGGAAGAAAAGTCGGCAGGGAGTGGAGGACAGTAAACACACCTACAGTGCCCATTTCAATGCCAACGACATCAATTCTTATTATTTAAGCTTGTCAACCTTAATTTACTTTATAATAATAGTTACGCATTGAAAACTGGGGGTTATTTGGCTAAATTTGTGGGGGGGGGCAGGGCTGGCTTCAGGTTTTCGTGGGCCCCGGGCCAAAGAGTGTCAGTGGGCCCCTTTAACACATACCACAATTCATGATGCTCCGATACGGCAGAGAAATATAGGTATAGTACAATGCCAAATACTTCACTTCTTACATTACATGAGTGATATCTATTGTAAATTCTACAATAGCTCAAAAACCAGACAGCATAGTCCTCCTTACAGTATTATGGGCACCACATAGTGCAGCATACAGAATGGGCTCCATATAATGCTCCATACAGAATAGTCCCCATATGTGCTCCATATGATGCTCCATATATAATGGGCTCCATGTGATGCCCCATAAATAATGAATCCCATATGATGCTCTAGTATATGATGGGCCCCATATATGATGCTCCAGTGTATGATGAGCCCCATAAAATGCTCCAAATATAATGGTCCCCATATATAATGCTCCATATATAATGGTCCCCATATGATGCTCCAGTATATGATGGGCCCCATGGATGATGCTCCAGTGTATGATGGGCCTATATAATGCTCCATATATAATGGGTCACATATGATGCTCCAGTGTATAATGGGCCCTGTATATGATGCTCCAGTGTATGATGGGCCCCATTTATAATGATCCAGTGTATGATGGGCCCCATGGTTGATGCTACAGTGTATGATGGGCCTATATAATGCTCCATATATAATGGGCCCCATATGATGCTCCAGTATATTATGGGCCGATGGATGATGCTCCAGTGTATGATGGACCTATATAATGCTCCATATACAATGGGCCACATATGATGCTCCAGTATATTATGGGCCCCATGGATGATGCTCCAGTGTATGATGGGCCTATATAATGCTCCATATATAATGGGCCCCATATGATGCTCCAGTGTATAATGGGCCCCGTATATGATGCTCCAGTGTATGATGGGCCCCATTTATAATGCTCCAGTTTATGATGGGCCCCATGGATGATGCTCCAGTGTATGATGTGCCCCATATATAATGCTCCAGTGTATAATGGGCCCTATCGATGATGCTCAAGTGTATGATGGACCCCATATATAATTCTCCAGTGTATAATGCTCCCCATATATTGCTCCAAACATTAAAAAAAAGAAATGCCTCTCCTCGCTGGGTACTGCTCTACTCTGGACTCCTCAGCGTCGCCATTTTCCAGCTCTCTGCACTGTGACTGTTCAGGCAGAGGGCGCACAGACGTGACATCATCGCGCTCTCTGACCTGAATGTCACTGTCAGGAAACGCGGAAGACGTCACAGCGGTAGAGCAGGGAGAGGTAAGTATTGCAAGTGCTGGGGCCCTGAGCAAGCAGGGGGGGCCCACTGGCACAGGGCCCCTCATAGTACATTGGTGTCTCTGACGGCGAGTGGGCCTCCCCACCTGCTCAGGGCCCCGGCACTTGCCTAGGTGCACCAGGTGCTGCCGCCGGCCCTGGGGAGGATATAGCCCAGTTAGGGAGGTGGAAAAACTGGCATATGTTGAGGTGTAGGCTGGACGTTCAGCAGCTGCAAATGGAGGAATTGGAGAAGTCGGAGGAAGAGGAGGACAAAGCGAGCCATTTTGCTGGCAACCTATGTGTCATCAGTGGAAAGTGATACAAAATCCTTTGAAACCCAGGCATGGTTCATTTTAATGAACGTGAGATCAACAACATTTTGGGTCGACAGCCGGTTCCTTCTTTCTGTCAGGATTGATTCAGCAGCACTGAAGACACTACCAGCAGGGCAAGCGAGCTCCTGTAAGGCATATTGTGCCAATTCAGGCCAGGTGTCCAGTTTACAGGCCAGTAGTCAAAGGGGAATGAACTGTGAGGGAGAACATCGATAGGGGAGGAGAGATAATTTTGAACCATAGTTGACAACTGCTATCTCCTGCCTGTTGCAATCGATTCAGTATTGACAGTCGTGTGAGCGGTACTCGAGAAATCAGTCCGCAACATGGTCATGAAACCCCTGTCTCCAACACCACTTCGGCTGTGTGCACCACAAACACCTCTTCCATTTGGCTTGTGGTAGAACCTGCACCGCTGCTGTGTGCTGGGAATGACTCTAACAAACGGTTTACCAGATTTGCTTGTTTGTTCACCAATATTAGCTCTAGGTTCTCCTGTGGCATGATGTTCTGTAATTTGCCTTTACAGCATGGATCGAAGATGCTGGCCAACCAGTAGACGTTATCCTTCATAATTTTGGCAGTGCTGGGGTCCCTTTTTAGGATCCACAAGACATAATCACACATGTGGGCAAATGTTCCACGTGTCAATGATGCACTGACAGTGGTGGGTGGAGGAGCACTTTCTGCCAAATCCACATCACTCCAGTCACGCACAAACCTGTACCTGACCTTGGCAAGCCAACATTTTCTCTTGCCCCCTGAAAAGCATCCTCCTCCCCAAAATAATCATCCCCCTCATCCTGTTCCTCTTCTTCCTCCACCTCGTCAAGGACAGTTCTCTGAGCAGACAATGGCTGACTGTCATCAAGGCTTCACTCCTCCTCCTCCTCCGCTGCAGACGCTTGATCTTTAATGTGCGTCAAAGTTTGCATGAGCAGACGCATAAGTGGGATGCTCATGCTTATGATGGCGTCGTCTGCGCTTACCAGCCGTGTGCATTCCTCAAAACACTGAAGGACTTTACAGAGGTCTTTTAGCTTTGAGCACTGCACACCCGACAACTCGATGTCTGCCCTCAAATTGCCTGCCCATGTATTCTCCCACAAATGCATTACAGCCTGCCTCTGTTCTCACAGCCCCTCAACCACATGCATGGTGGAGTTCCACCTTGTTGCAACGTCTATGATTAGGCGGTGCTTGGGGAGGTGGAGCGATCGCTGCAACATCTGCATACGACTGGAGTCTACGGGCGAGCGACGGATGTGCGAGCACAGTCTTCGCACCTTATGGAGCAGGGCTGGTAACTCAGTATTTATGAGGCACTGTACCACCAGGTTCAAGGTATGAGCAGACAAGGTATGTGTCTGAGTTTGGCCAGGGCTATGGCCGCCACAAAATTATGGCCGCTATCACTGACTACCTTGCCTGGCTCAAGATGTAGACTGCCCAACCATGACTCAGTTTCTCGCTGCAAGTAGTCGGCCAGTACCTCCGTGGTGTGTCTGTTGTCGCCCAAAGACATCATCTTTAAAACAGCCTGCTGACGCTTACCACTAGCTGTTTGATAGTGGGACACCTCGTGTGCAACACTGGCAGCTGCGGATGGAGTGCTCGTGCAACTGCGATCTGTCAACGAGCTTTCGCTTCTGGAGGAGGAGGGTCGAACGCCTACAGCCAACTGTTGCCTATACCGTGGGCTAGGCAGCACTGTCCCACCGCCACTGTCCCCTGTGCACCCTGCATCCACCACATTCACCCAGTGCGCAGTGATGGACACGTAACGGCCCTGGCCATGCCTACTGGCCCATGCATCTGTTGTGAGGTGTACCTTTCCACTCACTGATTGTTTGAGTGCATGTACAATGCGGTCTTTCACATGCAGGTGGAGGGCAGGGATGGCTTTTCTAGAAAATAAGTGCCGACTGGGTAGGTCATATCGTGGGACAACGTAGGCCATGAGCTCTCGGAAGGCAGCACTTTCAACCAAACGGAAGGACATCATCTCTAATGAGATCAGTTTGGCAGTGTAGACGTTCAAAGCCAGTGTATGCGGATGATAGGATGAGTACTTTCTTGTCCTACTCAGAGTGCTGGCTACCTTCAGTCGGAGCAGGTGCACATGTACTACTACCTGAGGTTTTGTAGTCCGTCCACGCTTGCAAGTGCATGGTGTTTAAATGTCTAAGCATGCAACTGGTATTCAAATTTCGGAGATTTTTCCCTCGGCTAAATATCCTTCCGCACTTCTTACAGATAACCTTTGCCTCATCAATAGGATTTTGGTCAAAAAAGTGCCACACTGCACTCTTCCTACTATGGGATAAATTTTCAGGGCTTGCACACTGTGCTAATTTGACCGTCTGGCCAAGCTGTTCTGCAACTCTTTTTGTTTTTTTAACACGTTTTTGGACTGCTACGGGCCTGCCAGATAACCGCAGAGATGTCGATGCCTGCTGCGGATCCTCCTCCTCTTCTGAGCTATTGCCAGCGGCACCCTCTTCCCCCAATCCGGGTCAACAACTGGATCATCCATCACCTCCTCTTCAATTTCATCTGCACCTTCCTCTGTGTCACCGTGTAAGGTGGTATAGTATGCGGGAACGGGCACCTGAGTTTCATCAGGGTCAGATTCTGGCTCAATAGACTGCGAGGGCAATGTAGTGCTCTGGGTGAATGTACAAGCAGAATCATACAGCAGTGGCTGTGCATCAGTGCACTACATGTCAGATTCATCTTGGACTGGGGAATTCAGGATTTGACTTGATAACCCAGGCATGGTATGTGAAAAGAGCTCCATGGAGTAATCTGAAGTGTGGGCTGCCGCATCCTTCACTTTTGGTGGGGGTGAAGGACACAAGAAAAGGTGTTGTTCCTGACCAGGAGCCTGCATTGACGACTCAGTGCTTGCATTTTTTGAAACTTCAGAAGAGGAGACGATAGAGCAGGAGGCTGTTTCGGCAATGTAAGCCAAAACCTGTTCCTGATGCTCCAGCTTTAAAAGCGGTTTACCTACTCCCAGAAAAGGGAGCCTTCCAGGCCTTCTGGAGCCAGAAGATGACTCAGGCTCAACACCTCCTGCCTTAAGTGCTATTGTGCTTTTGGCACTACCAGCAGATGCACCATCACCGCCATCAGTCCCAGCTGGCCCCCCCGCCCACATCCGCAGCCTCTTACACCATACTTCCTCATGTTTGGGAAAATGTACCAAAAATACCAGCAGATATATGGTACTGTATCAGAAGCGTACAGCAGTATAGAGTGAAGGGGAAAATTTAAATCTCCGTATATATTTCCAGAGTCACACACAGACGCTCACAGGCTCAGTATGGATTAGACAAGAATATAAAAAGCAGAAAAAGGGTACTGTATCAGAAGCGTACAGCTGTTTACTGTGTAGGGGAAATTGTAAATCTCCGTATATATTTCCAGAGTCACACACAGACGCTCTCTCAGTATGGATTTGACCGTAATACAAAAGGCAGAAAAAGGTACTGTATCAGAGATAACAGCGTATATAGTATAGGGTAAATTTAATCTCATATATATTTCCTGAGTCACACACAGACGCTCCTCAGTATGGATTTGACCAATACAAAAGCAGAAAAAAGGTACTGTATCAGAAGTACAGTATATAGTTAGGGTAAAATTTAAATCTCCATATATATTTCCTGAGTCACACACAGACGCTCACTCAGTATGGATTTGACCACAATATAAAAAGCAGAAAAAAGGTACTGTATCAGAAGCGTACAGTTGTATACAGTGTAAGGGTAGTTGTAAATCTCCGTATATATTTCCGGAGTCACACACAGACGCTCTCTCAGTATGGATTTGTCCGTAATACAAAAGGCAGAAAAAAGGTACTGTATCAGAAGATAACAGGTGTATATAGTATAGGGTAAAATTTAAATCTCCGTATATATTTCTGGAGTCACACACAGACGCTCACAGGCTCAGTATGTATTAAACCAGAATATAAAAAGAAGAAAAAGGGTACTGTATCAGAAGCGTACAGCTGTGTACAGTGTAGAGGTAATTGTAAATCTCCGTATATATTTCCGGAGTCACACACAGATGCTCACAGGCTTAGTATGGATTAGACCCGAATATAAAAAGCAGAAAAAGGGTACTGTATCAGAAGCGTACAACTGTATACAGTGTAGGGGTAATTGTAAATCTCTGTATATATTTCCGGAGTCACACAGACGCTCACAGGCTCAGTATGGATTAGACCAGAATATAAAAAGCAGAAAAGGGTACTGTTTCAGAAGCGTACAGCTGTATACAGTGTAGGGGAAATTGTAAATCTCCGTATATATTTCCGGAGACACACACAGACACTCACAGGCTCAGTATGGATTAGACCAGAATATAAAAAGCAGAAAAAGGGTACTGTATCAGAAGCATACAGCTGTATACAGTAAAATGGCTTTTATAGACACTATCACGCTCTCAAACCATGCCAATCACTGCAATGCCCTTCTCTAAGATGGTGGTGGACGCTGCCCATGTCATCTCGTTGCTCACAGTGTACGTCCTTGCTCATTGGCTGAAAAAAGGCGCATGCAAGTATTATGGAAAAAACCGACTTTGGCGCTTGGATCGACGACCGCATGGCCGACTTCACGCTATGGTCGGGTTTCGTTCGGCGAATCCCGACTTTGGCGAAAGTCGGCAACTTATGAATCTGACCGACCTGTTTCGCTCAACTCTAGTTAGAGGTAATGACTGCTCAAAACAGTAAATAGATCAATAAATGTTTTATACCATAAAGGATAATAAGAAAAACAAAAAGACCATATAAAGGGTGAGAGATATGCTCATTTCAATCTTAGTATAAATATGGAAAAATCTCACCCATATGTTGAAGGGCGTCAGCTGTCAGAGTCCAATCCAAAGCCACAAGGATTCATGGAGAGGGGTAGGATGAAATAGCCCTATTAAGCCCTGTACAGGCTGGCATAATTCTAACCCCCAGACTCCCACCCTTACAAGGGCAGTCCACATCTAGCCCATACATATATTCAACCTGTGCATCCCAACGCGTTTCATCATTCTGTGAATCTTCAGGGGACCTTTCAGCATTTCATGGGTCTATTACTATCATGGAGATAGAAGGGGAAGGTTACTCCGGGCTTTTCCTGGTCTAATAATGACACATTTATAGTGTTTTTATTACACACTTTTTCTTTTTTTGGTAGCTTTTAAGATGCATTCTTTAGTAAAAGTCATTTGAATACAGTCTCTTTGCTGACATCTACATGGGTAAAAGGAGAAAATGGACCCCAAAATTAGTTGAGCAATTTCTGAGTATGCTGATACCCCCATATATGGGTGAACACTTCGGTTTGGGTGCATGGCATTGGCTCTAAAGGGAAGTAGCACCGTTTGACTTTTTAAAAGCAAAAATGACTGGCATCGAGAGTGGACACCAACACGAGTTTGGAAAGCCCCTGTTGTGACTAAACAGTGGAAGCCCACCACAAATGACCACATTTTGGAAACTACACCCCTCAAGGAATGTATCTAGATGTGTTGTGAGCACCTTGAACCCGCAGGTGCTTCACAGAAGTTTATAACATAGAGTCGTGAAAATAAAAAATCACATTTTTCCCACAAAAATTTTCAGCACTTTGAACACATTTTATAAGTGGTCATAAACTTGTAAATAACTCATGAAAGAATAAAGTTACATTAAAACCAAGCATACCATTGTTTTTCTTGCAAAATTCTTAATAAGTTTGATGTGTCACATGACCTCTTCCCATTGAAAAAAATAAAGTTGGATCCAAAATGGCGTCTTCAAAATGGCCACCATGGTCACCACCCATCTTGAAAAGTTTCCCCCTCCCATATACTAATGTGCCACAAACAGGAAGTTGATATCACCAATCATTCCCATTTTATTCAGGTGTATCCATATAAATAGCCCACTCTGTAGACAAAAGTCAAATACTATAATCGGTGTGCCGTGGTGAATAGGAAAGAGAATCGGGTGTACGGGGTATATTTAATGGTGAACCAAAGGAGGTATGTCCGTTAATGGTGGTCTATCAAAATAGACCAAACCAAAAAGTTGCCCACTTGGCCGCCCAAGAAATCCACTCTAAATGTAAAAAACTAAGAATAACAACCAGATACACAGATCAAAAACTAGAAGCTAGGTATTTGTCCATTGAGTAGGGAGGGGAAGGAGGGGTAGACCACCATTATTGGACATACCTCCTTTGGTTCACCATAAAATATACCCCGTACACCCGATTCTCTTTCCTATTCACCGCGGGACACCAATTATAATATTTGACTGTTGTCTATAGTGTTATGGTATACAGCTAGGGAAATCTAGACTGCATTCAGGTTGAGCCGATGTCGATTGGGGGCGCCACATTGCGTTCAAGCTAGGGTGCCAACCTCCGCTTTTAGGAAGGGTGTACTAGGGCATAACAGGGCCTTATAGGGCTCATTGTTGACATCCACCATATTTGTACTGGATCGGCTGGTTGCAATTTTTGTCAAGTTTTGTCTGTGCTAAATTTTAATGATATTAATAAAGATTAGTTTTAGGGTATGGTTTCATGTTAGATTTTTTGGATCACATTTATCCTATGCTCTATGCTGAGCACTTACATCAGGGTTTCCATCTAAATCTCTGACTGACATGATTCAGATGAAACCCCGAGGGATCCTTTCACCATAATGAGGCATTAGAGTTACTCTGGACTCCGTCTCGCATCTGTTCAGCGGTGTCCTTTTTTAGTGCATAAAACTGTGGCCGGCAGCGCATTTATGCGGGCCTAAAAAGAAGGACACCACTGGATTATAGACCAGACGGCATCCACAGTGCATCCATCGGCATCATTATAGGGAATCTTTTGCCTGAGGGTTCCATCTAAATCACGTATTTCAGAGATTTACACAGAAACCCTGATGTAAGCACTCAGCATAGAATGCAGGAAAAATATGATCTGAACCTTACTGTGATCTTTCCAAGGCAGAATAAACAAATCACCAGCTGTTTTTATTTATTTTTAATGTCTTTTCACATGTGGTAAAATTTATAGGGCAGCTTTATTCTTCCGGTCAGTATGATTACAGCCATACCTCATTTATGTCATTTTTGTATGTTTTGGATTTTTTACACAATAAAAACGTTAATAGAAAAAATAATTACTTTTGCATTGCTATATTCTGAAAGCTAGGACTTTAAAATTTTTCAGCTGATGACAGTTTGTTTTTTGCAGGACAATATGAAGTTTTCAGCTATACCATTTTACATTTGTCTTTTTGATTGTGTTTTCTTTCACTTTTTTCCTGTGATATGATGAAAAAGCATAGTTTGCCACTTTTTTTTACTGCATTCACTGAAGGGGTTAATTAATGTTAGACTTTTATAGATCGGGTCATTCCAGACACGGCAATACCAAATATGTGTACTTTTTTATTTGTATTTTTTTGTATAAAAATGTGTATTTATTAGTTTAATATTTTGTTTTAATTATTATTAACTAATTTGTAATTTTTTTAGATTTATACAATTTTTTAATCTTTTTTATTGCTTTTTACCTAGTCCCTCAATTTTTTCACTTTTTTTTTTACTTTTATTACAGGTATAATACGTTGCAAAGCATTAGCAGAGCAATGCATTATACCTATACAGAAAGCTTCTTAGACCATGCTTTAAGGCAGGATCAGAAAATATTTGTACAAGTCTAATAGTGAACTATTACAACAAAGAATTGTGCAAAACATTATTTATTTATGTAACTCAGACAATATGTTAAGTGGACAGTTGTGTTTACATTTCTGTAATGTGGAGATTTTTTATTTGTCTTTAAAAAAATAAAAAAGACAAGCACTACTTGTTTGCAGAGTGTGAAGAATAAAAACAGCCCTCCTTCTTTGCAATATGTGAATAATAAAATTGTTGTTAAGGTCTTGTTACAGAAGGATATCTCAGCTCTATCAATTCTCTGTCACACTGACTCTGAAGGTACAGCACCTCCCTATATCATCTGAATCTGTATTATTATTCACAGATTGAGACTTCTAATCCCATTTTCAAGGTGCTTTAGAGAAGCAGGAGTATACCACTGTCAGAATTTTTTAAACCATTTTCTATGATTTGTAATGAGAATTGTGCTTTGATCTCCTGTCAATAGGCTGTAAAACCTTAAAATTATCTTGGCTTGATCTGCCTGCATTTATTATAACCCTTGTGATAGTCCCCGCCGATTGGCTGTACTAGACAATGTGATATGATAGCTGCAAGGCATAATCTAGAATCCCGCACAGTTGTGTCTGCCTTTTTTTTCCTTGCGAATCAAATCACAAATTGTTTGAACGTTCATTGACCGGCGATGTTCATCAAATAAGAATCAAAGCCGATTCGCAGTTGATCAATGTGATCATCTCTAATGACGGGTATTTTAGCTTCCATTTTACAGAGACCAATATGAAAAGATTTACCAGCCTACCTGACTCTAAAGGTGTGTTTGTCTCCGCTGGTAGTGTTGTTATATTTAGCTGAAGAGTTGATGATACTTTGGTTGGAAGATCACTTTTTGTTTTACTGCTGTTACTAACTGTGCTGCTCACTAGTCCAGTCTTTGATGTAGCAACAGATGAATTCAAAGTTGTCGAAGCATTGACTGTGCTGCTGATGTATCCAGTTTTTGGTAAATGTAAAGTTGTGGCATCAGTAGCAGATACAGTTTCAGGACTGCTCCTTACAGGTGTAGATGTTGTTACATGTGACAGCTTAGATGAGTGCTCAGTTGTGGAGCTGCCATTAAATGTTGAATTAGAACTTGAGTTGAAGAGAGGATAAACTGTAGTTTCTCCTAATGTAAAAGCTGGTGTGTCAGGAGGCAACATATCTGAGCTCATTGAAGTTGCAGCATGTGAATGGCCCTCGGTTGGAGTGACTTCAGTTGTGGCTTTTACATTCCAAGATGCAGAAGTGCAAACAATGAGAAAAAGTGCAGATGTTCTTGAATGCATTGTAACCATTTGTCTGGTCTTTTAAAGACTAAAAAGAAATACAAAGAAATGAATTAATGCCTATTTTGTGCATGAACTTTATAATCCAAAAGCAGAAAGACTAAACATTGTAATTGATATCTGTCTGATAATGATCTTACAAATCTCATTTGTGAAAATATCTACAACTTAGAGTGCTAGTATATATACAGTAACCATTACTTTTTAATATTTGTATACATTGGCACAGCAGAGCTTGGATTGCCACGACTCATCATGAACTGAGTTATCCACGTATAAACCTACAGTATTATTCTAAAGCTTTGTCATAGACTACAAAATGTACTCTCAATGGAATCATTATTCCAATTACTCTCCCTACTGGGGCTCAAGTTTTTAAAAGCATATACATTACATTTGCCATGCAGAAAATCATTACACTTTCAGTCACATGCAAACATTTATCTCGCTCAGTGTACCATTTAATAGCTCGATTACTTCTCTTGGCGTTGCATTAGGTTTGCATTAAGGTTTGGTTCTAGACCCTTTCCTCTTTTTTTTCTCTACACAGCCACAATTGGAAGAAAATATGAACAGAATTGACATTTTTTTATGCTTAATGTATTTTCTATTCATTTATTCTCTTTTTTATACATTATAGTTTTATAGATTGGTAAATTATATTTCTACATTATAGTTTTCTAGTTTGCATATTTACATTATCGTTTTATAGATTTATTAATGCATATTAGTTTCTTCAAATAGGCAATTTTGGTTTATTGACATGCAAAGAATGGGTTTGGGTTTATTTCAGTTGCATCTACTTTTCTAATCTATAGGGGTTTTTAGAAATATAACACACTTTAGTGCTAACTCAATCCAAATTACTCTTATTACACACTTTTTATAGATGTTTTTAATGTTTTTGGTTAGTAAACAAATTGTAAGAGAGAATATATTAAGGCATTTTTATTACTTAAAGCAAAGTCAAAAGTTTACACATACTAAGATTACTATGCCTTTAAACAATTCTGGACTGCACATATGATGATGTCATGTGTTTGTAAGCTTCTGATAGTTTTTTGGCAACATCTGAGTTAATTAGATACACACCTGTGGGTGTATTTTAGTGCACATATGAAACACATTGCTTCTATGTGTAGCATCATGAGAAAGTCTCAAGAAATAAGCCAAGATATCAGGAAGAGAATTGTGGACTTGCACAAGTCTGGCTCATCCTTGGATACAATTTCAAGATACCTGAATGTGCCTCGTTCATCTGTACAAACAATTATACACAAGTACAACATGGGAATGTCCAGCCATTATACCGCTCAGGAAGGAGATGGGTTCTGTGTCCCAGAGATGAACATACTTTGGTCCAACATGTGCAGATCAACCCAAGGACCAAAGCAAAAGACCTTGTGAAGATGATGGTGGAAGCTGGTAAGATTGTGCAATATCCACAATGAAACGAGTACTGTATCAACATGGGCTGACAGGCCACTCTGACAGGAAGAAGCCATTTATCCAAAAGAAACATAAAAAATCCAGATTAATGTTTGCAAATGCACACAGGAACAAAGACCTTAATTTTTGGAGACATGTCCTGTGGTCTGATGAAACTAAAATTTAACTTTATGGGCATAATGACCATCGTTACGTTTGGAGGAAAAAGGGAGAATCTTGGAAGCCTAAGAACACCATCCTAACTGTGAAACATGGGGGTGGTAGCATGTTATGGGGTTGGTGCAGTTCACGATATAGATAATATCATGAGAAAAAAGATTATGCAGTAATACAGAAACATCTAAAGGCAGCACCCAGGAAGTTAAAGCCTGAGCAGAAATGGGTCTTCCAAATGGACAATGACCTGAAGCATACTGCCAAAATGGTAATAAAGTGTCTTAAGGACAACAAGGTCAATGTTTTGGAGTGGCCATCACAAAGCCCTGATCTCAATCCTATTGAAAATTTATGTTCAAAGCCTAAAATGCAGGTGCAAGCAAGACGACCTACAAACCTGGATCAGTTACATCAGTTTTGTCAGGAAGAATGGGCCCAAATTCCAACAAACTATTGTGAGAAGCTTGTGGAAGGATATCCCAAGCATTTGACCCAAGTCAAATAAACGAGGAGGAGGTGTTGCATTGTATGTTAGAAAAGCGTATATCTGCACAGAGATTGACGCTTCAGAGACTGGGAGTTCTGTGGAAACTGTTTGGGTAAGAATACAAGGACAGAACAATGGAAAGGACACCATTGTAGGCATTTACTACAGGCCGCCTGTGCAAGCTGAAGATATGGATGAACTCTTTATGCATCAAATGGCCAAGTTCTCCAAAAAATATGACATAGTGGTTATGGGAGATTTCAACTATCCAGACATTTGTTGGGAATCTCTCTCAGGCAAAACTAACAGGTCCAGGAAATTCTTATCCTCTCTTGCTGACAACTTTATCTTCCAAAAGGTAATGGAGAAAACAAGGGGATCTGCTACCTTGGATCTAATCCTCATAAACAGGGAGGAAATGGTGGAGGAGGTAAGAGTGGCTGGGACTCTAGGAGGTAGTGACCATGCTATTTTAGAATTTTGGATAACAAGAGGAGGAAGACCTGTGAAGACTCAGACGTCAAGGTTAGATTTTAGAAAGGCAGATTTTAAGGAACTCAGAAAGAGAATTGGAGGGATCCAATGGCTGGATATCCTTAAGGACAAAAATGTCCAGGAAGGATGGAAAATCTTGAAAAATGAGATTCTCAAAGCACAATAGTTAACAATTCCGAAAAGAGGGAAGAATGGGAAGCATTTAAGGAAACCAGGATGGATGAACATAGAACTTAAACACATGCTAAAAAGGAAGAAAGAAATGTTTATCAAATGGAAAGAGGGAGGCATATCTAAAGAAGAATATAATGCCGTCTGCAGAACCTGCAGGGCACAAATCAGATTATCTAAAGCTGACAATGAATTAAGGCTTGCAAGTGACGTCAAAAGCAACAAAAAAGGATTTTGGGGATACGTCAAAAGTAAAAGAAAAGTCAAAGATGCTATAGGATTTTTACAGGATGAAAATGATGAAATGGTAAGTCAGGATGTTGAGAAGGCTGAACTTTTAAATTCCTATTTTGCATCTGTTTTCTCTCAGAAAGGAAATGTAACATCAACTGATCTTCACTGTCCTATTAAAGGAATAGAAGAATCCAGGATATCTATAAACAGAAAGACAGTGAGGAAACACTTAGCTAACATAAATGAATTCAAGTCTCCAGGTCCAGATGAATTACACCCAGGGTACTGAAGGAGATAGCAGAAGAAATTCTTGAACCACTGTCCATAATCTTTGAAAATTCTTGGAGAACAGGAGAAGTCCCAGAAGACTGGAGAAGAGCAAATGTTGTTCCTATCTTCAAAAAGGGGAAGAAGGTGGACCCAGGGAACTACAGGCCGGTGAGTCTGACTTCTATACCAGGAAAGATCTTTGAACAAATTATTAAAGGACATGTATGCAAGTACCTGGATAAGAATGAAGTGATTAAACAGAGTCAGCATGGGTTTGTAACTAATAAGTCATGTCAGACTAACTTAATTTCCTTCTATGACAGAATCACTGACTGGGTGGATCAGGGAAATGCTGTAGATATAGTATATCTTGACTTCAGCAAAGCATTTGACAAAGTATCTCACACAATCCTTATTGAAAAAATGACTAAGTATGGAATGGACAAGGCAACTGTTAGGTGGATTCATAACTGGCTTAGTGATCGGACCCAAAGAGTGGTTGTAAATGGCTGCACATCCAGTTGGAAGAATGTCTCAAGTGGGGTATCACAAGGCTCTGTTTTGGGCCCTGTATTGTTCAACATCTTTATCAATGATTTAGATGAAGGAATTGAGGGTAAACTGATCAAATTTGCTGATGACACAAAGCTAGGAGGGGTAGCTAATACTAGAGAAGAGAGAGAGAGGATTCAAAAATATATACATAAACTGGAGCAGTGGGCAGCAACTAACAGAATGGATTTTAACAGGGAAAAATGCAAAGTACTACATCTGGGCAATAAAAATGAAAAAAGCATATACAAAATGGGAGGAATAGGGCTAAGTAACAGCACATGTGAAAAAGACTTGGGTATACTAATTGATCACAGACTTAACATGAGTCAACAGTGTGATGCAGCAGCAAAAAAGGCAAATGCAATTCTAGGATGTATCAACAGAAGCATACAGTCTATATCACGTGAGGTCATTATTGCCCTCTACTCCTCTTTGGTCAGACCTCATCTGGAATACTGTGTCCAGTTTTGGGCACCACATTTTAAAAAAGACATCAACAAACTGGAGCAAGTTCAGAGAAGAGCCACCAGAATGGTGACCGGTCTGCAAACCATGTCCTATGAGGAACGGTTGCAGGATTTGGGAATGTTTAGCTTGCAAAAAAGAAGACTGAGAGGAGACTTAATAGCTGTCTACAAATATCTCAAGGGCTGTCACATTGTAGAAGGATCATCTTTATTCTCATTTGCACAAGGAAAGACTAGAAGCAATGGGATGAAACTGAATGGGAGGAGACACAGATTAGATATTAGAAAAAACTTTTTGACAGTTAGGGTGATCAATGAGTGGAACAGGCTGCCACAAGAGGTGGTGAGTTCTCCTTCAATGGAAGTCTTCAAACAGAGGCTGGATAGACATCTGTCTGGGATGATTTAGAGAATCCTGCTTTGAGCAGGGGGTTGGACCAGAAGGCCCAGGAGGTCCCTTCCAACTCTACCATTCTATGATTCTATGAAGTCATTCAGGTTAAGGGCAATGGTACCAAATACTAACCCCTTCCCGACCCATGACGCCACGTAGGCGTCATGAAAACCTGTGCCAATCCGACCCATGACGCCTATGTGGCGTCATGAAAGGATCTCGTCCCTGCGGGCCGGGAGACCGGGGTCACTGAAAGGTCACCCGACCCGCAGTTACAGGACCCTTTGTGCTTCACCACAGGGGGGTTGGCTTAACCCCCCGTGGCCACGATCGCTCTGATTGGCTGTTAAAAGTGAAACAGCCAATCAGAGCAATGTGTAATATTTCACCAATTTAATTGGTGAAATATTACAATCCAGCCATGGCCGATGCTGCAATAGCATCGGCCATGGCTGGAGACCGAGCCCTGACCCCCCCACACCGAGTCACGGCGGTGATCGGCCGCCGCCACCGAAAGATGGCAGCGATCGGTCACCGCCGTCACTTACAGCTCCCCTCCTCTTTTGGTCCACTGCCCCCACTTCCTATCCCCCCCCCAGCCTTCCGACCCCCCTACTCACCTCTCCCGATCCACCGATGTCCCACGATCGGGCCCGGCGTCCGCCCGGGCCTCTTCATGGGCGCCGCCATATTGGAAAATGGCGGGCGCATGCGCAGTGCGCCCGCCGGCCGGCGCATGCGCAGTGCGCCCCCCAGTGTTCAAAAATTTATTTTGATCACTGTGATAAACTGTCACAGTGATCAAAATAAAAAAAAGTAAATGAACCCCCCCTTTATCATAGGTAGGGACAAATAAAAAAAATAAAGAATTTTTTTTTTTTTTCCTAGCGGATTTTGCTGCTGATCCGCAGCTGATTTTGCTGCGGATCCGTGGCGGATATCGCTGCTGATCCGCGGCGGATTTCGCTGCTGATCCGCGGCGGATTTCGCTGCTGATCCGCGGCGGATTTCGCTGCTGATCAGCGGCGGACTTCGCTGCTGATCCGCGGCGGACATCGCTGCTGATCCGCGGCGGATTTCGCTACGGATCCCTGCGGATTTCGCTGCTGATCGCGGCGGATTTCGCTGCTGATCGGCGGCGGATTTCGCTGCTGATCGGCGGCGGATTTCGCTGCTGATCGGCGGCGGATTTCGCTGCTGATCGGCGGCGGATTTCGCTGCTGATCCGCGGCGGATTTCGCTGCGGATCGGCAGCGGATTTCGCTGCGGATCAGCAGCGGATTTCGCTGCTGATCCGCTGCGGATTTCGCTGCTGATCGGCGGCGGATTTCGCTGCTGATCCGCGGCGGATTTCGCTGCTGATCGCGGCGGATTTCGCTGCGATCCGCGAGCGATTTCGCTGCGGATCCGCGAGCGGATTTCGCTGCTGATCGCGACGGATTTCGCTGCTGATCGCGCGGATTTCGCTGCTGATCCGCGACTGATTTCGCTGCGATCCGCGACTGGATTTCGCTGCGATCCGCGCGGATTTCGCTGCTGATCCGCGACGATTTCGATGCTTCGCTGCGATCCGCAGCGGATTTCGCTGCTGATCCGGGCGACTGATTTCGCTGCTGATCCGCGGCTGATTTCGCTGCGATCCGCGACTGATTTCGCTGCTGGATCCGCGCTGATTTCGCTGCTGATCCGCGCGGATTTCGCTTGCGGATTCGCTGCGATCGCGGATTTTCGCTGCTGATCCGCGGCGGATTTCGCTGCTGGATCCGCGACTGATTTCGCTGCGGATCCGGCTGATTTCGCTGCGATCGCGGCGATTTCGCTGCTGATCCGCGGCGGATTTCGCTGCTGATCCGCGGCGGATTTCGCTGCTGATCCGCGGCGGATTTCGCTGCTGATCCGCGGCGGATTTTGCTGCTGATCCGCGGTGATTATCTGCTGATTCATCTGCGCTAGCGGGTATAGCATAACGCGATCGCGTTATGCTATACCGTTACCAGCCGGTCAACGCTACGTGTTGAACGGGCTGGTAAAACGCAATATGAACCAGCCTTAGGGTTAGAATACGGTTAGGGTTGCATTAGGGTAAGGTTAGAATTACGGTTAGGGTTGGAATTGGGTTAGGGTTGGAATTAGGGTTAGGGTTGTAGTTGTAGGTTGATTATGGTTAGAGTTGGGATTGGTTAGGGGTGTGTTGGGGTTAGGGTTATGATTAGGGTTTGTATTAGGGTTAGGTGTGTGTAGGGGTTAGGGTTAGGGGTGTGTTGGGGTTAGGGTTGGAGTTAGAATTGAGGGGTTTCCACTATTTAGGCACATCAGGGGGTCTCCATACGCGACATGGCGCCACCATTGATTCCTGCAAATTTTGCGTTCAAAAAGTCAAACAGTGCTCCCTTTATTCCAAGCCCCGACGTGTGCCCAAACAGTGGTTTATCCCCACATATGAGGTATCAGCGTACTCGGGAAAAATTGCACAACAACTTTGGGGGTTCTAATTTCTCCTGTTAACATTGGGGAAAAAAATTGGGGACTAAAAATTATTTTTGTGGAAAAAAAATAATTTTATATTTTCACGGCTCTGCGTTATAAACTTCTGTGAAGGACTTGGAGATTCAAAGTGCTCACCACACATCTAGAGGAGTTCCTTGGGGGATCTAGTTTCCAAAATGGGGTCACTTGTGGGGAGTTTCTACTGTTTAGGCACATCAGTGACTCTGCAAACGTAACATGACGCCCGAAGACCATTCCATCAAGTGGGCATTTCAAAAGGTCACTACTTCCCATCCGAGCCCCGACGTGTGCCCATACAGTAGTTTTCTCCCACATATGGGATATCAGCATACTCAGGACAAATTGGACAACAACTTTTGGGGTCTAATTTCTCATGTTACCCTTGCGAAAATAAAAAAATTGGGGACTAAAAGATCCTGATTGTGGAAAAAATATGATTTTTTTATTTTCATGCCGGGCGTTATAAACTTCTGTGTAGCCCTTGGGGGTTCAAAGTGCTCACCACACATCTAGATAAGTTCTTTGCGGTGTCTAGTTTCCAAAATGGGGTCACTTGTGGGGAGTTTCTACTGTTTAGGCGCATCAGGGGCTCTGCAAACGTAACAAGATGCCCGCAGACATTCCATCAAGTTGGCATTTCAAAGCGTCACTACATCCCTTCCGAGCCCTGACGTGTGCCCAAACAGTGGTTCCCCCCCACATATGGGGTACTAGCGTACTCAGGACAAACTGGACAACAACTTTCGGGGTCCAATTTCTCCTGTAACCATTGTGAAAATAAAAATAGTGGGCTAAAAAATCATTTTTTGAGAAAAAAAAATGATTTTTATTTTCACGGCTCTGCGTTATAAACTTCTGTAAAGCACCTGGGGGGTTCAAAGTGCTCACTATGCATCTAGATAAGTTCCTTAGGGCGTCTAGTTTCCAAAATGGGGTCACTTGTGGGGGAGCTCCAATGTTTAGGCACACAGGAACTCTCCAAATGCGACATGGCAACCGCTAAATATTCCAGCATATTTTCTATTCAAAAAGTCAAATGGCGCTCCTTCCCTTCTGAGCCCTGCCGTGCGCCCAAACAGTGGTTTATGATCACAAATGAGGTATCTGTGTACTCAGGAGAAATTGCCCAACAAATTTTAGAATCCAATTTATACTGTTGCCCATGTGAAAATGAAAAAAACTGAGGCTAAAAGAAAATTTTTGTGAAAAAAAAGTACTTTCTTTTTTTTACGGATCAATTTGTGAAGCACCTGGGGGTTCAAAGTGCTCACTATGCATCTAGATAAGTTCCTTAGGGGGTCTAGTTTCCAAAATGGGGTCACTTGTGGGGGAGCTCCAATGTTTAGGCACACAGGGACTCTCCAAATGCGACATGGCAACCGCTAAATATTCCAGCATATTTTCCATTCAAAAAGTCAAATGGCGCTCCTTCCCTTCTGAGCCCTGCCGTGCGCCCAAACAGTGGTTTATGACCACATATGAGGTATCTGTGTACTCAGGAGAAATTGCCCAACAAATTTTAGGATCCAATTTATACTGTTGCCCATGTGAAAATGAAAAAAACTGAGGCTAAAAGAAAATTTTTGTGAAAAAAAAGTACTTTCTTTTTTTACGGATCAATTTGTGAAGCACCTGGGGGTTCAAAGTGCTCACTATGCATCTAGATAAGTTCCTTAGGGGGTCTAGTTTCCAAAATGGGGTCACTTGTGGGGGAGCTCCAATGTTTAGGCACACAGGGACTCTCCAAATGCGACATGGCAACCGCTAAATATTCCAGCATATTTTCCATTCAAAAAGTCAAATGGCGCTGCTTCCCTTCTGAGCCCTGCCATGCGCCCAAACAGTGGTTTATGACCACATATGAGGTATCTGTGTACTCAGGAGAAATTGCCCAACAAATTTTAGGATCCAATTTATACTGTTGCCCATGTGAAAATGAAAAAACTGAGGCTAAAAGAAAATTTTTGTGAAAAAAAAAGTACTTTCTTTTTTTTACAGATCAATTTGTGAAGCACCTGGGGGTTCAAAATGATCACTATGCATCTAGATAAGTTCCTTAGGTGGTCTAGTTTCCAAAATGGGGTCACTTGTGGGGGAGCTCCAATGTTTAGGCACACAGGGACTCTCCAAATGTGACATGGCAACCGCTAAATATTCCAGCATATTTTCCATTCAAAAAGTCAAATGGCGCTGCTTCCCTTCTGAGCCCTGCCATGCGCCCAAACAGTGGTTTATGACCACATATGAGGTATCTGTGTACTCAGGAGAAATTGCCCAACAAATTTTAGGATCCAATTTATACTGTTGCCCATGTGAAAATGAAAAAACTGAGGCTAAAAGAAAATTTTTGTGAAAAAAAAGTACTTTCTTTTTTTTACAGATCAATTTGTGAAGCACCGGGGGGTTCAAAATGATCACTATGCATCTAGATAAGTTCCTTAGGGGGTCTAGTTTCCAAAATGGGGTCACTTGTGGGGGGCTCCAATGTTTAGGCACACAGGGACTCTCCAAATGTGACATGGCAACCGCTAAATATTCCAGCATATTTTCCATTCAAAAAGTCAAATGGCGCTCCTTCCCTTCTGAGCCCTGCCGTGCGCCCATACAGTGGTTTATGACCACATATGAGGTATCTGTGTACTCAGGAGAAATTGCCCAACAAATTTTAGGATCCATTTTATCCTGATGCCCATGTAAAAATGAAAAAATTGATGCTAAAAGAAAATTTTTGTTGGAAAAATTAAAATGTCCATTTTTTCCTTACACGTTGCTTTAGTTCCTGTGAAGCACCTGAAGGGTTAATAATCTTCTTGAATGTAGTTTTGAGTAGCTTGAGGGGTGCAGTTTTTATAAAGGTGTCACTTTTGGGTATTTTCTGCCATATAGACCCCTCAAAGTGACTTCAAATGTGAGGTGGTCCCTAAAAAAAATGGTTTTGTAAATTTTGCTGTAAAAATGAGAAATCGCTGGTCAACTTTTAACCCTTATAACTTCCTAACAAAAAAAAATGTTGTTCCCAAAATTGTGCTGATGTAAAGTAGACATGTGGGAAATGTTATTTATTAACTATTTTGTGTCACATAACTCTCTAGTTTAACAGAATAAAAATTAAAAATTTGAAAATTACAAAATTTTCAAAATTTTCGCCAAATTTCCATTTTTTTCACAAATAAACGCAAAAATTATCGACTTAAATTTACCACTAACATGAAGCCCAATATGTCATGAAAAAACAATCTCAGAATCGCTAGGATCCGTTGAAGCGTTCCTGAGTTATTACCTCATAAAGGGACACTGGTCAGAATTGCAAAAAATGGCAAGGTCTTTAAGGTCAAAATAGGCTGGGTCTTGAAGGGGCTAATAAAATGTGTGTAAACTTTTGACTTTGCAGTAAGTAATAAAAATGCCTTAAAACATTCTCTCTCATTATTTTGGGATTTGGCAAATATTAATAATTATGGTAATCCTAATTGACCTAAAACGGGAAATGTTTATTCTAATTTCATGTCAGATAATGAGAAAAACATGCATATGTGTCTTTTTATATAGTGTACAGTATATAAACTTCTGGTTTCAACTGTATGTGTTCCCTTGATATTGATCCAATTTTGTGGATTACACTGCACCATTCTGAGGACATGTTTCATATATACATACACTATTTGCCACTATTCATTGTTAGTTTTCTGCCATCTGGTGGATAACTTTTGTATTGTCTTCCTATTTTCATTGCATTGTATCCCTCATCGGCCTGCTGTTTTTATTGCTCTAACATTTATTTTATTATGTAAGTTGTGTCCTTTAATAAAATATTTATTGGTTGTATATATTTGTTTGATCTTTGGTTATTATGGAGCAACAGTTAAATAATAACTACAAATATCCTTAATCTGTCTGGCATGTTAGGCAAGTCTCTCTCCATAGGGAGAAACATTACCCCTTAGACCTCAGTCAGAGGCCTATCATACAGCCAAATCAGATCTCATGCTTTGCACATGTCTGCAAATTGAGTTTCTTGGTTGGTTTTCATCCTAAGTCATGAGGCAAGGCTAGTTAAATGGGTTGATATTGACTTTTAGGATTGTTACATCTAATAGGTGGCACTAGCATTCAAGTCCTCTTTCTCTCTGTAAAGGTAATATGCATATTTAACTTCACAGAGGAGCATTGGATGGTCTATAAGTCTCCTTACCCTGGCATTCCAACCAGGCCTGGGAAAAGAGGTCGGCAGGGTAGGCGCCTTGAAAATAATCTGAATGTCTGCAGTCGCCCAGCATCTTTCCGGCCGCTGACATTCAGCAGTTACAGGCACACATGGGAGCAGTGTCAGTCACCCCTTCACTAATTCCGTCACTCCCTCCCTGCATTCAACTGTGAATATAATTGCTGTCTGCACTGCTTGGGACAGGAGCAGAGGTGCTTTCATCTCCTTAGCCGCTGAGCTCTCCAAGCAAGACGCCTTGTTGCGCAGCGCAATTAAGTGACATCATTGTGCCATCCAGTGTCAACTACTGCACTTCACAGAAGAGGAGACAGTGAACTGGACCTGGGATTATGTGAGTATGAGGTTATTTTTTTTCTTATTTTAATTCTTTAATTCTTATATGACTGTGCAGGGAGTCATAAAAGCTGTGATGATGGGGTGATAAAATGAGGGGAGGGGCTGTGCTGATGGGCATAATAAAATGAGGGGCTGTGCAGATGAGAGAATAAAATGATAATTTCACACAAGACAGGTTAAACAGTATGGATGACAATAGTCAATTTTTGGAACAAAAAAATTGGTCACCTGTAGCAGGCCAATCTTTTTTTATGTTTCAAACCACCGTAATTTCCCACAAAGCAGATTACACTGTATGAACAACAATACAGTCAATATTTTCAACAACAAAAAAATGTGGTCACCTGCAACAACCTTATATTTAGCAACAGACTGCAAAGCCCTAAGCCCTGCCTAAAGGCTTTATTCAGTCACGCTCCCTGCTCCAGCAGCTGTCCCTAGGCATAGAAACAGCAAAACACAATATTAGCCCTTAGAAGGACTTTTAGTATGATGGTTCAGCATAGTATCACCACTAGAGGACTCTGATTCCTAGAACTGTGCACACAGGCCTGGACAACTACTCTCTCCCTTCGATCAGAACTGTCCCTGAGCTGTGCAATTGCATCAGATTGCTGAGCGTAGTGGCATTAGTCCTTTTATAATCTCTGATAAGGTAATGCGGCCAGGCAATCACAGTAATGCCATTATCAAGATGGTTACGGCATTAAGGTACTGCCACACTACACAATCCCGCTAGCGATCTCGTTAGCGTCGCATACTAATGAGATCGCTAGCGGGATTGTTTCTATATCGCTAGTAGCTACCTAACTTAGCGATGTCGTTAAGGACGCTATCGCGGTTAGCGATCTCCTTAACGACTTTAGCGGTACAAAAGTACCGCTAAATCGCTAAGAAAAGGTGCTACACTTAGCGATTATACTTACCCAGCGGGAGCGCCGGCGATAAAATAGGGTCCGGAACGATTCCAGCGACGAGCGAGATCACAGCAGGAAGCTCGTCGCTGGCAGCTGCCGCACACAACAACATCGCTAACGGGATCGCTAAATAGTGACGTTTTTTAGCGATCCCGTTAGCGATGTTGTTTAGTGTGGCATACCCTTTACAGTGGCTGGCAGGCAATCCCCACATGCTTATTAGATTTGTAACAGGCATCAAACATACAGGGCAAGGATATGATTACTAAATCCGAGCACCAGCCAATGCTCACCGAGTGCTGAGCACCCAGATACTCAAGTGATATCCAAATATGACCAAACACGTTCGCTCATCACTAATAGAGTCGCATTTTCGTTAGAAGCTTCATTAACCCCTTCATAACATCAATTTCCATTTTTGCATTTACATTTTTCCTCCCCGATCCAAAACTTTTTTATTTTTCTGTCCACATAGGCATATGAGTGCTTGTTTTTTAGTGAGAGGAGTTGTATTTTTAAGTGACATCATTCATTTTACCACATAATGTACTGGAAAATGAGAACAAAATTCCAAATAGGGAGAACTTTTGAAAAAAAAAACAATGCTGACATTGTTTTTTGGGAATTGTTTTTATGGTGTACATTTTGTGGTAAAAATGACCTCAAAATATGATTCTCCTCATCAGTATGATTATAATACTGTATGGAGCACTATATGGGGTCATTATATTGTATGGAGAACTATGTGGGCCCATTATACTGCATGGAGGACGATGTGGGGCCATTATACTGCATGGACAACTACACAGAGCCATTATACTTTATGTAGCACTATGTGGGGCAGATTATACTGTATGAAGGACTATGTGGGGCAATTATACTGCATAGAGGACTATGTAGGGCTCATTTTACTGTATGAAGGACCATAGGGGGCCCATTACACTATATTGAGGGATGTATCACAATTGAGGAATCATACTGTGATGGGGTCACTATACTTTGCCAGGGAGTTAAAGGAAGGGGTACAGAACGGTCATCATACTGTTTCTGTGGAGGAACTCACTGTGCGGGTCTCATACTGTGTTTGGGGCACTTCTGTTAGCATCAAGCTTGATTATGTGTATTATTCAAGGTTTGTTTACACATACATATTACATACACTGCTCAAAGAAATAAAGGGAACACTCAAATAACACATCCTAGATCTAAATGAATGAAATATTCTCACTGAATACTTTGTTGTGTACAAAGTTGAATGTGCTGTCCACATAATCACACAAAAATCATCAATGGAAATCAAATTTTTTAACCAATGGAGGCCTTGATTTGGAGAGACCCCCCAAAATGAAAGTGGAAACAAGTCAAAATGAAAATCAAAACAAGACAAAATTAAAGTGGAAACAAGTCAAATTGATGCTCAGTATTGTGTATAGCCTCCACGTGCCTGTATGACCTCCCTACAATGCCTGGGCATGCTCCTGATGAGGTTGCGGATGTTCTCCTGAGGGATCTCCTCCCAGACCTGGACTAAAGCATCCGTCATCTCCTGGACAGTCTGTGGACAGTCTGTTGGTGGATGAAGCGAGACATGCTGTCCCAGATGTGCTCAATTGGATTCAGGTCTGGGGAATGGGCAAGCCAGTCCATAGCCTCAATGCCTTCCTCTTGCTGGAACTGCTGACACACTCCAGCCACATGAGGTCTGGTATTGTCCTGCATTAGGAGGAACCCAGGGCCAATCGCACCAGCATATGGTCTCACAAGGGGTCTGAGGATCTCATCTTGGTACCTAATGGCAGTCAGACTACCTCTGGTGAGCACATGGAGGGCTGTGCGGCCCTCCAAAGAAATGCCATCCCACACCATTACTGACCCACTGCCAAACCGGTCATGCTGAAGGATGTTGCAGGCAGCAGATCGCTCTCCACGGCGTCTCCAGACTCTGTCATGTCTGTCACATGTACTGAGTGTGAACCTGCTGCCTGCCGATATGTTGTGATCTTCTCCTACTGGTCTCTCAAGCGGGTAACCTCTTGAAATATCTCTGTAGTTGGGAGCCAGCGGGTTCCATGGCCTGAGAAATCTGTAACAAATGGTAATGGAGGCACAGATGGTGAAGTTCACATTCGTTTATTGAACTTTTCATGGAACCACGGGACCACTGCCTGGGGGGCTCCGAAGGGGGCGTGACTAAGCGAGTACCAGACTCCCATAGTAAGACCCCTCGAACAGGGTCACACTGGGAAGTTCATGAGATGCAAAGTGCTACCTCCAGTTAGACCCCTGGTTCGTGGAAGATGACTCGGCTGGACTCGCGGGCATGCAGGTTCAGCAAGTAGTGGAGAACCAGGTGGCTGAGAAATGGCTGAAGCTTGTAGCGGACAGCAGCAGGCACGGAGAGAGGCAGGTAGAGCTGGCATTGTCATGGAGGATACACTGAGGAGACAAACGGGTGATTCAAAACAAGTCTAAATGCAGTCTTGCTGCTTAATGGCAATGCGCTACCTTAAATTTCAGTTGGTTATGCAGCCCACATGAAAGAAACCTATGAAAACATGAAACAACTGTTGAGGTTCCTGAATCATGATCAATATTTGTGGCCCCTCTGACTTCAAGATGTTTGCCCTCTTACTTGGTCTCCAAGGTGGATATCCAAAGTACTGTTGATTCCTGTGTGAGTGGGATAGTCGTGCAAGAGAATATCAATACAATAAAAGAGACTGGCCCCTCTGACGTTCACTTCAACCATGGAGTAAAGATATCCCGCATCCAGCTCTTGTTGACCCACATAAGATTTTGTTACCACTATTGCATATCAAGTTGGGCCTAAAGAACTTTGTAAAGGCGCTGGATAAAAATGCAAAAGCATTCAAATATCTCATTAATACAATTTCCAAGGTTGAGTGAACCAAAGATAAAGAATGGAATTTTTATTGGAGCCCAGATTTATAAGCTTCTTCAAGATGATGTGACTCTCTGTTTTTTTGTAGGGCAAGAAAAAGGCTGTATCGGTAGTATTTGCATTAGTGGTAACTATTTCTTGGGGAAACTCAAGAGCAGATAACTATAAAGACTTGGCTGAGAATCCCTTCAAAATACAGGTGCTTCTCACAAAATTAAAATATCATCAAAAAGTTAATTTATTCAAGTTCTTCAATATAAAAAGTGAAACTCATATATTATATAGAGTCATTGCAAACAGAGTGATCTATTTCAAGTGTTTATTTCTGTTAATGTTGATGATTATATCTTACAGCCAATGAAAACTCAAAAGTCATTATCTCAGTAAATTAGAATAACAAAAACACCTGCAAAGGCTTCCTAAGCTTTTAAAAAGGTCTCTTAGTCTGTTTCAGTAGGCTTCACAATCATGGAGAAGACTGCTGACTTGACAGATGTCCAGAAGGCAGTCATTGACACACTCCACAAGGAGGGTAAGCCACAAAAGGTCATTGCTAGAGTTGAGCGATACTTTCCGATATCCAAAAGTATCGGAATCGGAATGGTATCGCCGATACCCCAAAAATATCGGCGATACCCGATACCGATACCGGAAATCCAATGTAAGTCTATGGGAACAAAATATCGGAATTAAAAAAAGCCCATTCTTGCCTTGTTGGTTAATTGTACATGAAGGAAAACAACAAAGAGTAATGTAGAATGTATTGGGGGAGGTTGAGGAGACATTAAAGGCATAGATGTTTAACCCAATCAAATGGAATAGCATTAATATTTTTTTTTTAAAGATGTTCGGATTGACGAAGAACTTGACAATGTTGTTAACCTTTTTTCTATTTTGGCAAATATGTATGTTTCACAACTTCCATGCTCTTCACCTTTTTAACTTTTGCCACACTTTCTCCTTCATAATCTTCAGCAGCATCATCTTTTTCATCAAATTATTCTTCATCTTCACCTTCTTTATCTTCTTTTTAAACTTATTCCTATTCATCTTTTTGTTAACATTACTCATATTGTTCTTATTAAACTATTATTCTTCTTCATATTCTACTTCTTCATCTTGTTCCTCTTCATCTTCTTCATCATATTCTTATTTGTGACAGAGATTCCTGTACTTGTAATCTTTAAAAGTATGAATATTTCATTCTTGCGTTCTTGCTGTCACAAAAGATTTAAATTACAACAGTATTTGTCCGTGTTCAGTTTAGCCTGCAGCAGAAGGCATTTTCCAGGGGCACCACGAGGAGGAACGGACTCACCCCCATACACTGCTTAGTCTTCTTCTGCTTATAATTTAGAGCATATATTTAGCTCTTCATTTTTGTCTTATACTTCATGTTCTTCTGCTTTTTGATCTTCTGCTTATTGTTCTTCTGTCTCTTGTTCTGTATCTTGTAGTTTGTCTTAACCTTCTTTGTCCTGTTGGTGATCTTCTGGGTAATCTTTTATTTCTTCTTTGTGATGGTGTTCAGGCTGGTTGGCTTGATGCTCGTCGTCCTTGTGGTCGTCATCTTCTTCGGGGTGGTCATCAGGGTCGTCGTCTTCATTGTTGGAGATCCCGAGTGATTACCCAAAAAAACATTTCAAAAATCTTCAATTTGTAAATGTAGCTGAAGGTACAAGAAGGCTGACTAACTTCCGCGAACCAGCTGACGTTACTGGAACGCGGACGGGTATCAGATGGTACAAGAGACAATGGAAGTAACGAGGACCAGCTGACTGTGCTGGAACCCGGAGGGGCAGCAGAAGGAAAAGAGCCAATGGCACAACCGAGGACCAGCTGACGTTACTGGGACACGGTTACTAAGCAGGAGGTACCTGTGCTCCAAAGCACTACCAAGGACCAGCAGAGTTGCTGGAACTCGATACCGAGATGGAGGCACTAGGCCAAAGGCACTGCGGAGAACCAGTTGACGGTACTGGAACCCGGACGTGTACCAGAAGGCTACCATGAAATGCAAGTTACAGGACCGCAGACCGTGCTTAACCGAATGCACAGAAGGATGTTGTCCATTGTCACAACGAGACCAGCTTTAGTTACTATCCACAGACTAACAAGGAAGTACCTAACTGAGCACCAAAGCACTACGCAACCAGCAATGTACTGCAGACAACTGATTACGAGATGGAGGCATCTAGCCAAAGCACTGCGGGTAACCAGTGGCGGTATCAGGAACCCGGCAAGTACTTCCGAGAAGGCTACCCAATGAGAAAGAAAGTGTGAGGCAGCATGCCGTCTGCCGTACACACACAGGCCACAGTGGGTGCTTGTCCTATTGTCACAACGGAAACAGCCTTTATTTACATATCCCACAGCACACATAGGAATGACCTAAACTGCAGGCACCATAGAGTCGGCTAACCAGAATGCAACATGACAGGACAACTTATTGGAGGCTAATTGACGTTGACACTGCCAGGAAACAGCTGTCGTGCTGTAACCAGGCTGGGCAGGAGTCAGTACCCGTGCCAAGTACTTCCGAGCAACAACTGGCGGTGTTGGAGCCCAGGGATGAGAAGAGAACAGGGTGGAGGCAGCATGACTTTTTGCCGTACACACAGCAGGGGAACAGCTGACATTACTGAACCCCAGTAACACAAGACCAAGTGTTGACTGTGCTAACAGCACTTCCAGGCAACAACTGGCGGTGTTGGAGCCCAGGGTCAAGGAGGATGTTTAAATACTAGATCAAGTATTTTCCTTGTTACGTGTCAATTTTAAATGTCTATACTCCAAAGAAGAGAAAGATAACCTTTACTATCATAAGATGATGATTTCATTTAAAAAAATATATAGATAAATAAAGAATTGACAAACATAAATGCATACATTAACATGTTGAACAGCAATGCAAACCACAAACTAAATTAGTTAAGGAATCTGCTATACGGTTGTACATAAAAGCATACAACTACATATCTGAATCCATTAATGATGGATAAGTAACAGTATGTACACCATTTTTATTGTATAGACAATGAATGTCTGACTTCAAAACATCATCAGCATTACAAGTTATCAGTGACATTAATAAAATGTTACATTTGCTGAATAATGTCACTAAACAGTTTATAAAAATTAGACAATTACCATCAGGTAATACTCATAATATGTGCCAATAATCATTTTTCTTAACAAACATAACCTTTAAAAAGTGCATAGTGCATAGTGAAAATTGCTATTTATGCCTGACTGTGGACTTGCAAGCATGACAACGGATAGATAAGGTATATATAGATGAGACTGCATAGCCACAGATGGTGAATGGCGATGTAATACTGTACCACAATAAAGTGTGCGTCACTACTACCTAATTATTTTTTTTTACATAGCTTTATAAACAGGGTACGTGCATGTATGCTTGCGCCTTTGTTTGGACGCACAGACTGCTTTCCTGCTGTGACGCGTTGGGTAGTGAACAGTTGTGTGCAGTGTTCACTGCAGTCTCTGCGGAATAAGCACACTTAGGCCTTATAACTTTTCAGGCTTTCTTTATCAATCTACCAAGATGAAGAAGGCAGGGAGTAAGGCACGTGGTCGTGGACGTGGAGTTTCAGCAGGAGAGGACGTGGGGATTATGTGGCTGCTGCCGCCCCCAGTGACACAGCATCCACCAGTTTTCCCCGTGAACGTTCCTTTATGCGCACTTTTGTAGGAGGTCGGCGTAACCCCCTGCTGCGGGAAGAACAAATTGAAGCCGTTGTTGGTTGGATGTCAGCCAATTCATCAACTTCAATTGCTTCCACCTCCTCTCAGGACCACAGCACTGTTGAGCAACCATCTGTCTCTTCACCGCCTGCCAAATTGCCCAGGCAGTCAGACATTTCTGTACAGGAGCAAGCTGAGTCTCTGTTTCTGTTCTCAGAATCTGTTGGCTTGCAAACAGGGGCCCAGCCAAGCAGCATTCTGGAATATGAAGAAGAGGGAGTATGCAGTGATGCGCAACAGCTGTGTCTCTCTGAATCTGAAGAGGCGGGTGAGACAGTGCCGATGGTCAGCACACCGCAGAACGCATCTGATGATGAGACTCAGGTGCCAGTTTATGTTGAGCATGGTGCTGGCCAGACCACCCAACAGCAGCAGGTGTTGGAAGAGGTAGTGGAGATGATGAGGTCCAAGACCCAACATGGCGTGAGGAACAGGAAGGTGGTGGGAGCAGCTCAGAGGAATAATAATAATAATAATATTTATTTATATAGCGCCATCATATTCCGCAGCGCTTTACAGTTTAGCAGTTTCAGAACAGAAGTCATAAGTAACAACGTTAACAATACAATAATTAAAGGAAAATAAGTCGCCCCTGCTCGTGATAGCTTACAATCTACAATGAGGTGGGGGAGATACAAAGTATAGGTGTTTATATACAATGGTGCATTTACAATGATGGTCCAGTCATCTTAAGGGAGTGACGGATGGAGATAGTGAATGGGCTAGGGCGCTTCTAAGAGTCTCATTGTAGTGCTGAACAGCCAGATCAGGACAGGAAAAATAGGAGTTTGGGGGACAGTGATGAGTGTAGGGAATCTGAAAGTGTCTGAGGGTTAATGGCTTTTAGATATCTGAATGTGTGGTAGGTAGTAGTGCGCTGGGGTGGTGGAGGATTTGTGAGCGTGAAGGAGAGAATGTTGTGGTCAGACAGTGGAAGCGGTGAGTTATTTAGGTGGGAGATTGAACAGAGGCGGACAAAGACCAGGTCAAGGGTGTTAGCATCCTTGTGTGTCTCAGAGGTTGAAAGCTGTGAGAGGCCTAGAGAAGTGGTTAGTGATAGAAGGAAGATAGAGGAAGACATTGCCCCAACGGTACAAACAGGATGGAGAGTTAGGCTGCAGACTCGGTTGCCTGTAGCCTCCAGTTTGCCACCTGTTCGGAGCAGTTGTCTTCCAAAAGTCAAAACGTGCGCTCCCAGGACTTGCACTGCGTGGTCCTTTTTGGTCACACTTGTAGATGATATTTGCTATGTCAAATGCTAGCTGTGTAATCAAAAAGTAAAAAGAGGTAAAAGTGTCATTAACCTCAATACCACTAATATGTGGAAACATGTGCGGACAAAGCACGTAGTTGAGTTACAAAGACACACTGGAGATGTAGGCCAACCTACAGCAGCACCTACATCTTAAGGTCGTGTTGAAGCCTCTTCATCAAGCTCACACACAGCTGGTTCTGCTTCCTCACAGGATCGCCATGGAAGAACCTCGGTCACTGTTGTCCAGAGACAAAGTGTTATTTCACCCACAGCAGCAAGTTCCCTGTCATCCTCACACTCCAAGGACACAAAACATATCAGGATTGGGGGTGAGGGGACCATGCACATCAGGGTTGGGGGTGAGTGGACCATGTACATCAGGATAGGGTGTGAGGGTAACCATGCATATCAGAGTTGGAGGGTGAGGGGGGACCATGCATATCAGGATTGGGGGTGATGGACCATGCATACCAGGATTGGGGGGTGAGTGGATCATGCACATCAGGATTGACGGTGAGGAGACCATGCACATCAGGATTGGGGGGTGATGGGACCATGCACATCAGGAATGGGGGGAGGGGACCATGCACATCAGGATTGGGGTGAGGGGACCATGCACATCAGGGTTGGGGGATGAGGGGACCATGCACATCAGGATTGGGGGTTAGGGGACCATGCACATCAGGATTAGGGGGTGAGAGGACCATGCACATCAGGATTGGGGGGTGAGGGGGCCATGCACATCAGGATTGGGGGTGAGGGGACCATGCACATCAGGATTGGGGGGTGAGAGGACCATGCATATCAGGATTGGGGGGTGAGGGGACCATGCACATCAGGGTGAGGGGGGACCATGCATATCAGGATTGGGGGGTGATGGGACCATGCACATCAGGATTGGGGGGTGAGGGGACCATGCACACCAGGATTGGGGGGTGAGGTGACCATGCATGCCAGGATTGGGGGGTGATGGGACCATGCATACCAGGATTTGGGGGTGAGTTGATCATGCACATCAGGATTGAGGGTGAGGGGACCATGCACATCAGGATTGGGGGGTGAGGGACCATGCACATCAGGATTGGGGGGTGAGGGGACCATGCACATCAAGATTGGGGGTGAGGGAACCAGGCACATCAGGGTTGGGGGGTAGGGGACTATGCACATCAGGATTGAGGGGTGAGGGGACCATGCACATCAGGATTAGGGGGTGAGAGGACTATGCATTCCAAGATTGGGGGGTGAGGGGACCATGCATGCCAGGATTGGGGGGTGATGGGATCATGCATACCTGCTCGTGATAGCTTACAATCTACAATGAGGTGGGGAGATACAAAGTATAGGTGTTTATATACAATGGTGCATTTACAATGATGGTCCAGTCATCTTAAGGGAGTGACGGATGGAGATAGTGAATGGGCTAGGGCGCTTCTAAGAGTCTCATTGTAGTGCTGAACAGCCAGATCAGGACAGAAAAATAGGAGATTGGGGGCAGTGATGAGTGTAGGGAATCTGAAAGTGTCTGAGGGTTAATGGCTTTTAGATATCTGAATGTGTGGTAGGTAGTAGTGCGCTGGGGTGGTGGAGGATTTGTGAGCGTGAAGGAGAGAATGTTGTGGTCAGACAGTGGAAGCGGTGAGTTATTTAGGTGGGAGATTGAACAGAGGCGGACAAAGACCAGGTCAAGGGTGTTAGCATCCTTGTGTGTCTCAGAGGTTGAAAGCTGTGAGAGGCCTAGAGAAGTGGTTAGTGATAGAAGGAAGATAGAGGAAGACATTGCCCCAACGGTACAAACAGGATGGAGAGTTAGGCTGCAGACTCGGTTGCCTGTAGCCTCCAGTTTGCCACCTGTTCGGAGCAGTTGTCTTCCAAAAGTCAAAACGTGCGCTCCCAGGACTTGCACTGCGTGGTCCTTTTTGGTCACACTTGTAGATGATATTTGCTATGTCAAATGCTAGCTGTGTAATCAAAAAGTAAAAAGAGGTAAAAGTGTCATTAACCTCAATACCACTAATATGTGGAAACATGTGCGGACAAAGCACGTAGTTGAGTTACAAAGACACACTGGAGATGTAGGCCAACCTACAGCAGCACCTACATCTTAAGGTCGTGTTGAAGCCTCTTCATCAAGCTCACACACAGCTGGTTCTGCTTCCTCACAGGATCGCCATGGAAGAACCTCGGTCACTGTTGTCCAGAGACAAAGTGTTATTTCACCCACAGCAGCAAGTTCCCTGTCATCCTCACACTCCAAGGACACAAAACAGCCATCGGTAGCACAGGCATGGGATAAAAGATGGCCATACTCGGCAAACCATCCACGAGCACAGGCTCTGAATGCTGGCATTGCAAAACTCGTGTCCCTTGAAATGCTGTCATTCAGGCTGGTGGAGACTGACACTTTCCGTAATTTAATATCATTGTCAGTCCCACAATACAATGTGCCAAGCACATTTCATTTCAGCAGGCAAGCCATCCCTGGTCAGCAAAAGCACGTTGATGGAAAAATTAAACATGCGCTACTAAACGCCGTCAGTAGCAAGGTCCACCTGACCACCAATGCGTGGAACAGTACCCATTATTATGATCTGCTACAAGCACTAAGGAAAGAAGGGAATTCTGTCCCTACAATAGAACTAAGCTGAATCCCTACGATGTAACGGGGAACCTGATCCTGTGACCAGACCCGCTAAAGTCCTCAGCTAGTCTGAACGAAGACCTATAGTTGCGAGGGAGGAATCCCTACAAAATCTAGGGACTGGGAGAAAAGGTGGACACCTCCTAACAGAAATTGTAGCAGTGATAATTAAACAGAAAACAAAATACTTAGAGATCCTAACATCAAGCAAAACTGACTGAGTAAGGCACCTAAGCACCCGGCTAGCTTAAGAGTAGATAATACAATGAAGACCAGCAAAGCCAGAAGGGCGGATCCAGACTAAATAGGGAAAAAGGTCATGTGACAAGCAAACTGAAACAAAACCTAACAAGAGGGTTCTAACACCCATGGCCAGGGACGATACCTTTCCCTCACTGCCCATTGGGTCAATGTTGGTGAGCCGGGTACTGATCTTGCGTTTGGCGCTGTACATGTTCTGCCAACTCCAAGGATTGCAGGAATCAAGTCTGTACACATTGACTCCTCCTCCTACTCCAGTTCCTCAGAATCATCGCTGCAGGACCCGTCACGGTCTACCTCCACATGGACCCATGAACGCTAACCTGTTGCGACCGATATGAGCACAGCCGTGGCCAAACGTCAACAGGCCGTCCTGAAATTAATTTCCATGGGGAATGGAAGCCACACAGCGCAGGAGCTCTGGAATGCCATCAAGCAGGAGAGCGACGTGTGGTTTTTGTCAGCGAATCTCTCCAGCCAGGCTTGGTAGTGTGTGACAATGGCCGAAATCTTGTGGCAGCTCTGGGCCTTGGCAACCTCACTCACATACCATGTCTGGCACATGTGCTGAACTTGGTCATGCAGAGTTTTTTGAGGGACTATCCGGATCTTGATGCACTGCTGCACAAGGTCCGCCTACAGTGCGCTCCCTTGCGACGTTCCAGCATGGCCAGATCGCTGATTGCAGCTCTGCAACGCTGATTTTGCCTTCCTGAACATCGCATCATATGTCATGTACCCACCAGCTGTAATTACACGTTACATATGTTGGAGCGGTTGTGTGAGCAGCAGCCAACAGTAATGGAGTATCAGCTGCATCAGGCGCAATCAACTCGCAATTTGCGCTGTTCACACTTCACCAGTACTGAGTGTGCCTCTATAATAATAATAATAATCTTTATTTATATAGCGCCAAAATATTCCGCAGCACTTTACAGTTTAACAGTTTCAGAACACAAGTCATAAGTAACAACGTTAACAATACAATAATTAAAGCAATATAAGCCGCCCCTGCTCGTGAGAGCTTACAATATACAATGAGTGGGGGATATACAAAGTACAGGTATTTATATACAATGGTGTATTTACAATGATGGTCCAGCCATTTTGAGTGAGTGATGGATGGATGGAGATAGTGAATGGGCTACACACACAGACTTACACATAGAATGACTTTGATTAGTGAATGTGATAGGCCGCTGTGAACAAATGTTTTTTGAGTGAAACCATGCTAATTGCGGATAGTCCTAATTTCTTGGGGTAGAGCATTCCAGAGGATTGGCGCAGCACGGGAGAAGTCTTGGAGTCGGGAGTGGGAGGTACGGATTAGTGCAGAGGTTAGTCGAAGGTCGTTTGCAGAGCGCAGCAGTCGGTTAGGCCGATAGATAGAAATGAGGGAGGAGATGTAGGGGGGTGCTGCACTGTGGAGAGCTTTGTGGGTGAGAACCAGTACTTTGAATCGGATACTATAATGAATGGGCAGACAGTGTAAGGACTGGCGAAGGACTCTATGAAGGACATCTGCCACGTTTTGCGTGCGTTTGATGAGTCAACGCGGATGGCGAATGCAGATGATGCACTAGTCAGCCTGACTGTCCCCCTTATCTGCTTGCTTAAAAAAACACTGCAAGCACTAACGGATGAGGTTTGGGAAGAGGTGGAGGATGAGGAGTCACAAATTCCATCACCTTCTGGACAGTCAGCGCAATGTGCTTCCTCACAAAGGGCTGGGCAGGGCTCACTTTGTGAGGAGGAGTCAATGGAGGAGGAAGACATCGCTCCAGAGGAGGTACACAACGCTGTAGTCAGTATGTATAGCGAGGGTGGGGTGCGGTGATGCAGAGCAGGCAGAGATGACGCCTCTTGCAGGGACAGCGTTTCTTGGCCAGTTGGGAGTCTGCAGCACATGGTTGATTTCATGCTGCAGTGCCTGAGAAACGACCGCCGCATCGCCCACATTCTCACCACGTCTGATTATTGGGTGTCCACCCTCCTAGACCCTCGCTACCGGTACAAGTTACAAAGTCTCATCACACCGTTGAACCGTGAGCGTAAAATGCGGGAGTACCAAGACACACTGGTGCAATACATAATGTTCTCCATTCCAGCCGAGAGCACTGCTGCTGCTACTGCTTTAGCAAAGCAGCTCTGTGCGTCGAGGCAGTGGAGACAGCTCTGCAACAAGAGGGAGCACAAGCAGCGCCTCTGCACAGGGCAAGATGATTTGGTAGCTGAGGAGAGCAGGCAAAAAAGGCAATACACCAGAGAGGTTGTAATCTATGGGATTGCAGTACCCTGAATAACCACCACAACTAAAGGCAGCCGTGGAGCGTACCTACGTTGGTCCTAGACGCCTCGTCACAGCCTGAGAAGCTAACTACACCTAAAGATAGAAAGAGGAAAGCTATCTGGCCCGGAGCAGATCCCCAAAGAACATAGAAAGCCCCCAAACATGTAATGGCGGTTACACAAGAAGAAATACTGACACAGACACAAAATAGTATGAGCAAACGTTGGTGCCCAAACTTTCTAAATAGAAAAGGATAGGAAGGGCACTTACTGCAATCGAAAAAAACACTGATAAGTACCAACTATACTAATTACAAAAACAGCTGAGATCACACGACCTCTACCACCTAAATTAGTTCTCTGGTGTAACAAAAAATAAACAGCAGCCACTGAAAAACTGGAAAAGGCAAATGAACAAACAACAGTGGCTGAACTAAACTGAGAGGAGCACGAGCCCCCCAAAGGGGACACGGCACACCCCCACAGAACTGCAGTACAAAATGCAAAAAACAAGCACAAAAAAATAAAATAAGGCAATGTCTTATCTGTTAGCAAAACATGCAGGCACGAAACAGCAAGCTGCAAAGTGTACAGGAATCAAAGATGAGACCAGAACAATTGATCACCGGCAACCGTGATGGGAGGGAACCTCCCTTATATAAGACCAGTCACTAACAACGGATCTCCAATCTTCACAATCTTCATTGGATAGTTCTGTACTGTTTGTAACCACCAGAGGGAGATTGTTCTCAGAATTCATTTTTAGCACATTCACAACAGCAAGACCAGTATGTTACAAATGTGGCAAAGTTTTGTGGCAGCGCCACCAATGTCTACACCATCCGAGACGGCTCCAGTCAGCAGGAGGCAACGTTTCCGTAAGATGGTGACAGACTACATGTCTTGCCCTCTCAGTGTATTCCCAGATGGCTCTTCCCCATTCAAGTTTTGGGTCTGTAAGCTGGATACATGGCCAGAGCTTAGCCAGTATGCATTGGAGGTGCTGGCTTGCCCTGCTGCCAGTGTATTATCGGAGCGCTTCTTTAGTGATGCAGGTGGTGTACTAACAGACCGTTGCATGCGACTATCCTCCGATAATGTAGACCGGATTCATTTTCTGAAAATGAACAAGTCATGGATCTGGCCTGAATTTGACTGTCCGGTTTCAGATTACATAACTGGTTGGCAACGTTATCCATGTCTCCTGTTATGTTCATCTTTCTACCACCTGAACTCTACTCCCTGGGCTACAACACTGCCAGTTGCTGCTTAGAAGTGTCGTGTCCACAGACCAATACACAAGCTATAGTGTTAGTGTGGTTCAGTAACGCCTGCTGTTCCCCTGCTGTGTGTCTGGCAAAAATGAATGCTGCTAACTCCAAATTAAACTTCAAACATCTCATACTAGGCCTCTGCCTACACCCTCCTTGACCCTGGGTTTCAACACCGCCAGTTGCTGGTCACAAGTGTTGGATGCACAGCTCAAAACAATCGCTGATGTGTTTGTGGGGTTCAGTAACGCCTGCTGTTCCCCTGCTGTTTGTCCGGCAAAAATGAATGCTAGCTAGATACACATGTTGAATAAAACATTACATGTTAAAGTGGCTACTGCTACACATAGATAAGAGGCTACACCCTTAGTTCTAAGCTGTAAACAAGTGAAACGTCACCTTTAAAACCATAAAATTATTAGTCTTTGTCACAAATCTGTACCAAAATAATTGTGACCTATTACTGCAGATATCCACATGTTGAACACAAATGCTAACACAAAAGCCTACCTATGCTATAGGGTACTGATGGTGAACCTTCTCACTACATAACTTAGACAAATCAAACTCACAGCATGCCTCAAATGCTGCAATGTTGGAAGTGCATAATTTGGTTAGAACTTTGACAACACCTGCAGTGCAAAGGTTAGCCTTCAGTGTTCTTGGCTTTTACATAAAAGCATACAAGTAAATATAATAATCCATTGCTGATTAAGGGACGTGATGTACACCTGTAATATTGTGCAAACAATTGATGTAGGACTAGTCCTCTTCAACATTACTTATATTTGTGTCATTAGAAAAAATACATATTTAATTACAAATGTAACAACCCATATCATAAAGGTCCATCATGTAAACATGACAATTGGTAACAAAAATCATACATTACCTTGTTAAAGTCAATAGTGCGTAGTCACAATAGCAAAATATATACCTGAAAGTGGTGCTGAAACAACGACAACTGATAGAAAAGGTGAATGATATCTACTTATCAGAATGAATAGCGACACATGTACAATGTCGATATAATACTGTAGCTTAACAAAAAGGCTGTTTTCAACCAATGTATTGTATACGGATGGAAGCGCGTCACACTAGTAGATTTTAGTTATTTGAAATAGAATGTAGCATCACCAATTTGAGAAAAATGTCAAGGATGAGACAGTGAGACACGCTCAGCAGAGTACAAGCAGCAGTGTTTGAAGAAGTAACTGGAGCGTGATCTGCACTCAAAAAAAAAAAAAACCTCACAGACTAGAGTGAACACTGCACACAACTGTTCACTATCTCTGAAAGCCTCCTTTGTGGGCTTCTATACTGTTTGCAACCAATGTATTGTATACGGATGGAAGCACGTCACACTAATAGATTTGTTTTTTTTGAAATATAATGTAGCAGCAACAATTAGAGAAAAATGTCAAGGATGAGACAGTGAGACATGCTCAGCAGAGTACAAGCAGCGGTGCTTGAAGAAATAACTGGAGCGGGATCTGAATTAAAAAATTGAAAACCTCTGAGTACAGTAAACACTGCACACAACTGTTCACTATCTCTGAAAGCCTCCTTTGTGGGCTTCTATACTGTTTGCAACCAATGTATTGTATACGGATGGAAGCACGTCACACTAATAGATTTTAGTTATTTGAAATAGAATGTAGCAGCACCAATTAGAGAAAAATGTCAAGGATGAGACAGTGAGACACGCTCAGCAGAGTACAAGCAGCAGTGTTTGAAGAAGTAACTGGAGCGTGATCTGCACTCAAAAAAAAAAAAAACCTCACAGACTAGAGTGAACACTGCAACACAACTGTTCACTATCTCTGAAAGCCTCCTTTGTGGGCTTCTATACTGTTTGCAACCAATGTATTGTATACGGATGGAAGCACGTCACACTAATAGATTTGTTTTTTTGGAAATATAATGTAGCAGCAATAATTAGAGAAAAATGTCAAGGATGAGACAGTGAGACACGCTCAGCAGAGTACAAGCAGCAGTGTTTGAAGAAGTAACTGGAGCGTGATCTGCACTCAAAAAAAAAAAAAACCTCACAGACTAGAGTGAACACTGCACACAACTGTTCACTATCTCTGAAAGCCTCCTTTGTGGGCTTCTATACTGTTTGCAACCAATGTATTGTATACGGATGGAAGCACGTCACACTATAATTTCAATTGAATGGAGCAGCAAGAATTACAGTAAAGAAAAAAAAAAGAGTCTGTGAGTGACACGTGCAGATGCCTACAAACAGCGTTGGATGCAGAGCAAACTGCAGCGTCACCTGCACTCTCACACACACACCTTGCACAGAGCTGTTAAAACAACACTGCAAGGCAAAAGGAAGCTTTACACAGCGGTTGGTAAACTAGCCTGCCTAGAGCACAGTACACAAAATCGCAATCTCTAACTGTCCCTCAGAGTCAGCAGAGCAGCGTTCTGTCCCTAACTGAATTCACAGCACAGTGACGCTAAAATGGCGGCGGCGCCTTTTATAGTGCATTCTGACATCATTTCAGCATCCAATCACAGCCATGCCATTAGTTAACATGACCGCAGCAGTACAGGATGTGCCCACACTTCTTAGGATTCCTCATTGGCTGACTAAAATCACATTGCCTCTCAAAGAATTATGGGAACTTCCGATTCCGGTATACGATATATGGAAAAAATCGGAACTAAGTATCGGAATTCCGATACAGCGAATATCGGCCGATACCCGATACTTGCGGTATCGGAATGCTCAACTCTAGTCATTGCTATAGAAGACAGCTGTTCACAGAGTGCTGTATCCAAACATATTAATGGAAGTTGAATGGAAGGAAATAGTGTGGTAGAAAAAGGTGCACAAGCAAAAAGAAAAGGCCATTCAAAAATTGGGGGGAGATTCACAAGGAGTGGACTGCTGCTGGAGTCATTGCTTCAAAAGCCACCACACACACAGACATATCCAGGACATGGGCTACAAGTGTTGCATTCCTTGTGTCAAGCCACTCATAACCAATAGACAACGTCAGCAGCATCTCACCTGGGCCAAGGAGAAAAAGAACTGGACTGTTGCTCAGTAGTCCAAGGTGTTGGTTTCCGATGAAAGTAAATTTTGCATTTCATTTGGAAATCAAGGTCCCAGAGTCTGGAGGAAGAGTGGAAAGGCACACAATTCAAGCTGCTTGAGGTCTAGTATGAAGTTTCCACAATCAGTGATGGTTTGGGGAGCCATGTCATCTGCTGGTGTAGGTCCACTGTGTTTTATCAAGACCAAAGTCAGTGCAGCCGTCTACCAGGAAATTTTAGAGCACTTCACGCTTCCCTCTGCCGACAAGTTTTTTGGAAATGGAATTTTCATTCTCCAGCAGGACTTGGCACCTGTCCACACTGCCAAAACTACCAATGCTTGGTTTAAAAACAAGAGTATCACTATGCTTGATTGGCCAGCAAACTCGCCTGACCTTAACCCCATAGAGAATTTATGGGGTACTGTCAAGAGGAAGATTAGAGACACCAGACCCAACAATACAAACAAGCTGAAGGCTGCTATCAAAGCAACCTGGGCTTCCACAACACCTCAGCAGTGCCACAGGCTGATCGCCTCCATGCCACACTGCATTGATGCAGTAATTGATGTAAAAGGAGCCCCAACCAAGTAATGCGTGCATTTACTGAACATACATTTTAGTAGGCCAACATCTCGGATTTTAAAATCATTTTTCAAGCTGGTGTTATAAAGGATTCTAATTTACTGAGAAAATGACTTTTTGGGTTTTCATTCGCTGTTAGCCATAATCATCAACATTAACAGAAATAAACACTTGAAATAGATCACTTTGTTTGTAATGACTCTATCTAATATATGAGTTTCACTTTTTGTATTGAAGATCTGAAATAAATTAACTTTTTGATAATATTCTAATTTTGTGAGAAGCACCGGTATATAAGGATCTTGTCTGTAACATGTGCTTAAAGATTCATTTCTTACATTCACATCTAGATGTAATTCCATCAAACTGCGCAGCAGGGAGCGACGAGCACGGTGAGAGATTTCACCAAGATATTGCAGCTACGGAGAAAAGATATCAAAGAAAATGTAATCCATTAATGATTACTGTTGGACATTTTTAGGAGATGATCCGATGAAGGAGTACAAGAGACAAGCAAAAAAGAGTTTTCACTGAATGAAAACCAAAATTTGTACTGCAATTTCTGTAACTGCTGCTAAGTTTCCTCTTAAAAAAAAAATCAGAAAATTGGTATAAGAAAATATTTTGCATCTTTGTATTTGCAAAAATAATAATGTTTCAAAGTATTGAAGCTTTTTTGCATTAATTATATGCAACAGTAAAGGGAAAACTCTTTGATATCATAGAAACAAGCCAACTAAAAATTCATAGTCAAATTTGAATTCAGGAGGTCAAAATAATAAAAAATGGTCCATTTCATAACTAAACCTGACAACTTTTGAAAATATGTAGAACAGTTCTTTTTAATCCAATCCAATCAACAAAGTCTGTAAAAGAATCTTTAATTCACAGGTCCCTTATTTTCTACAGTAAGCTCTGCTTTGTAACAATTACTGATTCCTGCATTTTTACCATTGCTCTGACCTTTGCCTTGTAAACAACCTACATTTTATTATACGTTATCTGACTCATAACTTTGCTTTGATTGCATAATGTATTTACTTCTCTTGTTTTGTAACCAGTTGCATACCAGACCATACTTGGTGGCAGTGATCAACCTACTTAGCAACACTAGACACTATTATGGTTTATATTCAATCCATAGGTCAAAACTTGTGGCTGCAACACTGGTTTTGAAAATCAAATATTAGTTTAACGGGGTGGTCCAAAACTAATACTGACTTAATCCTAGATTTCTATCAATTTCATGTAATAATCTAATTGTTTTTCTAATATATTTTAATTAAAAATTCTCTACAAACTTCCTGTTTCGTTGGGAATCCCCAGTGTATGCTGGGGTACTAAAATGATACGTCATCAGGAGGCAAAACAATGTGGACAACTATTTCAGGGGCTAGGCTAGTACTAGCTCTACTGGGCATGCGTCGGTTGTCAAATTGTCAATACAATGTGCAGTGACAGTATACTTTCTTACTGACTCATCACTTCTCATTAGAGCTGGCGAAGGAGCACACTATCACTGTACATTAAAAAGACTATTGTACAGTGAGAAGTTCCTTTGGAGCATACATCAAAACAAACGACACATTGTTGGTGGGTTGGTGTGGACAGAGGCTGTAGTAGTAACCGCAATCTCTGATCCCCCATGATGTCACATTTGCACTAGGGATTCTCAAATGAAATGTCAAACAGCAAGTTGGTAAAAGAAAGACAGCAGTTAGAGAGAGTAGAGAGGGAATGGTATGGAATTTTTAATTAACCCCTTTACCAGATTAGGCTTTTCCATTTTTGTGCTTTTGTTTTTTGCCCACCATCTTCTTAGAGCCATAACTTTTTTATTTTTCCATCAATATAGCCGTATGAGGGCTTTATTTTGCGGTACGAGTTGTATTGATTTTACTATATAGTGTACTGAAAAATGGGAAAAAAATCCAAATGAGGTGAAATTGCAAAAAATGTGCTATTACATAATTTTTTTTACCATGTTCACTAAATGCCAAAACTGACCTGCTATTATAATTCTACATGTTATTACGAGTTCGTTGATACCAAATGTTATAGGTTCTTTTTTATTTAATTCATGAAAAATAAATCTAAGATTGTAAAAAAAAAAAAATTTTCACCATTTTCCGAGACCTCAATTTTTTGGAGATCTGGGACGGAGTGAGAGCTTATTTTTTATGCAGCGAGCTGACATTTTTATTTACACTATTTTGGAGTAAATACGATGTTTTGATCGCCTTTTATTGAAATGTTGAGGCAGCTAAAAAACTAATTCTGGAGTTTTGATTTATTTTTCTCATTATGCTGTTTATCAACTGGATTAATTATTTACGTAGTTTGATAGATCGGGCGTTTCTAAAAACAGTGATACTGAATATGTGTATTTTTGATTTTTTAAATTGTTTTATTTTGAATGAGGCAAAAGAGGGGGGTGATTTGAACTTTTATATTTTCTTCATTTTTTTCCCTTTTTACTTGCTTCAGTAGTCTCCATAGGAGACTTGAAGTTGCGAGATTCTGATCACTTGACTCTGATCACAACCTTGCTATGTGTAGCAGAAATGCTCATCTGCTATGAACGCTGGCCACTGGGTGGCACTCATAGTAGATCAGCAACAGGGTACAGCTACAGGGATCTCCTGCAGATCCCGGGTTGTCATGCCAATCCATTGGCACTCCACAATCATGTGACAGGAGCACCGATGGTGACGTGCTTCCAGTGCGGTCATGTTAAATGCCACTGTCAGAGATTAACAGCAGCATTTAACATGTTAACAGCTGTGTGTGGATCAGATCAGCTGTCATGTGCCTAAAAACATGCGGGCTCAGAGCCTTAGCCCGTATCAATCAGGGGGAAGGCGACCTATGATGTACCGATGTGTCATAGGTCGCAAAGGGGTTAAAGTATATTAGAAAAGCAATTAGAATGTTACATTAAATAGATATTTAGGATTGAATCAGTGTTAGTTTCAGACCACCCCTTAAGACAAAATACCAATCAAATGCACTGGCACATCCTAATGATATATCATAACTTTACATGATGAAAATACCTATTTACTCAGAGAAATGACTCTCCTATTCTTCCCATAGTCATTATATTTATAAAAATACTGTTTACACAAAGCTCATACACAATTATATTTCTCTATCCTAGTTGTGGCCATAATGTCAGTACAACTACACCAAATTACATTCCTTTTGTTATCTATAATGCCAGAAATAATATTTACCCACCAACATCAGCATGATAGCAAGTTAAGATTGTCACAAGTAACCTTTTTACATGATATTAAGAACTTAAATTGGAGGTTTTAAGGGGAAATTATTATTTAAGTACGATAGATACACATATAATGTACAGTAATAAGTTATCATCTATAATATAACGCTTGAAGCTCCCTCTGTCCGAAGCCTTTATAGAATGCGCAAGCGCGACACGCCTGCGCAGTCTGGCTCCAGACAGATTGAGGCATCCAGCGGTGAGTACTCTGTATGGCGCCGGAGATCGCGGTATGCGTACTGGATGCATACCGCGATCTCCGGCGCCATACTCACATACTTATCTGACTGGGAGGAGCGCTTCTCTTCTCCCGGGCAGGAGACCAGGAGTGCGCGTCGGAATTGCGCATGCGCATAGCGCTATCCGCCGCCATTTTGCTGAAGACACATTTACAGTGTGTCTTCAGCAATATGGCGCCGGGCAGCTATGTATGGGCATGCGCGTACTCCGGTGCAGCTCTCCTCCCCCGGCGTCCAGCAGAACGTAACAGCGCTGGGGCCAGCAAGAAGGATATATAAAAGTTTGTTTTTTGGGGTATGTGTGCAAATAGCGGTGAGGGGACCATGCATATCAGGATAGGGGGGTGAGGGGACCATGCACATCAGGATTGGGGGGTGAGGGAACCATGCACATCAGAATTGGGGGGTGAGGGGACCATGCACATCAGGGTTGGGGGGTGAGGGTGACCATGCATATTAGGATTGGGGGTGAGGGGACCATGCACATCAGGGGTGAGGGGGGACCATGCATATCAGGATTGGGGGGTGATGGGACCATGCATATCAGGATTGGGGGGTGAGGGGACCATGCAATCAGGGTTGGGGGGTGAGGGGACCATGCACATCAGGATTGGGGGTGAGGGGACCATGCACATCAGGGTTGGGAGTGAGGGGGGACCATGCATATCAGGATTGGGGGGTGAGGGGACCATGCACATCAGGGGTGAGGGGGGACCATGCACATCAGAATTGGGGGGTGAGGAGACCATGCACATCAGGGTTGGGGGGTGAGGGTGACCATGCATATTAGGATTGGGGGGTGAGGGGACCATGCACATCAGGGGTGAGGGGGGACCATGCATATCAGGATTGGGGGGTGATGGGACCATGCATATCAGGATTGGGGGTGAGGGGACCATGCACATCAGGGTTGGGGGGTGAGGGGACCATGCACATCAGGATTGGGGGTGAGGGGACCATGCACATCAGGGTTGGGAGTGAGGGGGGACCATGCACATCAGAATTGGGGGGGTGAGGGGACCATGCACATCAGGGTTGGGGGGTGAGGGTGACCATGCATATTACGATTGGGGGGTGAGGGGACCATGCACATCAGGGGTGAGGGGGACCATGCATATCAGGGTTGGGGGGTGATGGGACCATGCACATTAGGATTGGGGGATGAGGAGACCATGCACACCAGGATTGGGGGTGAGGGGACCATGCATATCAGGATTGGGGTGAGGGGACTATGCACATCAGGATTGAGGGTGAGGGGACCATGCACATCAGGATTGGGGGTGAGGGACCATGCACATCAGGGTTGGGAATGCCATGCACATCAGGATTGGGGGGTGAGGGGACCATGCACATCAAGATTGGGGGTGAGGGAACCAGGCACATCAGGGTTGGGGGGTGAGGGGACTATGCACATCAGGATTGAGGGGTGAGGGGACCATGCACATCAGGATTAGGGGGTGAGAGGACTATGCATTCCAAGATTGGGGGGTGAGGGGACCATGCATGCCAGGATTGGGGGGTGATGGGATCATGCATACCAGGATTGGGGGGTGAGTTGATCATGCACATCAGGATTGAGGGTGAGGGGACCATGCACATCAGGATTGGGGGTGAGAAGACCATGCACATCAGGATTGGGGTGTGAGGGTAACCATGCACATCAGAGTTGGAGGGTGAGGGGGAAACATGCACATCAGGATTGGGGTGATGGGACCATGCATACTAGGATTGGGGGGGTGAGTGGATCATGCACATCAGGATTGAGGGTGAGGAGACCATGCACATCAGGATTGGGGGGGTGATGGGACCATGCACATCAGGAATGGGGGGGAGGGGACCATGCACTTCAGGATTGGGGGGTGAGGGGACCATGCACATCAGGGTTGGGGGGTGAGGGGACCATGCACATCAGGATTGGGGGTGAGGGGACCATGCACATCAGAATTGGGGGTGAGGGAACCATGCACATCAGGATTGGGGGGTGAGGGGACCATGCACATCAGGATTAGGGGGTGAGAGGACCATGCACATCAGGATTTGAGGGTGAGGGGACCATACACATCAGGATTGGGGGTGAGGGGACCATGCACATCAGGATTGGGGGGTGAGAGGACCATGCATATCAGGATTGGGGGGTGAGGGGACCATGCACATCAGGGTTGAGAGGGGACCATGCATATCAGGATTGGGGGGTGATGGGACCATGCATATCAGGATTGGGGGGTGAGGGGACCATGCATATCAGGATTGGGGGTGATGAGACCATGCACCTCAGGATTGGTGGTGAGGGGACCATGCCTATCAGGATTGGGGGAGAGGAGACCATGCACATCAGGATTGGGGGTGAGGGGACCATGCACATCAGGATTGGGGGGTGAGGGGACCATGCAGATCAGAATTGGTGGGTGAGGGGACCATGCACATCAGGATTGGGGGTGAGGGGACCATGCACATCAGGGTTGGGGGGTGAGGGGACCATGCACATCAGGATTGGGGGTGAGGGGACCATGCACATCTGGGTTGGGGGTGAGGGGACCATGCACATCAGGATTGGGGGTGAGGGGACCATGCACATCAGGTTAGGGGTATGAGGGAACCATGCACATCAGGATTGGGGGTGAGGGGACCATGCACATCAGGATTGGGGGTGAGGGGACCATGCACATCAGGATTGGGGGGTGAGAGGACCATGCATATCAGGATTGGGGGGTGAGGGGACCATGCACATCAGGGTTGAGAGGGGACCATGCATATCAGGATTGGGGGGTGATGGGACCATGCATATCAGGATTGGGGGGTGAGGGGACCATGCATATCAGGATTGGGGGTGATGATGACCATGCACCTCAGGATTGGGGGTGAGGGACCATGCCTATCAGGATTGGGGGTAGAGGAGACATGCACATCAGGATTGGGGGGTGAGGGGACCATGCACATCAGGATTGGGGGGTGAGGGGACCATGCAGATCAGAATTGGGGGTGAGGGGACCATGCACATCAGGATTGGGGGTGAGGGACCATGCACATCAGGGTTGGGGGTGAGGGGACCATGCACATCAGGATTGGGGGTGAGGGGACCATGCACATCTGGGTTGGGGGGTGAGGGGACCATGCACATCAGGATTGGGGGTGGGGGACCATGACATCAGGGTTGGGGTATGAGGGAACATGCACATCAGGATTGGGGTGAGGGGACCATGCACATCAGGATTGGGGGGTGAGGGGACCATACACATCAGGATTGGGGGGTGAGAGGACCATGCACATCAGGATTGGGGTGTGAGAGGACCATGCATATCAGGGTTGGGGTGGGGGGACCATGCATACCAGGATTGGGGGTGAGAGAACCATGCATACCAGGATAGGGGAGAGGGACAATGCATACCAGGATAGGGGGGTGAGGGGACCATGCATATCAGGATTGGGGGTGGTGGAACATGCATATCAGGATTGGGGGTGAAGAGACCATGCATACCAGGATGGGGGGTGAGAGGACCATGCATACCAGGATTAGGGATAAGGGGACCATGCATACCAGGATTGGGGGTGAGGGGTACCATACATCCTATGATATGGATGAGGGGGGACCATGCATACCAGCATTGGGGGGTGAGGGGGGACCATGCATATCAGGATTGGGGGTGATGGGACCATGCACATCAGGATTGGGGGTGAGGGGACCATGCATATCAGGATTGGGGGTGAGGGGACCATGCACATCAGGGGTGAGGGGGGACCATGCATATCAGGATTGGGGGGTGATGGGACCATGCACATCAGATTGGGGTGAGGGACCATACACCAGATTGGGATGAGGGGGACCATGCATACAGATTGGGGGGTGAGGGACCATGCACATCAGGATTGGGGGTGACTGGGACCATGCACATCAGGATTGGTGGGTGAGGGGACCATGCATATCAGGATTGGGGGGGTGAGGGACCATGCACATCAGGATGGGGGTGGGGGACCATGCACATCAGGGTTGGGGGGTGATGGGACCATGCACATCAGGATTGGGGGTGAGGGGACCATGCACATCAGATTGGGGGTGAGGGGACCATGCAATCAGAATTGGGGGTGAGGGACCATGCACATCAGGATTGGGGGTGAGGGACCATGCACATCAGGTTGAGGGGTGAGGGGACCATGCAATCAGGATTGGGGGTGAGGGACCATTCACATCAGGATTGGGGGGTGAGGGGACCATGCACATCAGGTTGGGGGTGAGGGACCATGCATCATCAGGATTGGGGGGTGAAGGACCATGCACATCAGGAATTTGGGGTGAGAGGGACCATGCATACCAGAATGGGGGGAGAGGGGACCATGATACATCAGGATGGGAGGTGAGGGGACCATGCATATCAGGGTTGGGGGTGAGGGGACCATGCATATCAGGATTGGGGGTGAGGAGACCATGCATACCAGGATGGGGGTGAGAGGACCATGCATACCAGTATTGGGGGTGAGGGGCCATGCATCAGGAATGGGGGATGAGGGTACATGCAATCAGGATTGGGGTGAAGGGACCATGCATACCAGGATAGGGGAAAGGGGACCATGGCATACCAGGATGGGGGTGAGGGGACCATACACTATCAGATGGGAGGGGGACCATGCATACCAGTATTGGGGGTGAGGAAGACCATGCATACCAGGATTGGGGGGTGAGGGACCATGCATACCAGTATTGGGGGGAGGGACCATGCATACCAAGAATGGGGGTGAGAGGAACCCATGCATACCAGGATTGGGGGTAGGGGTAACATGTATACAGGATTGGGGTAGGGGACCATGACATACAGGAAGGGGGTGAGGGGTACCATAACATATAGGATGGGGGGGACCATGCATACAGGATTGGGGGGTGAGAGGCCATGCTTTACCAGGATTGGGGATGAGGGGACATGCATACCAGGATAGAGGGAGACCATGCATCCAAGATAGGGGGGTGAGGACCATGCACACCAGGATAGGGGGGTGAGGGGACCATCACATCATGATTGGTGGGTGAGAGGACCATACATATCAGGAGGGGTGTAAGGGGACCATGCATATCAGGATGGGGTGAGGACCATGCATACTAGGATAGGGGGAGAGGGGCCAGCATACCAGGATTGGGGATGAGGGGACCATGCATACCAGGATTGGGGGTGAGACCATGCATACCAGGATTGGGGGGTGAGAGGACCATGCAACAGATTGGGGGTGAGGGGCCATCAATCATGATGGGGGTGAGAGGTACCATGCATACCAGGTTGGGGGTAAGGGGACCATGCATAAGTATTGGAGTGGGGAACCATGCATACAGGATAGGGGGTGAGGGGACCATAGCATAATGATAGGGATAGGGGACCATGCATATCAGCATTGGGGGTGAGGACCATGCATCCAGGATGGGGGGTGAGGGACCATGCATACCAGTATTGGGGGGAGGGGCCATGCATACCAAGATAGGGGGATGAGAGGAACCATGCATACCTGGATTGGGGGTAGGGGACCATGCATATACAGATTGGGTAAGGGGACCATCTTACAGGATGGGGGTGAGGGGACCATCATTATAAGGATGGGGGGGACCATGCATACCAGCATTGGGGGGTGAGGGGCCAGGCATACCAGGATTGGGGGATGAGGGGTAACATGCATACCAGGATAGAGGGGTACCATGCATACCAGGATTGGGGGTTGAGAGGACCATGCATGCCAGGATTGGGGGTGAAGGGTACCATACATCCTACGATAGGGATGAGGGGGTACCATGCATACCAGAATTGGGGGTGAGGGGACCATTCATACCAGAATTGGGGGTGAGGGGACCATGCATGCCAGGATTGGGCGGGAGGGGACCATGCATACCAGGATTGGGGGGTGAGGAGACCATACATACTGGGATTGCGGGGGTGAGGGAACCGAGCAGGTACCATGCATACCAGGATAGGGATGAGGGGGTACCATGCATACCAGGATTGGGGGATGAGGAGACCATGCATACCAGGATGAGAAATGGGGTGCCATGCATACCAGATTTGGGTGGGGGTGAGGGGACCATACATACCAAGATAGGGATGGGGGGTACCATGCATACCAGGATAGGGATGAGGGGTGCCATGCATACCAGGATAGGAGGGGGCAGCACATACCAGGATGGGAGATCATATACCTTATAAAAATGCTTGCCACCGGGCGTAGAACGGGTTCATAGCTAGTTTATTATATAAAAGTCACAATATATATATTGCCTAGCTCAATGGCACTTCCAATTACTAACAAATTCAAATAAATGATGGGAAGTTTTCACCATAAAAACAAGAATTTATTTAGTATGTATTAAAAGACATATATAGATAAAAAATCTAAATGGGGACAACAATATGCAAAAAATGGCCTAAACAAATAGGTACAAACAAATGGACAGAGGTATTCAATAGTGCATATACATTTATCCTATATTTAAAGCCACATTGACTAAAAAGGAGCTAAATATCATATAACTTCCAAGTATATTATAATTGTACAATGTATCAAATTAATGCAGAATATCCATAAACAAAATGTTACACAATGTCCAAAAGAGGTCAAAGAAATTTTTCTCCCACCAGGGATATCAGCTCTATATGATATTATGCAAGTGCAGAGCATGCAGCAAGTGCTATAATATATAAGCTAATCGGTGCAGCAATACAAAAGAAAAATCAATGTGGTAAGCTGCTGGTAGGAGACCGTACCTGAATATGGCCGTGGCAACCCTGACGCGCGTTTCGCGTTTAGCTTGTTCACAAGGGAGCGTGCTATATACTAGTATATGGTAGTTTATTATATAGTCTGAAAAGCATTCTTTTGTTAAACTAGGGTTTCTCTTTTAGTTTTTGCCTCTGTTTCAGTAGACTTCATCCTCACTCAACTCAAGGATTTCCATCACATTAACATTAAATACTATTTTCATAAATAGTTATTGGCCAACACATATTTTCATATTTTGGTGCCTCAAGTGATAGACCTGTTTCTGAGTATATATGATCTGCCGATTCCCAAAATGGCACCAATTTTTGAAATATAGAACATATGTGTTTATGACTGCCAGAACACATTCACACGGGTAATGAACAAACCAGGGCGACAAATATCTGAATCTGACAGGTCCCTGTTCAGACTAGGTAAAGCCCTTCTCTGACCCTGGTCTGACTTGCCTGATCGTGGAGGTTGGCACCCTAAAATAACGCAATGGCTCGCCTACTCGACGGCGGCTTACCCTGAATGTCCTTAGTAGCTCTTAGGATCACTAACATAGCAGTTCCCTAATAAATATAGGAATCACACACAAAACAACTGCTACCAACACAAACTAGAGCAAAGTGAATGGATCCAACAAAGTCTATTACCAGCAGGAAACACCAGTATTGGAGGGTATTTACAGTTGCACCCGAATAGACATAGAACAGACAAACAGAGAGAATGAAAAACACCTGTTACTCAAAAACCAACAGAAACAAAGACAACAGAACTAAATCACCCAAAGAAAAGGTGTATCTGTTGTGGCCCAGCAGAAAGAGACATCGACCACAGAACACAGAATCAAGGGTTCGAATGCAGAAGCATGAATGTACCCCCCCTTTAAGGATGGGCCACTGAACAAACTGAAATCCCCAACTGCGAGTGCTTCAGACAGAACTCCCTCACTAGGAGATCAGCATATAGGTCTTTAGCATCTGCTCAGCAGTTCTGGAATGGCAGGCACCAACCCCCCTACCCTCCTTTACCACCTTCCCAACTAACCAACTAAAAATTAAACACATGGTGTGCAGATAAAAGGTCGCTGTATTTATTAATGGTTACTCAATTATTAAATATATTAAACCAATAAATAACAATAAAAATTCATTATTCCATAGACACTAAAAACCATCCAGTCTCCACCCAGCATAGCTGGACGAGAACTATCTAATAAATACCACGACGACATTATAACTTAAGGGACGGCGGGCGGGCAGCTGTTTCTTCAAAATCCCGGCTGCTGTGAATCCCTGACAGGAATGCAGGGCTTAAAACGGCTCTTCTGCTTCGCGCCAAAAATTGTCCACCAATCAGGCTCCTGTCGCTCATTTCTGCCTGGCACCTGCATACTAAGAAACCAATCTACAAAAGGTAGACATTACATTACCATTAGACATTACATAACAAAGAAAGGGGGTGAGGAGAGGAATAGGAGCCCACTACCAAGAGAACTAACGGGACATACCAAGACAAAACGCTATTAGACAAGGCTTTAGTAAACAGGGGGAGTTGGTGCCGCAATCCCATGAAGCCCCCATGCTATTTGCTCTAAAGGGGCGCTTGGACATTCTCCAGACCAAAATCTTTTAACTTAATGAGACACTCAAGTCGCCGACTGGACTTCAAGACTCATTCCAACTTATACACTTTGTCCACATCCAACTCAACCTCAATACTGTCCTGAGGACCCGGCATCCCTTTAAACTTTTTAAGAAGCGAGACATGAAAGATATGAAAGATTGAATTCTTCATGCAACCGGGAGTAGGAGCTAAACAGTCACCAGATTAATGATCTTGATTATCTTATACGGTGCAGCAAATTTAGAAGCAAACTTTCTGGATGGAATTTTAAGATGGAGATTTTTGCAGGATAATCAGTCAAAATATCCCACCACAAAGACAGGAGACCGCCTACATCTGGAGTTGGCAGTTCTCTTAGTCCGATGACAAGATATCAAAAACCCTCTGTGTAACGGCAGCAGAGGTGCAGTTATTGAGTGGAAACTCAGCCAGAGGAAGAAAATTCACACAATCCTCTTGATTAGTGTCATGCACAGTGTAGGAAAGACTAAGTGGAACACTAAGGAATAAGGGGAAGGGAACCCAACACTAGGCAAGGGGGGAGTGGAGACCCCTATGCAGATTCTAACATCACACTGCCCTTATGCGTCGCTATATATGTTCCAAACCTATCACCGAGCACGATACCTAACCCCGGCGATAAGCCCTGCATAGGGAAGGGCATGATAGCACTAGTCAATCCCCACTACCACTAAAGACAGAAGGGATACAAAAACAAGGAGAACACTTAGCTTGAACAGACTCAGAGAGAAACACAGATGTCCTCCAAACACCAAAGAGGAAGATAGCCGACTGCTATAGCTTCAAGCCTCAACAAGGAAATGGAAATATCACCGGCAACTCCCAGCAGCAAGCTGGGAGTTATAAAACACCCCAGTCTGGGTGTGCAACTAGAGTCAGGGAAGGTTACCACTGGGTCCTAAAGTCAGAAGGACTAGGAAGGATTCTGCAAAGCCAGCCTCTGAGGCCTTCTGCAGCTGTATGCAGTGCGACTGCCTGCAGCCTCTGACACACCTGTGACAATTAGATGGGACAAAACATCTTAAATATTGTCAATTAAAATAAAATTCTTGGTTCATTCTCTCCTTCTGACCAATAGTTTCAGGATGATAACCTGAGGAGAACAAAAGCTTTTCACCAAACTAGAGCAAAAGCTACGCCAAAAGCTAGCCACAAACTGAACCCCTCTATCAGAAATAATGTTTTTAGAACACCATGTATTTTAACGACGTGGGAGATAAACAAAGTAGCTAAACCTTTAGCTTCTAGCAATTTTGGTAGAGGAACTAAGTGAGCCATTTTGCTAAAACAGTCAACCAATACCCACACCACAATGTTAACATCAGAATTAGGCAATTCCATGACAAAATCCATAGAAAAATGAGTCCAAAGTTGAGACGGAACCTCATTAGTCAAAAGAAACCCATCCATGGCCTGGTGAAGGGCTTTAGACTTGGCTGTCACGAGTGTGTCAGATGCTACAGACAGTTGCTCTGCATCTGTGTGATGCTAGCAACTTCTTACGGCCAAGCCGTGAGTTAGAGTGGTCAAGGATTCCAAGGTCAGAAGTCAGGAGGGCATGTCATAAACAGAAATAAGAGACAAAAGCGTAGTCAAGTAACGTTCCAAGGTCAGAGTACTAGGAGGATAATGGATCAGAGATGAAGGGATTAAACAGGTGGATGGTCAGGCAACTGATCAAGCATACAGAACTCAGAGAACAGGGAAGCACAAACCTCACAGGCTGAATGTACGTCTGGCAGAGTTCTGGGAGACACAGCTCAGTTAAGAAGCATGGCAATTACCTGGAATAGTGAACACCTGGACACAGCCGATGCCTCGCCGTCTCAGATTGGATAGTAGAGCTGTCAATCAACACACTGACAGCTTAAGCACACCCCTATACCAGATTGGATGGCCAAGCTGTCAATCAAAGTACTGACAGCTTAAGCACACACCTATACCAGATTAGATGGTTGAGCTGTCAGTAACTTCATCCCAGACACCCTGATGGGTAGAACTGTGACAGTATCCCCTCTTCTAGGGGGGCCACCGGACCCACAGGCTTCCCAGGAAATTTTAGATGGAAGGCCCTGACTAACCGATCGGCCTTCACATCTCGAAAAAGGACCCAGGATCTCTCCTATGGTCCGTATCCCCTTCAGTAGATGAGGGGATGAGTAGATGAGGTACTGTAGGGAATTACAGACCCATCGAGAATCCACAATCCTCTGAACCTTATACTCCGAGCCACCGTCTACTGCAAGCGGAGGAGGCGGCGATGAGGGAGACAACGCAGAAGGGACATACTCCTTTAATAGGGATTTATGGAAAATGTTAGGGATGCGAAGGGATGAAGGAAGCTTTAATCTAAATGCCACAAGATTGACCACCTCTAGGAACTCATATGGACCAATACACTTTGGACCCAACTTTGCAGACGGCACTTTTAGTTTAATGTTCCATCTTCTATCGGCCTTTCATTTCTGGCAAATCTGGGCAGGCCCAATATTCTTTTGAACTCCCCTCCAGACATGCTAAGTCTCTGCATGGCGACCTACACCCCAGGGCACTCAGAACAAATCCTAGAAAATTTACCAAAATTGGGATGAAAACCATAATTACAGATGAATGGTGAGTAGTGTTGAGCGATACTGCTCGATATCTAAAAATATCGTATCGAAATGGTATCGCCGATATCACTAAATATCGTCGATATCCGATTCCGATACCGGAAGTCCAATGTAAGTCTATGGGAACAAAATATCGCAACTAAAAAAAACCTTTATTTCCTTGTAAACACTAAATATACACACATAGAATACATATATATATATATATATATATATATATATATATACATGTCATTGTGACATATATATATACATATATGTATAGTTTATACACTTCTACATAGTAAAATATCCTCTGATTCAATTGCCGGGTAAAGCCGGCTTCTGTGAAAAGACAGAAGCACCCGACATGAAATGACACTTGGTGTACATAGGGTTAACCATGTCTTTTCATGTCGTTTGCAATCTGATTTGCACAAACAATTACATCAGTCTATGTGTGCAAAATTTCACACCTGTAGGGGTTAATTAAAGGTGTAAATTCGTTGTAAAAAAAACGGACTTTTTTGCTACGAATTTACACCTTTAATTAACCCCTACAGGTGTGAAATTTTGCACACTTACACTCATGTAATTGTTTGTGCAAATCAGATATCAAACTACATGAAAAGACATGGTTAACTCTATGTAAACCAAGTGTCATTTCATGTCGGGTTCTGCATTTTCACAAAAGCCGGCAATTGAATTAGCGGCTATTATACTATGTAGAAGTGTATGAACTATAAATATAAATATATATATATTATATATATGTGTCACAAATTTAATGACATGTATATATATATATGAGGTGTAAAATTGCTGAAAAAAATGCGTGGGCTCCCGCCCTATTTTCGCAACCAGACAGACAAAGCCAGTGAGTGGGGGCAGATAATAATAGCCCAGAGAGGGACCATTATTTTTGCTCCCCCCCGGCTACTAACATCTGCCCCCAGACACCCCAGAAAGGGCAAATCTCTAATTAGATTTGCCCTTTCTGGCACTTTGCCCGTCTATTCCCATTGCCCTGTAGCGGTGGCGAATGGGTTAATAAGGGGTTAAAATGACCTTGCAATTGAAAGGTCACTTTAAGCCAGGTTAATAATTGAGAGCTGTCAATTAGACAACTATCAATTATTAATCCTATTGTATGAAAGAAAAATCAAACACACACACTTTAATAAAAAAGAAGTTTAATGAAATAATCACACAGTTTTTGACCATATTTTATTTTCCTGCTAAAACCATTTCCTGTAATAAAAATAAAATAATAAAGCAAAATTATTCTTACCAATCCGATGTACAGTCAGGTCCCACGGTGTAATCCTTCAGAAAGGGTTAATGTTTACTGCAGGGACCGCAGCTAATGCTGCAGCCTCACAGTAAACCCCCAAATGAATGAGTTCCTCTCCTGGCTGACAGGAGAGGAAGTGGAAAGCTTAATTGATTGCTTTCCACTTTCACTTCAGGTCAGCCAGGGACACAATCAGTGACGTCAGAGGGAACTGGTTAACAAAAATAGGGGATCCCCTCGAAAAAAAATTGGCGTGGGGTCCCCCCTATTTTTGTTAACCAGCCAGATGAAGCAGACTGCTGAGGCCTGGATTTTCAGGCTGTTAAGGAGCCAAGATCCATGGACCTTGCCAGCCTGATAATACCAGGCCACAGCAGTCTGCATATCTTGGCTGATTAACAAAAATAGGGGATCCCCTCGAAAAAAATTGGCGTGGGGTCCCCCCTATTTTTGTTAACCAGCCAGATGAAGCAGACCGCTGAGGCCTGGTTTTTCAGGCTGGTAAGGATCCAATATCCATGGACCTTGCAAGCCTGATAATACCAGGCCACAGCAGTCTGCTTAGCTTGGCTGGTTAACAAAAATAGGGGATCCCCTCGAAAAAAAAACGGCGTAGGGGTCCCCCTATTTTTGTTAACCAGCCAAGTAAAATGCAGACTGCTGCGGCCTGGTATTAAAAGACTGTCAAGGCCCATGGATTTTGGCCCTCAACAGCCTGATAATACCAGGCTACAGCAGCCCCACATTTGGCGCATCAAAAGATGTGCCAATTGTGGCACTTTACCCGGCTCTTCCCACTTGCCCTGTAGCAGTGGCAAGCGGGGTAATAAGGGGTTAATGTCACCGTTGATTGCACGGTGACAATAAGCCCGGTTAATAATGGAGAGGCGTCAATAAGACACCGATCCATTATTAATCCCAAAGTTATTAAATGCATAAAAAAAGACAAAGCAAGAAAAAAGTATTTTAATGAAATAAAAGAGACAACACAGTTTTCATTTCTTTTATTGTACTCTCATTCCTGCGACGCCATCGATCTCCTGTAAAAAAAGAAAAAAAAAAACCAACAGTATACCACCTGTCCGACGCAGTCCATAGTAACGACAGTCCCACGACGATCCAGCTCTGCTACATCGCAATGACAGGCAGAGCCTGTCATCGCGACGCAGCACAGCTGATTACCTGCTTCCCCGGCGGTGACGTCATCGGACTGACTGCTTTACGGCCGGGATTACCCAGCAGTCACTGCAGTTATCGCGAGAAACTGCATGTGACCGCCGGGGAAATATGATGGCGGCCATGAAGCAGTCCAGGCCGTGACCGCCGGAGATCTTCTGCCAGGTAAGTGCCGCTGACTCCTGACAGACCCGACCGACGGACACTGACAGTGACAGACCCGACCGACGGACACAGACAGTGACAGTGACAAATCCGATTCCGGTATTCGATATGACGAAAATATCGGTATTCGGAATCGAAAGGCCGATACAGCTAACATCGGCCGATACCCGATATTTGCAGTATCGTATCGCTCAACACTAATGGTGAGGTTCCGACTGTTAAAAGCAAACTCAGCGAGAGGTAAAAACAAAGACCAGTCCTCCTGTCATGCTGACACAAAGCACCTTAAAATTTGTTCCAAAGATTGATTTGTCTTCTCAGTCTGACCATTGGTTTCAGGGTGATAAGCAAATGAAAATGACAAGTCAATTACTAGTTTATTGCAAAAAGCTCTCCAAAATTTAGAGACAAATTGTACTCCCCTATCAGATACAGTGTTCAGAGGGATCCCATGTAACCTTACAATATGAGAAATAAACAATCTGGAGAGTGTCTCTGCATTAGATAATCCTAAAAAAGGAACAAAATGAGCTTGTTTGCTGAATCGATCAACTACCACCCAAATAGCAGTCTTCCCATCAGACAGAGGCAAATCTGTAATGAAATCCATGGACAAATGAGTCCATGGTCTTTCTGGAATGTAGCCAATTCCTCAGCTGGCTGGCTATGACTGACTTTGACTTCACAAATAGGTACAAAATCTTTAATATCCTTATGGCCACCAAAAAAGTCTGGCAATGGCTTTCCTTTGTAGCAGTAAACCCAGGATGGCCACTTAAAATGGAATCATGAAATCCCTGTAACACCTGCAGTCCTAGGGCCCCATCTCACATAGCGACACACCAGCGATCCCGACAACGATCAGGATCTCTGGTGTGTCGCTACATGATCGCTGCTGAGCTGCCAAGCAGGCAGCGATCAGGACAGCGACACTGCGGGTAACGTCGCCTAGTTACCTGCAGTGTACGTTGGATACCAGCGCGCTGATGCAGGGAGCTGGTACCCAAGATACAGTTCGGGTTTCCAGGCTGCGCGGTGCCTGGAAACCCGATGTGTACCTTGGTTACCAGCTCCCCTGCAGCAACGCGCTGGTATCCAACGTACACATCGGGTTTCCAGGCACTACCCTGCGCCTGGAAGCCCGAAGTGTACCTTGGTTACCAGCTGATCGCTGGTCTCCTGTCTGCCACACGCAGCGATGCGTGCTGGCCAGCGGGAGACCAGCGATCAAAAAAAAGTCCAGGCATTTCTGACACGACCAGCGATTCACAGCAGGGGCCTGATCAATGGTACGTGTCAGACATAGCGAGATCGCTGCTGGGTTCGCTGTTTAGCAGCGATCTCGCTATGTGAGACGGGGCCTTTAGGTACACAGGCACAAAAAATTTGGACCCTGGGGCAGGAGAAGGAGTCAATGACTGGGCTTTATGAATCTCCTCTTCCAGCTCCGAGGTCACCATAGACACCACAATGCCCTGCGAAATAATGGAGGATGGAGGCTCTGGAGGAGAAATGGAATCTAGGCTACCAGATAAAGTATCAGCTTTAACATTTTTAGACCCTGGCCTGAATGTAATAGAAAAATTTAATTGAGAGAAAAGCAAGGACCATCTGGCCTGTCTAGGAGTTAACCTTTTAGCCGATTCAATGTAAGCTAAATTCTTGTGATCCGTGATCACAGTAACTGGATGAACCGCCCCCTCCAAAAAATGGCTCCATTCCTCAAAAGCCAATTTGGCTGCAAGTAACTTCCTATTTCCAAGGTATCAACCACTGAGGACTCGCAATTCTAAATATTTTTCTATTCCCAACATCATAATTCCTCTCTGCTGTTGAAAATTTTTTAGAAAGAGAAGCACATGGATGCAGGTTAGTCAGAGTTTTGGGCCCTTGAAATAAGACTGCCCCCACTCCAATCTCTGAAGCATCCACCTCCACAATGAACGTTTTTTGGATATCAGGTTGGATCAGAATGGGGCGGACCTAAAATATTCTTTTAATCTTTCAAAAGCCCTGATAGCACCCGGCAACCAAACCTTGAGATTCTCCCCCTTACGTGTAAGGTCATTTATTGGTTTAGCAATCTGTGGAAACCCTTTAATAAATTTTCTATAATAGTTGGCGAATCCCAGAAAACGCTGCAAAGCCTTATGATTGAGCCCAATCAATTATGACCTGCACTTTCCCAGGGTCCATCTTAAACCCTTCTGTTGACAAGATAAACCTCAAGAAAGAGATTTCCTGCACAGAAAAAACACATTTCTCTAATTTAGCAGAGAATTCTCCCTCAATCTCTGTAACACAACACGGACATGTTCCTGGTGAATGTCCAAGTCTGACGAGAAAATTAGAATGTCTTTTAGTTATATTACAACAAATCTTCCAATGCAATCAGAGAAAATATTATTCATAAAATTTTGAAACACAGCAGGTGCATTAGATAATCCGAAAGGCATGACAGGGTTTTCAAACATACCCACAGATGTTAAAAATGCTGCTTTCCACTCATCCCTTCCGCAGGCGTATCAAATTGTAAGCCCCTCTAAGATTAAGTTTAGGAAACATCCTGGCCCCAAAAGCTGATTATATAGGTCGGGGATGAGTGGAAGTGGGTAAGTATTTTTAACCATGATTTTATTTAGTTCTTGGAAATCAAGGCAAGGATGGAGATCCCCCATCTTTATTTTTAACAAAGAAAAATCCGGCAGTTATAGGGAGGATGAAGGATGAATATGACCCTTCTGTAAACTTTCGTTAACATATTCTTTCATGGCGGTCCATTCAGGCCCCGGCAAATTGCAAAGTCAAGTTTTTGGCAACTTGGCGTTAGGAATAAGGTCAATAGCACAATCATAGGGACGATGGGGAGGTAGTATCTCCGCCTCTTTTTCTGAGAACACATCTCCAAAGTCCTTCAGGTACATCGGAAGACACTCCAGACTAGCCGAGCATATTTGTACATTCTTTAGACATTTCTTGTAACAATTGGGGCTCCATTTCACAATCTCCTTCTGACACCAATCTATAACTGGATTGTGAATCTGCAACCATGGAAACCCCAGTACCAATCCAGCAGGTAAATTATCCAACACAAAACAGGAGATAAATTCAGAGTGGAGTACTCCCACTTGGAGAGTGAAATCCACTGTTGCTCTCTTGACCAAATTGTGAGCTAACAGTGTCTTGTTAAGGGCAATGATTTGAATGGGTCTTTCTAAAGTAACTGTCCCTAAGCCTAACTTCAGAACCAGTCCCGAATCAATAAAGTTAGCAGCAGACCCACAGTCAATGAACGCTAATACTGATAACACCTGGTTCTCGAAGAAAATCATCGCATTTCTCAGAACTTTATCAGAGGAAGAAAAAGGTACCTGGGACTCTGAGTGATCTCCTCGACCATTACCCAGACTCAGACATTCTCCTGATGGTTTGATAGCTTGAGGACAGGGCTGCCACTAGGAATTTGGGGGCCCCATACTGGCAAAATTTATGGGGCCCCCCTTGAGACTCCGCCCAGGCTCCACCCCCAGTTCTGCCTCCACCCTAGCTCCTCCTTCACCACGCAAACCCTCCAAAATCCCTCCACTCTTTCTTCGAAAAACTTCACCACGCCCTCACCAATCACACATTAACACCATATCACATACAGAGCCATCAGCTTTTGTTTTGACCAAAAGATTTTGTAAGCCTGCCACCACGACAAGGTAGACTATAGCAGGGCCCTACTCTACTCTAACCTATTAAACATTTGGTAACTTTTTTAACCATTATTGTGCGTCCATCTTCAGACAATGACCACATGATACTGTGTCAGTGCCCGTCTAACTCTAACTTACTCCAGCAAGGTGGCAAAGGCAGTCCCTTATATTAGGTTGGTCACTTATTATGTCAATTTAATTGTACCCCCATGAGACCCCCAGATTCTGTTCCCCCTCCCGTCATGGCTCTTTGGGCACCGCCACCACGCCACTGGAGACGGAGTCACAGAGACATCTGAGAGACTCAGAGAGAGAGAGACAGATAGTCTACTCACCCTGCTCGCTCGCTGCCGCCGCCTCGTGACTGGTCTGCCAGTGCCTGCCGTCTGCGCCTCGCTATCCCGCTGCCGTCCACAGTCACCGTCTTCTACTCCCAGTCTGGTCCCACCACATGGCGCGCGCACACCGCACGCTGCTCTGCTCTGGAATGATGGCACTGCTGTTGCAATCACTGTGTACATACATTACATTACTGATCCTGAGTTACATCCTGTATTATTCTCCAGAGCTGCACTCACTATTTTGCTGGTGCAGTCACTGTGTACATACATTATATTACTGTTCCTGTACTGATCCTGAGTTATATCCTGTATTATACTCCAGGGCTGCACTCACTATTCTGCTGGTGGAGTCACTGTGCACATACATTACATTACTGATCCGAGTTACATCCTGTATTATACTCCAGAGCTACACTCACTATTCTGCTGGTGCAGTCACTGTGTACATACATTACATTACTGATCCTGAGTTACATCCTGTATTATACCCCAGAGCTGCACTCACTATTCTGCTGGTGCAGTCACTGTGTACATACATTACATTACTGATCCTGAGTTACATCCTGTATTATACCCCAGAGCTGCACTCACTATTCTGCTGGTGCAGTCACTGTGTACATACATTACATTACTGATCCTGAGTTACATCCTGTATTATACTTCAGAGCTACACTCACTATTCTGCTGGTGCAGTCACTGTGTACATACATTACATTACTGATCCTGAGTTACATCCTGTATTATACCCCAGAGCTGCACTCACTATTCTGCTGGTGCAGTCACTGTGTACATACATTACTGATCCTGAGTTACCTCCTGTATTATACCCCAGAGCTGCACTTACTATTCTGCTGGTGCAGTCTCTGTGTACATACATTACATTACTGATCTTGTACTGATCCTGAGTTACATCCTGTATTATACCCCAGAGCTGCACTTACTATTTTGCTGGTGCAGTCTCTGTGTACATACATTACATTACTGATCCTGTACTGATCCTGAGTTACATCCTGTATTATACGCCAAAGCTGCACTCACTATTCTGCTGGTGCATATAGCGCGGCACACACAGCATATTGCACTGCACACACAGCATATAGCGTGGCCCACACAGCATATAGGCGGGACACAGAGTATATAGTGTGGCACACACAGTATATAGCGCGGCACACATAGTATACAGCGTGGCACACATAGTATATAGCGCGGCCCATACAGCATATAGCGCGGCACACATAGTATATAGCACGGCCCATATAGTATATAGCGTGGCACACACAGTATATAGCGCGGCCCACATAGTGTATAGCGTGGCCCACACAGCATATAGCGCGGCCCACATAGTGTATAGCGCGGCCCACACAGTATATAGCGCGGCCCACACAGTATATATATAGCGCGGCACACATAGTATATTGCACGGCCCACATAATATACTGCACGGCCCACATAAACTATGTTCCAAATTATTATGCAAATTGGTTTTAAGTGTCATAGCGTTTTTTTTTTTTTTTTTGTAAATGAAACCCATTGATGGTATTGTGTCTCAGGGTTCTTTGGATCACTGAAATCAATCTCAGATACCTGTGATGATTAGTTTGCCATGTGAGCCCAATAAAAGGAAAACTGGATGCTCCACACTATTAAGCAGGCCAGAGTTTTCAAGTAAAATGGGAAAGAAAAAGGATCTCTCTGCTGCTGAAAAGCATCAAATAGTGCAATGCCTTGGTCAAGGGATGAAAACATTACATATTTCCCGAAAACTTAAGCGTGATCATCGTACTGTTAAGAGATTTGTGGCTGATTCTGAGCACAGACGTGTTCGTGCTGATAAAGGCAGAATGAGGAAGGTTTCTGCCAGGCAAGTTCATCCTATTAAAGGGTATGCCACACCAAACAAGAACGCTAACGAAATCGCTAAAAAACGTCACTATTTAGCGATCTCGTTAGTGACGTTGTTGTGTGTGGCATGTAGCAACGACGTGGCCCCTGCTGTGATCTCGCTGATCGTTCACTAGCGTTCTGGACCGTATTTTATCGTTGGCGTCCTGCTGGTGAGCGCTATATCGCTGTGTCTGGCACCTTTTGTTAACGATGTGCGCTGTTTTTTACATCACAATGACCGCCAAAGTCGTTAACGAGATCGCTAACCGCTTATGCGTCGTTAACGAGATCGTTAAGTTTGGCAGCTACTAGCGACATCAAAACGATCACAAAAACTATCGCATTAGTATGCGTCATTATCGTGATCGTTAGCGGGAGCGTTTAGTGTGGCAGTACCTTAAGAGAGCAGCTGCTAAAAAGCCATTACAAACCAGCAAACAGATATTTGAAGCTGCTGGTGCCTCTGGAGTCCCTCGAACCACAAGGTGTGGGATCCTTCAAAGGCTTGCTGTGGTGCATAAACCTACAATTCAGCCACCCCTAAACAGTGCTCACAAGCAGAAACAGTTGCAGTGGGCCCAGACATACATGAAGACTAATTTTCAAACAGTCTTGTTTACTGTGTTGAGCAACCCTGGATGGTCCAGATGGATAGAGTAGTGGATGGTTGGTGGATGGCCACCATGTCCCAACAAGGCTGCGACGTAATCAAGGAGGTGGAGGAGTCATGTTTTGGGCCGGAATCATAGGGAAACAGCTGATAGGGCCCTTTAAGGTTCCTGAAGGTGTGAAAATGACCTCTGCAAAGTATGTAGAGTTTCTGACTGAAAACTTTCTTCCATGGTATAAAAAGCAGAAACGTGCCATCAGGAGCAAAATCATCTTCATGCATGACAATGCACAATCTCATGCTGCAAAGAATACCTCTGAGTCATTGGCTGCTATGGGCATAGAAGGAGATAAACTCATGGTGTGGCCAGCATCTTCCCCTGACCTCAACCCTATAGAGAACCTTTGGAGTATCATCAAGCAAAATATCTATGAGGGTGGGAGGCAGTTCACTTCAAAACAGCAGCTCTGGGAGGCTTCATGCAAAGAAACACAAGAAGAAACTCTCCAAAAACTCACAAGTTCCATGGATGAAACAATTGTGAAGGTGATATCAAAGAAGGGTTCCTATTAGTGTTGAGCGATACGATAATGCAAATATCGGCTATCGGCCGATATTAGCTCTATCGGCCTTTCGATAATTCGTTTCGATATTTTCGTCTTATCGAATACCGGAATCGGATTTGTCACTGTCACTGTCTGTGTCCGTCGGTCGGGTCTGTCACTGTCAGTGTCCGTCGGTCGGGTCTGTCAGGAGTCAGCGGCACTTACCTGGCAGAAGATCTCCGGCGGTCACGTCCTGGACTGCTTCATGGCCGCCATCCTCTTCTCCCCGGCGGTCACATGCAGTTTCTCGCGATAACTGCAGTGACTGCTGGGTAATCCCGGCCGTAAAGCAGTCAGTCCGATGACGTCACCGCCGGGGAAGCAGGTAATCAGCTGTGCTGCGTCGCGATGGCAGGCTCTGCCTGTCATTGCGATGTAGCAGAGCTGGATCGTCGTGGGACTGTCGTTACTATGGACTGCGTCGGACAGGTGGTATACTGTTGGTTTGTTTTTTTTCTTTTTTTACAGGAGATCGATGGCGTCGCAGGAATGAGAGAGTAATAAAAAAAATGAAAACTGTGTTGTCTCTTTTATTTCATTAAAATACTTTTTTCTTGCTTTGTCTTTTTTTTATGAATTTAATAACTTTGGGATTAATAATGGATCGGTGTCTTATTGACGCCTCTCCATTATTAACCGGGCTTATTGTCACCGTGCAATCAACGGTGACATTAACCCCTTATTACCCCGCTTGCCAACGCTACAGGGCAAGTGGGAAGAGCCGGGTAAAGTGCCACAATTGGCACATCTTTTGATGCGCCAAATGTGGGGCTGCTGTAGCCTGGTATTATCAGGCTGTTGAGGGCCAAAATCCATGGGCCTTGACAGTCTTTTAATACCAGGCCGCAGCAGTCTGCATTTTACTTGGCTGGTTAACAAAAATAGGGGGACCCCTACGCCGTTTTTTTTTTCGAGGGGATCCCCTATTTTTGTTAACCAGCCAAGCTAAGCAGACTGCTGTGGCCTGGTATTATCAGGCTTGCAAGGTCCATGGATATTGGATCCTTACCAGCCTGAAAAACCAGGCCTCAGCGGTCTGCTTCATCTGGCTGGTTAACAAAAATAGGGGGGACCCCACGCCAATTTTTTTCGAGGGGATCCCCTATTTTTGTTAATCAGCCAAGATATGCAGACTGCTGTGGCCTGGTATTATCAGGCTGGCAAGGTCCATGGATCTTGGCTCCTTAACAGCCTGAAAATCCAGGCCTCAGCGGTCTGCTTCATCTGGCTGGTTAACAAAAATAGGGGGGACCCCACGCCATTTTTTTTCGAGGGGATCCCCTATTTTTGTTAACCAGTTCCCTCTGACGTCACTGATTGTGTCCCTGGCTGACCTGAAGTGAAAGTGGAAAGCAATCAATTAAGCTTTCCACTTCCTCTCCTGTCAGCCAGGAGAGGAACTCATTCATTTGGGGGCTTACTGTGAGGCTGCAGCATTAGCTGCGGTCCCTGCAGTAAACATTAACCCTTTCTGATGGATTACACCGTGGGACCTGACTGTACATCGGATTGGTAAGAATAATTTTGCTTTATTATTTTATTTTTATTACAGGAAATGGTTTTAGCAGGTAAATAAAATATGGTCAAAAACTGTGTGATTATTTCATTAAACTTCTTTTTTATTAAAGTGTGTGTGTTTGATTTTTCTTTCATACAATAGGATTAATAATTGATAGTTGTCTGATTGACAGCTCTCAATTATTAACCTGGCTTAAAGTGACCTTTCAATTGCAAGGTCATTTTAACCCCTTATTAACCCATTCGCCACCGCTACAGGGCAATGGGAATAGACGGGCAAAGTGCCAGAAAGGGCGAATCTAATTATAGATTTGTCTTTTCTGGGGTGTCTGGGGGCAGATTTTAGTAGCCGGGGGGGCCAAAAATAATGGTCCCTCTCTGGGCTATTATTATCTGCCCCCACTCACTGGCTTTGTCTGTCTGGTTGCGAAAATAGGGCGGGAGCCCACGCATTTTTTTTCCAGCAATTTTACACCTCATATATATATATATACATGTCATTGAATTTGTGACACATATATATATATTTATATTTATAGTTCATACACTTCTACATAGTATAATAGCCGCTAATTCAATTGCCGGCTTTTGTGAAAATGCAGAACCCGACATGAAATGACACTTGGTTTACATAGAGTTAACCATGTCTTTTCATGTAGTTTGATATCTGATTTGCACAAACAATTACATGAGTGTAAGTGTGCAAAATTTCACACCTGTAGGGGTTAATTAAAGGTGTAAATTCGTAGCAAAAAAGTCTGTTTTTTTTACAACGAATTTACACCTTTAATTAACCCCTACAGGTGTGAAATTTTGCACACATAGACTGATGTAATTGTTTGTGCAAATCAGATTGCAAACGACATGAAAAGACATGGTTAACCCTATGTACACCAAGTGTCATTTCATGTCGGGTGCTTCTGTCTTTTCACAGAAGCCGGCTTTACCCGGCAATTGAATCAGAGGATATTTTACTATGTAGAAGTGTATAAACTATACATATATGTATATATATATGTCACAATGACATGTATATATATATATATGTATTCTATGTGTGTATATTTAGTGTTTACAAGGAAATAAAGGTTTTTTTTAATTTCGATATTTTGTTCCCATAGACTTACATGGGACTTCCGCTATCAAATCGGATATCGACGATATTTAGTGCTATCGGCGATACAATTTCGATACGATATTTTTAGATATCGAGCAGTATCGCTCAACACTAGTTCCTATGTTAACATGGAACTTGGCCTGTTAGGATGTTTTGGAGTTAAATAGCTTTTTTGTTCAGTGAATGTGACCTCCTAATGCTGCAAATTCCACAAATAAGCATTTTCAGTTATTTAAAACAGATCAAATGTTCAGAAATTCTACTGTGCCTAATAATTTGGAACAGTGCATTTTGAGTTTTTTTCCTTTTTGGAGATTATACTGTTATCATTGGGAGGTTTCGTCAATAAAATTTGATGTATACTCTAACGGGTGATGACTTTTATTAGATTGACTGTCATTTGCACCGACCACTTAGGAAAATCAGAGAAAAATATCATTTGCATAATAATTTGAAACATAGTGTAGTATATTGCACGGCCCACATAGTATATAGCGCGGCCTACACAGTATATTGCATGGCCCACATAGTATATTGCACGGCCCACATAGTATATAGTGCGGCCCACACAGTATATTGCACGGCCCACATAGTATATTGCACGGCCCATATAGCATACTGCACGGCCCACATAGTATATTGCACGGCCCACACAGTATATAGCACGGCCCACATAGTATATTGCATGGCCCACATAGTATATAGCGTGGCCCACATAGTATATAGCGCGGCCCACATAGTATATAGCGCGGCCCATATAGTATATTGCACAGCCCACATAGTATACAGCAGGGCCCACATAGTATATTGCAAGGCACACAAAGTATATTGCACAGCCCACATAGTATACAGCAGGGCCCACATAGTATATTGCACGGCCCACATAGTATATTGCACGGCCCACATAGTATACAGCAGGGCCCACAATAGTATATTGCACGGCACACATAGTATATTGCACGGCCCACATAGTAATATAGCACGGCCCACATAGTATATTGCATGGCCCACATAGTATATTGCGCGGCCCATATAGTATATAGCACGACACATATAGTATATAGCAAGGCCATTATAACACAGCCCTCATCCCCCCCCAGTAATGGCCCCACAGCCACAGTCCAGTACTCAGACATTTAAAAAAAAAAAACACACACTCCTCACCTTCTCCTCGTGCCCGCGCTGCTCCCAGCTTCTTTCTCCTGCTCTGCCTGACACACAGTGAGTGCGCGAACGTCATCGCGCACCCGCTGTGTCAGAGGCAGAACGGGGAATGATGGGAGAGGGAGCGTCAGCTGACGCTCTCTCCTCCATCATTGCTTTGAACTGTATCGGCGGACGCTGGTATAGTTCAAAGCTGCGGCAGGGGGAGTCGGCGCTGGTGGCAGGTGGGCCCCCGCCTCACAGGGGCCCCCCCGCCTGAGCATGTAGCATGCGCACACACACCGCACGCTGCTCTGCTCCGGCGGAATGAGGAAGTGGAGCAGAGCAGCGTGGGACATCACGTGAGGGCGGCGCTGGCTGGACCATGGTGCATCAGGGGAAGGGGAGGGCCCGGCAGGCTGGGTTATGAAGCACTGGCGAAGCCTGAACATTGAACAAAATGTAGGGGGCCCGAGTGCGGACCGGGCTGCCAGCGTGCTCGGGCCCCCCTAATCACCGGGCCCCATACAGCTGTAACGGCTGTAATGCCCTGATGGCGGCCCTGCTTGAGGACAAGTTGGGCAATTCTTATGAAAATGTCCAGAGAGACCACAGCATAGACAGAGTCCAAGATCTTGCCTCCATCTTCTCTCCACAAAGGTAAGACTGACAACTCTAACCTTGGGTAAATAGACCTGCTCCGGGGAAGTATCACATGCAGCCTTCTGTCCACCATGTCTCTCACGGATTCTGCGATCCATTCGTATGGCCTGAGTCATGGCTTCCATCAGAGAACAAGGGCATCATGGAGGACCAGCGCATCCTTGAATATCTCAGAAATGCCTCTTTGGAACTGGCACCTGAGAGCAGCATCATTCCATAGAACTTCGGTGGACCACTGCCAAAACACAGTACAGTTGTCCTTAGCTGTGTGACCCCCTGTGCCAGGTTCATGATCCTGGACCTGGACTCTGCCGGGTTCGTCATAGATGAGACATAAACTATCAAAAAGGCATCAACAGAAAACCATTATGGGGCTTGTGGGGCCAAAGAAAATGCCCAGGTCTGAGTACCCCCTTGCAGTAGGGACATGATTATTCCCGCCCACTGAAACTCCTCATCTGACGACCGGGGACGCAGGGTAAAAAATAACTTACAGCTCTCCCTGAATACCCTGAACTGGTCTTTGTCTCCTGAAAAGTTATCTGGGAGGGATATCACAGGTTTAGGAAAGACCAACTGTACATCAGAGGGTACTGACGTCACAGCCACTGCCGGCAGTGGGGGGCCATGGGGAAGTTATTTATCTGACCCTGCAACTGATATTACGATGACTCCAAACTGGCAATCCTTCGCCAGATCCTTAGTTATCTGCATCAAATTCGCCACCTGGTCACAAGGCATGTGAACAGGATCCACTCTGGCGAAAAAGAAAAACATATCAGCCAGACATAATGTGACTCTAGTCACTTCTCACGGCCAAGCCATGAGTTAGAGTGGTCAAGGAGTCCAAGCTCAGAAGCCAGGAGGGTTTTTTTATAAACAGAAGGAGTAGCAAATATGGGAAACAGAAAAAGCGCAAATAGGGTCTTATCTCCTGGAATAGCTTCCAATTGATTTAAGGTAACTGCTCAACTGGTAGTATAGACTGAAAGCATGTATGCCTTGGCTGCTGCAGATCCATGAAGTCGACACATGACTTTTATCAATGACGTGATAAAGGGGATATGTGGATTAATTCCGCGCTGCCATATAGACACAAAACCAGAGTTCTTTTCAACTACTTCTGGTTTTGTGTCTATATGGCAGTGCGGAATTAATCCACATATCCCCTTTATCACATCATAAACAGAAGGAAGAGACAAAAGCATAGTCACGTAACGTTCTGAGGTCAGAGTACCGGGAGGATAATGGATCAGACATGAAGGGGTTAAATAGGTGGATGTTCAGAACAAAGTCCAAGGTTAGGCAACCGATCAAACATACAGAACTCAAGGCACAGGGATGCACAAACCTCACAGGCTGAATGTACATCTGGCTGAGTTCTGGGAGACACAACACAGCTCAGTTAAGAAGCATGGCAATTACCTGGAATAGTGAACACCTGGACATAGCCGATGTCTTATTGTCTCAGATTGGATAGTAGAGCTGTCAATCAACACTGACAGATTAAGCACACCCCTATACCAGATTGGATGGTCAAGCTGTCAATCAAAGTACAGACAGCTTAAGCACACCCCTATGCCAGATTTGATGGCCGAGCTGTCAGTAACTGCATCCCAGACACCATTATGGGTGGAACCATGACAATCTGTCTGCAGAAGGTCTCTGCATTTGGCATTGCAGATGTCTTCTTAATCCTTCTAACTTTGGGACCCAGTGGCATCCTCCACCCGGCTCTAATTGACACACCTGGACCTGGGTGTTTATAGAATCTGAGTCTGCTTCAGGGAGTCGGTGATATTCACATTTTCCCCTTGTGAAGGCTTCGAGCTATAGCAGTTGGCTTACTTTCTTTCTGGTGCTGTTGGATGACATTTGGTGTTATTTCTCTGGAGTCTGTTCAAGTTAAGTTGCTTCCCCTTGATTGTCTCCCTTCTTGTCTTTAGTGTTCAGTGGGGACTGACCAATGCTCATCCCCCCTTCCTTATTCAGGGCCTAGCTCTAGGGATATACAGCACTTAGGTTCCTGCTCAGCGATTGGTGTGAAACCAATATAGGGACGGTAAGGGAGGCAGGGTGCTATTAGATCTATCTAGGGCTCTTCACTCCCCCTTTCCCTAGCATTTGGGCTTCCTTCCCCTCGTACTTTCATGTTGCACTTAGTCTTTCCACACTCTGCATGACATTGGCACAAATCCTGAACTTACGGACATTCTTATCCACATCTTTTCGAGCACTCTACCACCAAAAGGACCTGGAAACAACTCTCCAGGTGGCAGAGGAACCCAGATGTCCAGCCAACACCTAGTCATGTACTTTGTTAAGAAGATCAGTGTGAAGCGAGGAAGGCACAAAAAACTTGCTGGCTAGCAAGCCCTTTGGTGCACCAACCTGAGCCTCCATAATGCACTGTCTGAAATTAATACCAGAAGCACCCACAACCACTCCTTCACTGAGAATTTTGACTGGATTTTCATCTCTCAATTCCATAGCAAAACTACGTGATAAGGTATCAGTCTTAGAATTCTTAATACCAGGGAGATATGTCACAGAGAAATCATACTTCGCAAACAAGAGAGCCCACTGGGCCAGTCTAGTGTTCAGGCACTTAGCAATATCAACATACAGTAAATTTTTTGTTACTCTATGCCTAGCCCCCTTTAACCAATTTCTCCATTCCTCGAAAACGCTCTTAACTGTCAAGAGTTCCTGATCAACTATCATAGTTGTGAGAATTTCTGCTAGAAAAAAGCAAATGGATGAAAGTAACTGACCTTATTTTTTGAAAGAACAGCACCCATCCCTACAGATGAGGTGTCTACCTCAACCACAATAGGCAAATCAACATTGGGTTGACTAAGGACTGGATCTTTTGAAAAGGCTAACTTGAGAGCAGAAAAAGCATCAACAGACTTAGAAGACCGATAAGTGAAGTTAGAACCTTTCTTAGTTATGCAAGTAAGAGGTTTGGCTATGACAGGGAAAGTTTTTAATGAACTTACTGAACTTACGATAATACTTAGCAAATCCTAAGAGCCTCTATAAAGCTTTAAGATTAGTAGGTTGAACCCAATCAAAATGGCCTCTACCTTAATGGGATCCATCTGAAAATTTTCAGCAGAAACCAAATGACACAAAAACTGAATCTGCTGCACCTCAAACTGAAACTTCTCTTGTTTGGCAAACAAATGATTACCTAAAGAACCTAAAGCACCTGTGGAACATGCTCCTGATGCTCCTCGCGAGAACCTGAGTAGGTCAAAATATCATTCAAGTATATCACCAAAATCTACCCACCAAAGAAAAAATATATAATTTATGAAGTTGTGAAATACAGCAGCAGCACTGGTCAAATCGAATGGCATGACCAAATTCTGAAAATGAACCTCGGGAGTATTGAAGGCAGTCTTCCACTCATCACCTTGGCAAACACATATACAGTTATATGCCTCTCTCAGATCCAGTCTAGAAAAACAATTGGACACCACCAGTTGATTAAACAGATCAGGAATAAGAAGTAACGGGTATGGGTTACATAAAGTAATCTAACTGATCTCTCTAAAAACCAAACAAGGATGCAAACCTATATCAATTTTCTTAATAAAAAAAAATCCCATGGTGACTGGTGAGGTGGAAGATCTTATATGACTCTTGGAGAGTCTCTTTTGAATATACTCTTTCAAGGCATTTCTCTCAGTAATAGTGAGATTAAACAGACAAGATTTAGGCAATTTGGACCCTGGAATAAATTTGGTAGCACAATCATATGACCTATGGAGGAAAGAACCTCACATTCACTCTCAGAAAAAAATGTCCTCAAAATCCTGAATAAAATCTGGCAGAGAGATCTCAGAGATGCGTGGGATTTTGGCAAACAATTGGAAAAACAAAAAATTCCCCCCAAGACTTAACCTTGTGACTCTCCAAATTGATGAAATGATTGTGTTTGACTAACCAGGGCATACACAACACAACTTTAGATTTTAATGAAGGAAAACCATGACAGAAATATATTCTGTATATAACACTCCCACTCTCATGTACACATTCTCAACCTTACAAGTAACATCAATTGTGGATACTTGAATAGGATGACAGAGTTGACACTGTGTAATCACTCTCGATAGTAAAATCACTGTCAATGATATCTAATGTGGAAGCTGAGTCAACAAATGCAGCGCTAACTATAACCCAGATTTGGTAACCAAAGAAACTTGTAAAAAACAACCAGCAGTATGCATTAGAGATAACGTCAAACTGTTAGGATCAGTGTCCTTACAGATTAATGATTTTATTCTTCCTTTTTACAAAAAATTAATTGTTGTATTTGAAACACTGAATCATTACATGACCCGTTCGACTGCAGTATTAACAGAAATGAGCAGGTGCTTCATATACAACTCCATCCTTGAACTCTCTGAAATCCCCAATTTGCATGGGTTCACCTGCCTCAATAAAATGAAAGGAAGTAATCACAGAAACAGTCTCAAATGTGTCCTTATCCTTAAGATGTCAGCCTAGGTGCACCACCAGAGACATGGTCACATCCAGGGACAATGGAGAGGGATTATAAGCCATGGTATTTTAGTGAGTGCCTAGCAAAATTGTCTGCAGAGAGCTGGGTCATTCTAGGAGGTTTCCAGTGCCCAGCGTCTGAACTGAGAGCAGTAGTCCTCCACTTTACGATTACCCTGAACCAACCTATGGATCATTGATTCAGCAACTGTAACTTTATTTGTGTTGTCATAAATTTGCTCCGGAGCAGAGAAAAAGTGTCAGGAAAACACTGGAGAATCCTCAGGCAAAAAAAATGCCCAAGCCTGAGGATCTCGACAAAGCAAAGACAAAACGATACCCACGTGTTGACTCTATTCCCCCGAACGAGGTAGTACGGAGATGAAAATACAGTTGACATGAAGCAAAAAAGATGGAAAACTCACTAGGTCCCCGTTGAAACAGTCCAGTAATTTTGTTTTAGGCTCAGATGACTTGTTAAGGTGGAGTAGAACCTGCAGAGTGGTGGAAAATGCAAGCTGTTGTTGCTGCTAGATGTCTGCCACATCCAAAGACAAAGACTGCAATTGTATGGTTAGGGAGTCCATGATGACTTCTCGGCACACAACAAATGGAGTGGGCTGGTGACAATGTTATAACGGCCAAAGCACATTTGCATGTGTGACAAACACACCAGTTAGACAAGAAACTTTATCTGACAGGTCCCTGTTCAGACAAGGAAAAGCCCTTTTCTGATCCTGGTCTGTCTCTGCCTGACCGACTGCAGCTTACCCTGAATGTGCTTAGCAATTCCTAGGATCGATTGAGTATCAGGAATATTAGTGATTAATGGATTTTAAAAATAGAATGCCATAGAAGATCCTTTATTTGCAATGAAAAAGTGTGGATGTTCCAATAATTTTGTCTATTTGGTACATATACATTAACCAGTACCACATATTGTAGAAAATGGTCTATAATATTTTACAGCAATTTTTTTTTTGTAGGAAACCCAAAGAATGTACAGTCAGTAATTAAATAATTTGAGATTTTATGGATCATATAATAGGTTTAGAATTACTAAAGATAAAGTATGACTAGTTATAAAGTATAACCTGTATAGCATGGCACCTTGAGTTACATAGCTGGTTGCCATGTGCTATAATATATCTATAAATGGCAGACGATCTGGGATGAAATCATATATAGTTACATCTTACATACAGTTTGTATTTTGGGGTGAAAACAAAGTTCAGTTATGACTTTTTAAGAATCAGTATACATTTTGACTGTTGATTTCTCGGTAAATGCACTTTACGAAAACAGAGGGAAAAAAGGGTTAAATACACTGGAGTGCACTGGATAGGTGGGTTAGACGTCCCTTACCTGGGGGATCTTTTTACTCCACGTTCAACGTAACATGTATTCTCCAGTAATCAGAAGCGCAGTCTGGAGGTGAGACAAGGCCGATACTTACTTTGTAACGCAATTAAAATACTTCTCACTTCCGGGTGTCATACGCGGACACATTAAGGCTTGTCTTTGTCCGTGGATTTGAAGTTTAAAGCTGTCTTCCCTTCTGTGTGCCCCGCAGTTTAAAAGTTTGAAGATGACTTGTAAAGAAAGCCGGTGACATATTCTACCTGGAGGCAGCTGTTCTGGGTCATAACAGGTTTTGTGTTTGTCGAAAGCCTTTGTAATAATCTCCCTGGAGGGGCTGAATGAGCCGTGGTAATATCTCTATGGAAACCTCTGAAAGTTTAACCAGTGTTTAGAGATTACAGAGGGCGCATTTACAATAGGCCTTGGACACACCTGTCTGACAAAGTGACCCAGCCGATAAAGAAAATGCTTTTTCTCATGACAATAACATTAAGGTGCACGATTCATGTGCTCGAGGGAAATTCAGCTTTTGTTAAAGGTTACTGTGCATAAAAAAAAGCAGGATCAAAGTACTTATTTAGGGTAGAGACTTTTTGGTCTCCTCTGGCTCCAGAGCTCTGGCGTAACTGCTTCCCCTGCAAGCCATTTACCACACTCCTGATTTCATGCACAAATTCCAGTAAAACAAGCACGTGTACATGTTATGTAGTATTTCAATGTGGAAAGCCACTTAACCCGACAGCAGTGACTCTTAATTTCCAAAGGAAAGCTGGAAGATTATACACTTTGTCCAGTCATTTAATTTTCAATCCCCAGCACACAGGTGAGCAGCAATTATTACCTTCCGGTTGATCCTGCAGGGCTCTGTGTCCTCAGCCTAATATATTCCCTCCTAACCAAGTTGGCCTATCATTTGTAGCTTCATGTTTGTGCATATTAGAACAGCATGGAAAGTCCCTTGTTATCTGAAGAGCTGCAGCCAGCCGCATCCACGTCCTTCTGTGTGACTTGCGTTGTGACTACATTTAATCATTACGTTAGATCATCATATTTATTTTTGTGCCAGAGGTATAGCTGCGGGTTTAGCCTATGCCCAGAAAACACATCTGAGTGGGCCACTAACCAAGATAACCATGTTTAAAACTATAATGGTGCACCGTAATTATAGGGTGTATAGTGGACACCTCAGTAGAAGATAGATTAATAGTTCTCCTTTTAGTGCCCGACATATTAATAATGCCAACCACTGTGCCCCTATGTAATAATAGACAGCACAATTTCCCCTGCACAAACTATTAATGCCACCTGTAAGCAGCCTAAAAAATAATAGTGCAATTTTTTGCCCCATCCTTTCCCCAAAAGTAATAAAGTTCATGTGTTTGCTTGCTTGATGGGTATAAAACCTTGAGTGCCCCCATAAAGTAATGATGCCCCATGTACCCCCAGAAAGTAGTAATGCCCCCTGAGGTCACTCAACACATAGTACTACTGACCCCTAAGTCTCCCCCTCACATATAGTAATAATCCTACCTGTGTCTCCTTAATATCGTAATAATCCTATCCTGCAGTACATCATTCCTCTGAGCTACTTCTTTATACAGCCATCATCAATGACACCCATCAATCAGCGTTGGTGTCACTCTCCCTTCCTTGATAACTTATACATCCTGGCACAGGAGGGGAGTATAACGGGGCCAAACATTAAGATTGATATGGGGTTGTCCTAGTAGTGGAGTGAACAGTTAATAATTTAAGAAAGACTAGAGGTACAGAGAGATACATAAAGTGCATGTATACTAATGCCAGAAGCCTCACCACCAAAAAGGAGGAATTAGAATTAATTTTGTTGGAACATAATTATGACATGGTGGGGATATCTGAGACATGGCTGGATGAGAGCCACGACTGGGCGGTTAATTTACAGGGCTATAGTCTGTTCAGAAATGACTGTACAAATAAGCGAGGTGGGGGTGTGTGTTTATATGTAAAATCAGGGGCGTAACTAGGAACGGCAGGGCCCCACAGCAAACTTCACAATGGGCCCCCCGCCTCCGGCCGCCATTTTAAAAAAAATATATATTTTTTTAAAAATCACTAATCGCAAACGGCGAATGGATTGAATAATCCGGTCGCCATTTGCAAATTTTTAGCAGCTTTGGCGACCAATTTGGTTGCCATCTGCAGCACTGTAAAGAGGTCTGCTGTTTTCGGGGCCCCATTAGGGGCCTGCTGTTTCCTGGGACCTTAGGCCCCTGATGGGGCCTGCAGTTTCCTGGGGCCCTAGGCCCCTGATGGGGCCTGCAGTTTCCTGGGGCCCAAGGCCCCTAATGGGGCCTGCAGTTTTCTTTGGACCTAGGCCCCTAATGGGGCCTGCTGCTTCCTTTGGACCTAGGCCCCTAATGGGGCCTGCTGCTTCCTTTGGACCTAGGCCCCTAATGGGGCCTGCTGTTTCCTAGGGCCCCATTAGGGGCCTGCTGCTTCCTGGGGCCTCTAATGTGGCCCGCTGTGTCCTGGGGCCTGAGGCCCCTGATACACTCACACCTCCCCCCTCCGCTCTCCCCCTCTCCTCAAGTGCTGGGACGGGAAGCTGCGGCTGCCGCGTCCCTGTAAAAGAGAGTCAGCCTCAGCAAGCATACTTACCAATCTGCCAACCCTCAGGTGATCGCGTCCTCCAGCTCTTCTGCTCCGCGCCGATCCGTCCTCCAAGCTCCGACGTCCACCACGCCAGCCTTGCATGTGACATGAGAGCGCGCGCACGCCCCCACGTCACATGACGCGGAAGTGCCGGACTGCTCAGGGCCCGTCCCACCTCCTCTCATAGCGGCGCCGGAGGTGGTGGCGGGCCCCATATCAGACTCACATCCAGAGGTGTATCTAGGCTTTCTGGCACCCGGGTCAAGAATTCAATTTGGCGCCTCCCCCCCCCCAAGCACACATGCAATTTGCACACTTAGTCATGTACCCACGAGCTGCTCTCCCTAATGCTCTCAATGTTCAGTGAAAAACAGAGAGAAGCAGGAAGAGAAGCTGGTTGTCACAGGATCATAAGTATAAAAATCGCATATGAGTGAAGTGTCTATGAGATGACTGCTGGAACCTGCAGAGCTGAATCCTGACATTGCAGCTTCTGAATTCTCACAACGAATGCTCTGCACACTTTTAGGATTCTCCATTACCGGTGGCAAGAGTACACGGACATGTCAGCACAAGCATGTGATTTATATACTTCTGGCCACATTCCGACTAGACGTGCCCGGCCTCGCTCCGTTCATTTTCATTGAGTGAGGCCACACGTCTAGTCAGCATGCGACCGCTTGTATGTAAATCACCGGCACGAGAGAATCCTAACAGCGTGCAGTGCGCACTGTGAGAATTCTAAAATTGACTAATTCTCATGTTTTTATTTATGTTAGGAGCATTAAAGGGGCTGTCCAGGTTTGTGCTGAGTCTGCAGTCATTCTATGTGACACAGACCTGGAGAACCCCTTTAATGCTCCTAACAAATAAAGACATGAGAATTAGTCAATTTCACAAATAATATTTACATCCAGGTACCTTATAGATGACGCTGTCTCTGGAGTCGTTCTCCTTTTCTTCATCTTGTCCAGATCCCATGATGAGTTTTCTCATCCACAGCCGTCTCTGCAGCCCTCAATCTTCTCCGCTCTTCTGCACCAACTCTCCACACGATGCCCTTAAAGACAGAAGAGTCATTATAATGCCCCTAAATAAAAATATCTGCAATATACTGTCACCTCACACTATTCCCCTCCCTCCTCACACTGTCTCCTCTCACATCCCCCCTGTTCAGCATACTGTCTCCTCGTATATTTACCCCCTCACTCTCTATTCTGTCTGCTCACACATAACCCTGACTCCCCATACTGTGTCTGCACACATCCCATCACCCTCACTCCCCATACTGTGTCTGCACACATCCCATCACCCTCACTCCCCATACTGTGTCCACATACATTCACCCGTTCGCTCCCCATACTGTCTGCACCCATCCTCCATACTGTTTCCTCATACATACTCTTCAGTACCCTCAAATCCCCCCACACATATTAAATGCCCCCATCCTCACTCCAAATCCCCCCCACACACATTAAATCCCCCCGTCCCCACTCCAAATCCCCACACGCATTAAGTATCCCCTATCCCCACTCCAAATCCCCCACACACATTAAATCCCCCCATCCCCCCATCCCCACTCCAAATCCCCCCACACATAAAATAACCCCCCATCGCCACTCCAAATCCCCCCACACATACAATAACCCCCATCGCCACTCCAAATCCCCCCACACATAAAATAACCCTCCATCCCCACTCCAAATCCCCCCACACATACAATAACCCCCCATCGCCTCTCCAAATCCCCCCACACATAAAATAACCCCCCATCCCCACTCCAAATCCCCCCACACATAAAATAACCCCCCATCCCCACTCCAAATCCCCCCACACATAAAATAACCCCTCATCCCCACTCCAAATCCCCCCACACATAATGTATCCTCCATCCCCACTCCAAACCCCCCACACATAAAAGAACCCCCATCCCCACTCTAAATCCCCCCACACAATGTATCCCCCATCCCCACTCCAAACCCCCCACACATAAAAGAACCCCCATCCTGACTCTAAATCCCCCCCACACATAATGTATCCCCCAATTCCCACTCCAAATCCCCCTACACATAAAAGAACCCACATCCCCACTCTAAATCCCCCCCACACATAATGTATCCCCCCATCCCCACTCTAAATCTCCCCCATACACACACACTCACACAGTATGTCCCCCATTTATCTTCTGTGGTATCTTCAGCTCCATAATGGAGCACACTCACCACAAATCTTCACCCTTCTGGGCACCGACGACGAGTGACATCAGCAGCATGATCACATGACTTGATCACGCTGCAGACGTCGCTCTGACCCGGCGGTCAGAGCTTCAATTGCACTGGCGTCTGTATAGACGCCAGTGCAATTGATCCCTGGGAGCCGGCACGCAGCAGCTTTTCTGGGCCGGCTGTCAGCTTGACAGCTGGCACAGGGAGCCGCCGACTCTCAGGCTGGGGGCAGCAGAATGCAGCCGCGGGGGAGACACTGCGGACCGCCGCATTAGGCGGCCCGACTGCGCCCCCCTGCCGGCTGCCCCCCCCCAGATACGCCCCTGCTCACACCACCGGCAGCTTGCGGAACTACCGTGGTGGTAGGTGAAGCAGTTGCAGCAGGGACGGGCCCCCTTCTAGCCCGGGCCCTGTGGCAGCTGCTTCCCCTGCTTCCACGATAGTTCCGCCCCTGTGTAAAATCATCCTTAAAACCCATCCTGCGTGATAATATATATGAATCTAATGAAAATGTAGAGTCCCTGTGGGTGGAGATAAGGGGAGGGGGAAAAAATGAATAATTACTGATAGGGGTTTGTTATAAGTCTCCAAAAATAAAGGAAGCAATGGAGAATATCCTTGTAAAGCAAATAGATGAAGCAGCGACTCAAGGAGAAGTCATTATTATGGGGGACTTCAACCACCCTGAAATACATTGGGGAAGAGAAACTTGCAGTTCCAGCAAAGGTAATAGGTTTTTGACAACTATGAGAGACAATTACCTTTTACAACTAGTTCAGGACCCAACAAGAGGGGGGGCACTGCTAGACCTAATATTATCCAACAGGCCAGACCGCATATCAAATATAAGGGTTGGGGTCACTTGGGTAATAGTGATCACAAAATAATAAGCTTTCATGTATCCTTTAATAAGATATGTAGTAGAGGGGTTACAAGGACACTAAACTTCAGGAAGGCAAATTTTCAACGGATGAGAGATGATCTTGGTGCAATAAACTGGGACGACATCCTGAGACATAAAAATACACAAAGAAAATGGGAGACGTTTATTAGCATCCTGAATAGGACCTGTGCATAGTATATACCCTATGGGAATAAACATGCTAGAAATGGGAGGAAACAAAATGAAAGCATTTAGAGAATTAAAGCAAGTAGGTAGTGATGAGGCATTAAATAAAAACAGAAGATTAAATAAATTCTGTAAAAAGCAAATCAAGACAGCAAAGATTGAGACACAGAGACTCATTGCCAGAGAAAGTGAAAATAATCCCAAAATATTCTTTAACAACATAAATAGTAAGAAACTAAAAAATGATAGTGCTGACCCCCTTAGAAATAGTCTGGGTGAAATGGTGGATGAGGATGAGAAAAAGCCAATATGCTAAATGACTTTTTTTCAACAGTACTTAAACAAGAAAATCCCATGACAGATAACATGATCAGTGATAACAAAAATTCTCCATTAAATGTCATCTTCCAGCAGGAAGTACAGCGGCGTCTAAAAATCACTAAAATTGACAAATCTCCCGGCCCGGATGAGATACACTCCCGAGTACTGCAGGAATTAAGTACAGCCATAGATAAACCATTATTTTTAATCTTTAAAGATTCCATAATAACGGGTCTGTACCACAGGACTGGCGTATAGCAAATGTGGTGCCAATATTCAAAAAGGGGACAAAAACTGAACTTGGAAATTATAGACCAGTGAGCTTAACCTCTACTGTGGGAAAAATCCTGGAGGGTTTTCTAAGAGACGCTATACTGGAGTATCTGAAGAAGAATAACCCCATGACCCAATATCAACATGGGTTTACGAGGGACCGATCCTGTCAGACTAATCTGATAAGCTTTTATGGAGAGGTAAGTGTTATGATTCGGTAGCCGAGGAGGACAGTAGCAAAAATAGGCTAGGCAACCAGACACCCAGAGAGATTGGTAACTTAGCGGATTGCAGACCCCTAAACTGACAGCACAACTAGAATTAGCCGTGGGATGTACCTACGGTGCCCTAGACGCCTCGACACAGCCAAAGAGTTAACTAAGCATAAAGAGAGAAAGGGGAAAGCTAAACTGCCCCAGAGTAGAGCCCCAAAGGAACAGGTAGCCCCCCAAACATATATTGGCAGTGAGACAAGATGAAATACAAATACAAGCAGAAAATAGAGCAAGCAAATGCTGGGGCCCAAACTGTCTAGATAGCACAGGACAGGAGGAAAGAATACTGTCTGTAATCCAGCAAAAACCCTAAGAAAAATTCCAACACGTCTGATATGCAAAAAATACTAAGACCACACGATCTCTCCCCCGCTAGATCAGAACTCTGGTGTGAACCGGTAGCAAATCAGCAGATACTGAAATAACAGGGAACTGGAAATACATAAACTGTCTCTGGTGTGAACTGGTAGCAAATCAGCAGATACTGAAATAACAGGGAAATGGAAATACATAAACTGTGAACCAGGGAACTTGGCTGTACTAACTCCAGAAAGGCAGAAACTGAGATGAGCAAAAGGAAAACAAAAGCCACAGAAATAAACAGCAAAATAACTTATCTAAAAGTTGCAGGACACAGCTGTGTTGTAAATACTCTGGAGGCGACTTCTGAGCTGGGGCTCCCTCCGGTGGTTGCTGAGGGTAATGAACTAATTGCTGAATGGCCTTCAGCTGGCTCTGAATGGTCTGATATAAGTGACCTGAGTTCCCATCAGTCTTGCCGGTAATCAATTGTTCTTCCTGGTTTTGCTTGGAGCTCAGCTTGCATTCCTGCTCTCTTTCAGATAAGTGATTTGCTGTTTTTTTTTCCTCTGGTTGGATTTTCCTTGCCTGTTTTGCTGCTTGCAGGGGACTTCAGCCTAGTCCCCTTTTGGGGTCTGGCGCTGCAATTGTGCTCATTTTGTATTTGCACTTTTGCTCTGTTCCTTTGTCACTTTTTTGCTGAATTGCTGTGTGTTACACTAGATATCTGATTTAGCTGGTAGAGATCGTGTGATCTCAGGCTTTTTGTTAATCAGAAGTGTTGGTATTTTTGTCAGGGTTTTTTTGGGTTGCAGTCAGAATTCTTTCCTATACTTTTCCATCTAGACAGATTGGGCCCCAGCGTTTGCTCATTCTATTTTCTGTCTGTGTCCGTATTTTCTTCTTGTCTAACCGCCATTACATGTTTGGGGGCTTCCTATTTCTTTGGGGGATCTGCTCCGGGGCAGAGAGCTTTCATCTTTCAGCCTTTAGGTGTAGTTATTACTCCGGCTGTGACGAGGCATCTAGGATCACCGTAGGTATGCTCCAAGGCTACTTCTAGTGTGGCGGTTAGTTTAGGGTACTGCAATCCAATAGTTTCCAGCCTCTCTGGTGTATTGCTACTTTTGCTATTTTTGCAATTTCTCCTCAGCTACCGAAACATAACAGTATTACCGGACAAACTGAAAATTATATGGTACTCACAGAAGGGAAAAATAGTAATTTTTTTTCTGTTTGTTGCATTTTTTTCCCTCTTTTTCTCTGGGTGCTGAGGAGGAATTTTTTTTTCCTCAATGGAGTTTGCACAGTTGTCTGGCCGTGTGGAGCGGCTTGCCGCTGAGGTTCAGAGTATTGCTACCTATCTTGATAGGTTGCCGGTTGTGGAATCCCCATACCAGATTTATTTTTGGGGGATCAGTCTAAATTTATGAATTTCAAAAATAACTGTAAGTTGTTTTTTGCCTTGAAGCCTAAGTCCTCAGGGAACGCAGCACAGCAGGTTCAAATTGTTATCTCTCTGCTGCGCGGCAACCCTCAGGATTGGGCTTTATCGCTGACACCTGGGGATCCTGTTTTGAGTGATGTTGATGTATTTTTTCAGGCTCTGGGGTTAATGTATGATGAACCTAATGTCACTGATCAACCTGGAAAGACCTTGTTGGCATTAAATCAGGGTCTTGAAGATGCTGAGCTATACTGTCAGAAGTTCCGAAAGTGGGCAGTCCTGACTAAATGGAATGATTATGCTTTGGCAGTCCTTTTTCGGAAGGGTCTGTCAGAAAATGTAAAGGACGTTATGGTGGGATTCCCTGTTCCCTCTGGTCTCAATGATTCTATGTCTTTGGCTATTCAAATTGACAGACGTTTGCGTGAGCGCAGAGGTATGCATGAGATAGCGTTGCCTTTTGAGCCAGCTCCTGAGCCCATGCAGTGTGATGGAGTGACTTCTGGGGCTCAGTGTCATGAGTTTCGAAAGCGCAATGGGTTATGTTTCTACTGTGATGACGCCTCTCATGCTATTTTCATCTGCCCTAAGCGGGGAAGAAGTTTTACGAGCTCAGTTGTCTTGGGTAGCGTTCAGACTAAATTTCTGTTGACTGTTACCCTGATTTGCTCCCTGTCCACGTTTTCGGCTTTTCTTGATTCAGGAGCAGCTATTAACCTGATGGATTTGCCAAACGTTGTGGGTTTCCCTTGATACCCCTGCGGAAGTCTATTCCCCTACTGGGCATTGATTCTACCCCTTTGGCGGAGAATAAACCCCAGTTTTCTACTCAGGTGATAATGAGGGTTGAATCAGATCATCAGGAGAGGTGCAAATTTCTGGTGCTGCATAATCTGCATGACATTATTGTACTAGGCAGGGCCGGCTCCAGGTTTTTATGGGCCCCGGGCGAAAGAGTCTCAGTGGGCCCCCTAAACACAGACCACGATTCATGATGCACAGATACGGCAGAGAAATATGGGTATAGTACAATTCCAAACACTTCTCTTCTTCGATTACATGAGTGATATCTATTGTAAAATGTGCAATAGCTCTAAAACCGCCAAATCCTCACAGTGCACAGTACAGACTGGACAGTACAGTCCTCCATATAATATTATGGGCACCACATAGTCTCCCCCTCATCATCCATATAATACCCCATGCAGGATGTCACCCCAATATCCCCCATATAATGCTCCATACAGAATACTGGACCACATATAATGCTCCATACAAAATATGGAGCTCTCCTCTACACTGTGCTGCGTTCTGCGCTGTTACGGCTCAGGAAAGGGCGCTGTGGAAAGACTCCCCATTATCATCATCATTGCCTGCCCATTATCATCATCATTGCCTCCCCTCATCATCATTGTCTCCCTATCATCATCATTGCCTCCCCATTAATATCATCATCATCATTGCCTTCCCATTATCATTGCCTCCCCATCATCATCATTATCATTGCCTCCCCATTAATATAATCATTATCATTGCCTTCCCATTATCATTGCCTCCCCATTAATATCATCATCATTGCCTCCCCATCATCATATTTATCATTGCCTCCCCATCATCATATTTATCATTGCCTCCCCATTAATATCATCATCATCATTGCCTTCCCATTATCATTGTCTCCCCATCATCATCATCACATCGCCTCCTCACCACCATCACTGCCTGCCTCCCTCCACCACCATCACACATGCACTCTCTCACATACACACAGGCACGCACACACGCACACACACCTCACCTGTCCGGCGTCCGCGCTCTCTCTGCCACAGCCGGAAGCTTAATGATGACGTCATTCAGCGGCGCTGCTGTGAGAGAGGAAGCGCCGGCGCAGGCGCCCCCTGGAGCCCGGAGCTGCGGCAGCGGTGGCACGGGGAGAGGTACGTATTGCGCCGGCTTCTGTCGGGGCCCTGAGCAAGCGGGGGGGGGCCAGTGGCGACGCTGACACCGCTAACGGGCACCGTGGTGCCTGACGGCGAGTGGGCCCCCCCGCCTGCTCAGGGCCCCGGCACTTTCCCGGGTGTGCCGGGTGCTGACGCCGGCCCTGGTACTAGGTTTCCCTTGGTTACAGTCTCATAATCCTGTTTTGGATTGGAAATCTGTGTCTGTGACCAGTTGGGGCTGCCAATGTGTTAATGCTGACACTCCTGTTTTTTCTGCCTCTCCCCAGTCTCAGGATGTTCCTGACTTTTTGACTGATTTTTCGGATGTGTTTAGTGAAAGTAAATCCGCATCCTTGCCCCCTCACAGGAGCTATGATTGCGCTATTGAATTAGTGCCTGATGGTAAATTTCCTAAAGGTCGCCTTTTTAACTTGTCTGTACCTGAACACGATGCTATGCGATCTTATCTCAAGGAGTCATTGGAGAAGGGTCATATCAGTCCATCCTCTTCACCCTTGGGCGCCGTTTTTTTCTTTGTGGCCAAAAAGGATGGTTCATTGAGGCCGTGTATTGATTATCGTCTCTTGAATAAGATCACTGTGAAGTATCAATATCCGTTACCCTTGATTTCTGACCTGTTTTCCAGAGTGAAAAGTGCTAGTTGGTTTACCAAGCTTGACCTCAGGGGGGCATATAACCTTATTCGCATTAAGCACGGGGATGAATGGAAGACGGCGTTTAATACCCCAGAGGGGCATTTTGAGTACCTAGTGATGCCCTTTGGGCTCACTAATGCTCCTTCCGTCTTCCAATCCTTCATGAATGATATTTTCAGGGATTTTGTGGATAAATTTCTGATTGTTTATTTGGATGATATCTTGATTTTTTCCAATGACTGGGACTCTCATGTGAAACATGTTCGGACTGTGTTCCAGATTTTGAGAGAGAATGCACTGTATGTGAAGGGATCAAAGTGTCTTTTTGGCATACAGAAGGTCTCATTTCTGGGATTCATTTTGTCTCCGTCTGTTATTGAAATGGACCCGGTCAAGGTTCAGGCCATCTGTGATTGGGTCCAACCTACTTCATTAAAGGCTCTTCAGAGATTTTTGGGTTTTGCCAATTTTTATCGTAAATTTATTGGTAATTTCTCCGGTATTGTTAAACCATTGACTGATTTGACCAAAAAGGGTTCTGATGTGGTGAATTGGCCTCCTGAGGCAGTTTCTGCATTTCAGGAACTTAAGCAGAGATTCACTTCTACTCCTGTTCTACGGCAGCCTGATGTTTCTCTACCGTTTCAGGTGGAGGTTGATGCCTCTGAAATTGGGACAGGTGCCGTTTTGTCCCAAAGAGATCCAGAGACCTCTAAGAGTAACCCTTGTGCCTTTTTCTCTCGAAAATTTTCTCCAACTGAACGTAATTATGACGTGGGTAATCGGGAGTTATTGGCCATGAAGTGGGTCTTTGAAGAGTGTAGACATTGGCTGGAAGGAGCCAAACATCATGTTGTGGTCCTCACGGACCATAAGAACCTGGTTTATCTCGAATCAGCCAAGCGACTTAATCCTAGACAGGCCAGGTGGGCCTTGTTTTTCACACGTTTTAATTTTGTGGTTTCCTTTCTTCCTGATTTAATGCCAACAAGGCTTTTTCAGCTTGATCAGTGACATTAGGCTCATCGTACAATAACCCCAGAGCCTGAAAAAATGCATCAACATTACTCAAAACAGGGTCCCCAGGTGTCAGGGAAAAAGCCCAATCCTGAGGATCGCCGCGCAGTAAAGAGATGACAATTTGAACCCGCTGTGCTGCGTTCCCTGAGGACTTAGATTTTAAGGCAAAAAACAACTTACAGTTATTTTTGAAATTCAGAAATTTAGCTCGATCCCCTAAAAACAAATCTGGCATGGGAATCCTAGGTTCCACAACAGGCAACCCTGCAAGATAGGTAGCAATACTCGGAACTTCAGTGGCAAGCTGATCCACACGGCCAGACAACTGTGCCAACTCCATTGAGAGAAAAAAAAAATCCTCCTCAGCACCCAGAGATACAGAGGGAAAAAAAAATAAAAAATCTCTGACAACTCTGACAATCTTCTTTCTTTCACACTTTTTTTCCCTTCTGTGAGTACCATATAATTATCAGTTTTAGGCCGGTGATACTGTTATGATTTGGTAGCTGAGGAGAGCAGGCAAAAAAGGCAATACACCAGAGAGGTTGGAATCTATTGGATTGCAGTACCCTGACTAACCACCACAACTAAAGGCAGCCGTGGAGCGTACCTACGTTGGTCCTAGACGCCTCGTCACAGCCTGAGAAGTTAACTACACCTAAAGATAGAAAGAGGAAAACTATCTGCCCCGGAGCATATCCCCAAAGAACATAGGAAGCCCCCAAACATGTAATGGCGGTTAGACAAGAGGAATTACAGACACAGACAGAAAATAGTATGAGCAAACGTTGGGGCCCAATCTTCCTAGACAGAAAAGGATAGGAAGGTCACTTACTGCAATCCAAAAAACCCTAAAAAAATACCAACACACTAATTGCAAAAACACCTGAGATCACATGACCTCTACCACCTAAATTAGTTCTCTGGTGTAACAAAACTAAGCCGCAGCCACAGAAAAAACTGGAAAAGGCAAATGAACAAACTACTGGCTGAACTAAACTGAGAGGAGCACAAGCCCCGGAGGGGACCTGGCAGACCCCCACAGAAGTGCAGGACAAAATGCAAAAAGCAAGCACAAAAAACTAAAAGAAGAAAATGTCTTATCTGCTAGCAGAAGATGCAGGCACGAAACAGCAAGCTTCAAAGTGAACCAGGAACAAAAGTTGAGACCAGAACAATTGATCACCGGCAAACTTGATGGGAGGGAACCTCCCTTATATAAGACCAGTGTAAGGTTCTTTGTCTCTGTTGACATGTTCCTTGAAACTCAGTTTTCCGTCGGCCATTTTGCTTTCTGTCTTTCTGCAACTCTTGCCCTCAGTTAATATGGAGTTTCCAGTTTTCATGTTCCCGCCCTGATTCTTCCCTCTTGCTTCTTAAGCAGCCTCAGCTGAACAATCAGTGCTCCTGAATCAAGCCTCAGTCAGTCTGTGACCTGACTCCTGGAAGCCTTGGACTTGTACTCCAGCTATTCCCTACTGAGGAACCTTGGAACACTTTTGGACTCTGGAAACCTGCTGTTTGGTGAATCCATGTTTGCAGAGGAATTACGGTACAGAGAAGAGATCCTGAACCTGCTTTGGAGAGTTATTGTAGAGCTTGAAGTTACTCTGGCCTGCTGTGTCTCCTGTCGCTGTTCCTGCAAACTGTGTGAACTTTTCAGCATGCTTGTATGAAGTAATACAAGTCATTTCATTTCAACCTATGTCTCCTGTGTTTTCCTCGCACCCAAGCACAAGACGCTATAGGAACTGTACACTATACATGACAACCAGTCAGTAACACCTGATCGCCAATCTTCACAATCTTCATTGAATAGTTCAGTACTGTTTGTAACCACCAGAGGGAGCTTCTGCTCAGAATTCATTTCTAGCACATTCACACCAGGTTCCTATGGCTGTGCCTCCCGACCCTGTTTTGGTTGAGGGCAATTTGGAGTATGTGGTTGGAAAAATATTGGATTCTTGCTAGATGGATACTCCAGTATTTGGTTAAGTGGAGAGGTTATGGTCAGAAGGACAATTCTTGGGTGTTTGCTTCGGACATCCATGCTGGGAGACTGATCCATGCCTATCCTCGAGCTCATCCTGATCGTCCTGGTTGCGCAGGTGAGGGTTTGGTGACCCCTCTTCAAGGGAGGGTACTGTTGTAAATACTCTGGAGGCGACTTCTGAGCTGGGGCTCCCTCCGGTGGTTGCTGAGGGTAATGAACTAATTACTGAATGGCCTTCAGCTGGCTCTGAATGGTCTGATATAAGTGACCTGAGTTCCCATCAGTCTTGCCGGTAATCAATTGTTCTTCCTGGTTTTGCTTGGAGCTCAGCTTGCATTCCTGCTCTCTTTCAGATAAGTGATTTACTGTTTTTTTCCTCTGGTTGGATTTTCCTTGCCTGTTTTGCTGCTTGCAGGGGACTTCAGCTTGGTCCCCTTTTGGGGTCTGGCGCTGCAATTGTGCTCATTTTGTATTTGCACTTTTGCTCTGTTCCTTTGTCACTTTTTTGCTGAATTGCTGTGTGTTACACCAGAGATCTGATTTAGGTGGTAGAGATCGTGTGATCTCAGGTTTTTTTGTTAATCAGAAGTGTTGGTATTTTTGTCAGGGTTTTTTGGGGTTGCAGTGAGAATTCTTTCCTATACTTTTCTATCTAGATAGATTGGGCCCCAGCGTTTGCTCATTCTATTTTCTGTCTGTGTCCGTATTTTCTTCTTGTCTAACCGCCATTACATGTTTGGGGCTTCCTGTTTCTTTGGGGGATCTGCTCTGGGGCAGATAGCGTTCATCTTTCTGCCTTTAGGTGTAGTTATCTCTCCGGCTGTCACGAGGCGTCTAGGATCACCGTAGGTACGCTCCACGGCTACTTCTAGTGTGGCGGTTAGTCTAGGGTACTGCAATCCAATAGTTTCCTGCCTCTCTGGTGTATTAATACTTTTGCTATTTTTGCAATTTCTCCTCAGCTACCGAAACATAACACAGCAGGAAGCAAGCAGACTTCCAAAAGGGCTCAGGAAGAAACAAATCACCGGCAAGAATCATGGGAAGGCTGCTTACTTAAATCTCCCCAGTCAGTAACATCTGATTGCCGATCATTGACCTCAGGTGATAGACTTCTGTTAGCCAAAGCAGCTTCATTACCATCAGCAACCACCAGGGGAAGCCCAAACTCAGAAGTCAGATTAAAAGTGTTCACAACAGTACCCCCCTTGAGGAGGGGTCACCGAACCCTCACCTGCGCCACCAGGCCGATCAGGATGAGCCCGGTGAAAGGTGCGAACCAATCTCTCGGCATGAATGTCAGAAGCAAACACCCAAAAATTGTCCTCCTGACAATAACTTTTCCACTTGACGAAGTACTGGAGACTCCGTCTCGACGAGAATCCAATACCTTCTCCACTTCATACTCCAGATTGCCCTCAACCAAAACAGGCTCAGTGGGCGCAGCCATAGGAACTACTGTCTCAACAAACCTTTTCAACAAAGATTTATGAAAAACGTTGTGAATCTTAAATGTCCCTGGAAGACCAAATGGAAAGAAACAGGATTAAGGATTTTCAAAATCTTATAAGGTCCAATGAACCTTGGCTTAAAGTTTGGAGGGATATTTTTTTAGAACAACCAAACCATGTCACCTACTTTAAATCGGGACCATCAGTCCTATGCCGGTTGGCAAACCGTTGGGCCTTCTCCTGAAAGAGAGAACTTATCCACTACTTGATTCCAAATCTGCTGCATTCTCTCTACCATAGAATCAACACCAGGACAGGCTGAAGCCTCCACCTGCCCTGAAGAAAACCGAGGATGAAACCCAAAATTGCAGAAAAAAGGGGACATCAAAGTGGCAGAACTAGCCCTATTATTTAGAGCGAATTCAGCCAATGGCAAAAAAGAGACCCAGTCATCTTGATCAGCAGACACAAAACATCTCAAATAAGTTTCCAAAGTCTGGTTTGCTCTCTCAGTCTGCCCATTGGTCTGAGGGTGAAACGCAGAGGAGAAAGACAACTGAATTCCCAGTTTAGAACAAAATGCTCTCCAAAATCTGGAAACAAATTGGACTCTTCTGTCAGACACAATGTTCTCCGGAATGCTGTGCAAACGAACCACCTGCTGAAAAAACAAGGGCACCAAATCGGAAGAAGATGGCAACTTCGGCAGTGGCACAAGATGGATCATCTTGGAAAATCTATCACAGATCACCCAGATAATAGTCATTCTCTGAGAGACAGGGAGGTCCGAAATAAAATCCATAGAGATATGGGTCCATGGCCTCCTGGGCACAGGCAGTGGCATTAACAATCCACTTGAGCGAGAGCAGGGTTTGGACGGAGAACAAGTCCCACAGGACTGCACAAAATTCCTGACATCACAAGACAAGGCAGGCCACCAAAAAGACCAACTCACCAAATCTCTGGTACCAAAAATCCCGGGATGACCAGCCAATGCTGAACAATGAATTTCAGACATTACTTTCTTCCTCCATTGGTCAGGGACATATAATTTCCCCATAGGGCATCGTTCAGGTTTATCCTCCTGAAATTCCTCCAGGGCCAGTCTCAAATCGGGTGAGATAGCGGAAAGAACCACACCCTCCTTCAGAATGGCAGTAGGCTCAGTCACATCAAGAGAATCCGCAAAGAAACTCCTAGAGATGGTATCCGCCTTAACATTCTTAGTGCCCGGAAGAAAGGAGATCACAAAATTAAAATGTGTGAAAAACAAGGCCCACCTGACCTGTCTAGGACTTAATCGCTTGGCTGATTTGAGATAGATCAAGTTCTTGTGGTCAGTGAGGACCAGAACTTGATGTTTGGCTCCCTCCAACCAATGTCTCCACTCTTCAAAAGCCCACTTCATAGCCAATAATTCCCGATTCCTCGCATCATAATAATGTTCAGCTGGGAAAATTTTCTAGAGAAGAAAGCACAAGGATTACTCTTAGAGATTACAGGATCCCTTTGGGACAAAACGGCTCCTGCACCAATCTCAGAAGCATCTATCTCCACCTGAAATGGGAGAGAAACATCAGGTTGCCGTAGAACAGGAGCAGAAGTGAATCTCCGCTTGAGCTCCTGAAACGCCGAAACTGCCTCTGGAGACCAATTCACCACATCAGAACCCTTTTTGGTCAAATCCGTCAGTAGTTTCACAATACCAGAGAAATTACTTATAAATTTACGGTAAAAATGAGCAAAACCCAAAAATTTCTGAAGAGCCTTCAAGAAAGTGGGCTGAACCCAACTATAAATGGCCTGAACCTTGACCGGGTCCATTTCAATAGCGGATGGAGACAAAATGAATCCCAAAAATGAAACCTTCTGTACGCCAAAGAGACATTTCGATCCCTTAAACATACAAAGCATTTTCTCTCAAAATCCGGAATACCATCCGAACATGTTCCACATGAGAATCCCAGTGATTGGAAAAAAATCAAAATATCGTCCAAATAAACGATCAGAAACTTATCCACAAAATCCCGGAAAATATCGTTCATGAAAGATTGGAAGATGGAAGGGGCATTAGTGAGCCCAAAAGGCATCACTAGGTACTCAAAATGCCCCTCAAGAGTATTAAACGCCGTCTTCCATTCATCATCATGCTTAATACGAATAAGATTATATGCCCCCCTAAGGTCAAGCTTGGTAAACCAACGAGCACCTTTCACTCTGGAGAATAAATCGGAAATCAGAGGTAATGGATACTGATATTTAACAGTGATCTTATTAAGGAGACGATAGTCAATACATGGCCTCAATGAACCATCCTTCTTGGCCACAAAGAAAAAGCCCACACCTAAAAGTGAAGAGGACGGTCTAATATGACCCTTCTCCAATGACTCTTTGATATAACATCGCATAGCATCATGCTCAAGTACAGACAAACTGAAGAGCCGACCCTTGGGAAATTTACAACTGGGCACTAACTCAATTGCGCAATCATAACTCCTGTGAGGAGGCAAGGACGCACACTTACTCTCACTGAACACATCAGAAAAATCAGCCAAATAGTCAGGGATATCCTGAGACTGGGGAGAGGTAGAAAAAACAGGAGTGTCACTACGAACACATTGACAACCCCAACTGACCACAGGTACAGACTTCCAATCAGGATTATGGGTCTGCAACCAAGGAAAACCCAGTACAATAATGTCATGTAAATTATGCAACACCAAGAATTTTCAATTCTCTTGGTGGTCCGGGCTACCTTCATTATCACCTGGGTCCAAAACTGGGGTTTATTCTCCGCCAAAGGGGTAGCATCAATACCCTGCAAAAGAATAGGAGTCCGCAGGGGTACCATGGGAAAACCACAACGTTTGGCAAAATCCATCAGGTTCAGGGCTTCTCCTGAATCGACAAAAGCCTTAGCAGAGAATGAAGATAAGGAGCAGATCAAGGTAACCGTTAAGAGAAATTTAGGCTGTACATTGCCCAAAACAAATGAGCGAGCAAAACGTTTTCCCCACTTAGGGCAAACGGAAAGAGTATGAGAAACGTCCCCACAATAGAAGCACAACTTATTACACTTTCTAAATTCTTGACGTTGAGCCCTAGAAACTACCCTATCACACTGCATGGGCTCAGAGGTTCATTCGAAAGGCAACACCACCTCTCGCATAGTTCTACGTTCACGTAAACGTCTGTTAATTTGAATGGCTAATGACATAGAGTCGTTAAGACCAGAGGTGACAGGAAATCCCACCATAACATCTTTTACGGTCTCTGCCAGACCTTTCCGAAAAAGAGCCGCTAGGGCATCATCGTTCCATTTAGTAAGGACTGCCCACTTTCGGAATTTCTGAGAATATAACTCTGCGGCTTCCTGACCCTGGTTCAATGCCAACAAGGTTTTCTCAGCTTGATCAATAACATTAGGTTCATCATACAACAACCCCAGAGCCTGAAAAAACGCATCAACATTAGCCAAAACAGGATCCACAGGTGTCAGGGAAAAGGCCCAGTCCTGAGGGTCGCCGCACAACAGGGAGATGACAATTTTAACCTGCTGCGCCGAGTTCCCCGAGGAATTAGGTTTCAAGGCAAAAAACAACTTACAATTATTCTTAAAGTTCAAAAATTTAGACCGATCCCCAGAAAATGAATCAGGAATAGGAATCCTAGGTTCCACAGCGGACAACTGAGCGAAATAGACAGAAATTCCCCGAACTTCAGTAGCGAGCTGCTCAATACGATCAGGCAAATGCTTAGTCTCCATGACTAAAAAATCCTCCTCCGGCCCCCAGAGAAAAATAAGGATAAAATATATAAAAAAGTTCTGACACCTTTTTTTTTTTTTTTTTTTTACAATTCTTTCCTTCTTTTGAGTACCCTAGAATCTACAGTGAGGCTGGTGATTCTGTTAAGATTTGGTAGCCGAGGAGGATAGTAGCAAAACTAGGCTAGGCAACAAGACACCCAGAGAGGTTGGTAACATAGCGGATTGCAGACCCCTAAACTGACAGCACAACTAGAATTAGCCGTGGGACGTACTTACGGTGCCCTAGATGCCTCGACACAGCCAAAGAGTTAACTAAGCTTAAAGAGAAAAAGGGGAAAGCTAAACTGCCCCGGAGTAGAGCCCCAAAGGAATAGGTAGCCCCCAAACATATATTGGCGGTGAGACAAGATGAAATACAAACACAGGCAGAAAATAGAGCAAGCAAATGCTGGGGTCCAAACTGTCTAGATAGCACAGGACATGAAAGAATAGTGTCTGCAATCCAGCAAAAACCCTAAGAAAATTTCCAACACGTCTGATATGGAAAAAATACTGAGACCACACGATTTCTCCCCGCTAGATCAGAACTCTGGTGTGAACTGGTAGCAAATCAGCAGATACTGAAATAATAGGGAACTGGAAATACATAAACTGTCTCTGGTGTGAACTGGTAGCAAATCAGCAGATACTGAAATAACAGGGAACTGGAAATACATAAACTGTGGCAAATGAGAAACAGAGTCCAGCGCAGGTCCCCGCAGGGAACCTGGCTTTACTAACACCAGAAAGGCAGAAACTGAGATAAACAAAAGGAAAAAGGGGAGGAGTCCCGAGGAGATAATTTGCATATTCCCAGTGCCTTCTGGGATAAGTGAAGAGTCTCCGCGAGCTCAAGGAACACTGGATTTTGGCTGTTGCAGCTGAAAGGAGGACATCAGTAAACCAGGGAGGAGTCCCGAGGAGATAATTTGCATATTCCCAGTGCCTTCTGGGATAAGTGAAGAGTCTCCGCGAGCTCAAGGAACACTGGATTTTGGCTGTTGCAGCTGAAAGGAGGACATCAGTAAACCAGGGGAGGAGTCCCGAGGAGATAATTTGCATATTCCCAGTGCCTTCTGGGATAAGTGAAGAGTCTCCGACGAGCTCAAGGAACACTGGATTTTGGCTGTTGCAGCTGAAAGGAGGACATCAGTAAACCAGGGGAGGAGTCCCGATGAGATAATTTGCATACTCCCAGTGCCTTCTGGGATAAGTGAAGAGTCTCCGCGAGCTCAAGGAACACTGGATTTTGGCTGTTGCAGCTGAAAGGAGGACATCAGTAAACCAGGGGAGGAGTCCCGAGGAGATAATTTGCATATTCCCAGTGCCTTCTGGGATAAGTGAAGAGTCTCCGCGAGCTCAAGGAACACTGGATTTTGGCTGTTGCAGCTGAAAGGAGGACATCAGTAAACCAGGGGAGGAGTCCCGAGGAGATAATTTGCATATTCCCAGTGCCTTCTGGGATAAGTGAAGAGTCTCCGCGAGCTCAAGGAACACTGGATTTTGGCTGTTGCAGCTGAAAGGAGGACATCAGTAAACCAGGGAGGAGTCCCGAGGAGATAATTTGCATATTCCCAGTGCCTTCTGGGATAAGTGAAGAGTCTCCGCGAGCTCAAGGAACACTGGATTTTGGCTGTTGCAGCTGAAAGGAGGACATCAGTAAACCAGGGGAGGAGTCCCGAGGAGATAATTTGCATATTCAGTCTCCGCGAGCTCAAGGAACACTGGATTTTGGCTGTTGCAGCTGAAAGGAGGACATTAGTAAACCGTGCGCCGCTAGGCGCGCGAGTTTTGGCTTATATTTCACCGCTTGATTATCTCTTGAACAATAAGAACATGGAAGAGGCCAGGAGCCATGTGGTGAGCTGCATTTCTTGCTACATGTTCATAGACTTACCAGTGGAAAAGCCAAATTTCACATGCCACAAATGCAAGCTTGTGTCCCTGTTGGAGGAAAAGTTGCAAAATCTGGAAGAGAGGTTATCTACATTGAAGACCATTAAGGAAGGTGAAGAGTTCTTAGACAGAGCAGAATTATCTCTTCATGGTACAGAAAGAGAAGAAATTCGAAGTGCAACTGAAGAAACAGAGGAATGGAAGCATGTGACCCAGAGAAGCAGGAGGATCAGGAGGCAGTCAGCACCAATTCAGCTCAGAAACCAGTACCAGGCTCTTACACAGGAGAACGATGAAGAAATACATCAGGATAAGACTTTGCCCACAAAGAGTAACCTTGTACGCCCTCAGAGTCCTCCTGAATGGAGAAAGAAAAATGTTGTGAAGAAGAAACGGAGAGTTGTTGTCATGGGGATTCCCTGTTGAGAGGAACAGAGGCTGCTATCTGCAGACCAGATATAACCTCAAGAGAAATGTGCTGTCTTCCAGGTGCAAAAATTAAAGATGTGTCTGACAGGATATCAGGACTCTTCAGACCTAAAGATGACTACCCATTCCTGCTAATACATGTGGGGACAAATGACACCACAAGAAGTGACCTGGAAACCATCTGCAGTGACTTTGAAAACTTAGGTAAGAAAATGAAAGAACTGGGAGCGCAGGTGGTCTTCTCCTCCATCCTTCCAGTGGATGGCCATGGAACAAGGAGGTGGAATAAGATTCTGCAGGTGAACAACTGGCTATGTCGATGGTGCCGTCAGCAAGGATTTGGATTTCTGGATCACGGAGTGAATTACCTATACGATGGACTACTTGCTAGAGATGGGGTGCACCTTACGAAGACTGGAAAACATGTATTTGGAAGTCGCCTTGCTACACTCATCAGGAGAGCTTTAAACTAGAACAATGTGGGAAGGGAAGCAAAACGCCAGCAAAAGCCATACACCTGACAAATGCTATTGAGAACTCTGCTATTAGAAGTGAAGGGGAAGAACAAAGACAAAAAAATCTACATAATAAAAATATTGAAGAAAGAGAAACCAATCACAAACTAAAGTGTTTCTATACGAATGCACAAAGCATGGGCAACAAACAAGGAGAACTGGAGCTACTAACGCAGGAGAAGAAATATGATGTTATTGGAATCACTGAGACTTGGTGGGACGATACACATGATTGGAATACAAGGCTAGAAGGTTACAACTTATTTGCAAGAAACAGACTTGATAAACGAGGAGGAGGTGTTGCATTGTATGTTAGAAAAGCGTATATCTGCACAGAGATTGAAGCTTCAGAGACTGGGAGTTCTGTGGAAACTGTTTGGGTAAGAATACAAGGACAGAACAATGGAAAGGACACCATTGTAGGCATTTACTACAGGCCGCCTGTGCAAGCTGAAGATATGGATGAACTCTTTATGCATCAAATGGCCAAGTTCTCCAAAAAATATGACATAGTGGTCATGGGAGATTTCAACTATCCAGACATTTGTTGGGAATCTCTCTCAGGCAAAACTAACAGGTCCAGGAAATTCTTATCCTCTCTTGCTGACAACTTTATCTTCCAAAAGGTAATGGAGAAAACAAGGGGATCTGCTACCTTGGATCTAATCCTCATAAACAGGGAGGAAATGGTGAGGAGGTAAGAGTGGCTGGGACCCTAGGAGGTAGTGACCATGCTATTTTAGAATTTTGGATAACAAGAGGAGGAAGACCTGTGAAGACTCAGACGTCAAGGTTAGATTTCAGAAAGGCAGATTTTAAGGAACTCAGAAAGAGAATTGGAGGGATCCAATGGCTGGATATCCTTAAGGACAAAAATGTCCAGGAAGGATGGAAAATCTTGAAAAATGAGATTCTCAAAGCACAATCGTTAACAATTCCGAAAAGAGGGAAGAATGGGAAGCATTTAAGGAAACCAGGATGGATGAACATAGAACTTAAACACATGCTAAAAAGGAAGAAAGAAATGTTTATCAAATGGAAAGAGGGAGGCATATCTAAAGAAGAATATAATGCCGTCTGCAGAACCTGCAGGGCACAAATCAGATTATCTAAAGCTGACAATGAATTAAGGCTTGCAAGTGACGTCAAAAGCAACAAAAAAGGATTTTGGGGATACGTCAAAAGTAAAAGAAAAGTCAAAGATGCTATAGGATTTTTACAGGATGAAAATGATGAAATGGTAAGTCAGGATGTTGAGAAGGCTGAACTTTTAAATTCCTATTTTGCATCTGTTTTCTCTCAGAAAGGAAATGTAACATCAACTGATCTTCACTGTCCTATTAAAGGAATAGAAGAATCCAGGATATCTATAAACAGAAAGACAGTGAGGAAACACTTAGCTAACCTAAATGAATTCAAGTCTCCAGGTCCAGATGAATTACACCCCAGGGTACTGAAGGAGATAGCAGAAGAAATTCTTGAACCACTGTCCATAATCTTTGAAAATTCTTGGAGAACAGGAGAAGTCCCAGAAGACTGGAGAAGAGCAAATGTTGTTCCTATCTTCAAAAAAGGGAAGAAGGTGGACCCAGGGAACTACAGGCCGGTGAGTCTGACTTCTATACCAGGAAAGATCTTTGAACAAATTATTAAAGAACATGTATGCAAGTACCTGGATAAGAATGAAGTGATTAAACAGAGTCAGCATGGGTTTGTAACTAATAAGTCATGTCAGACTAACTTAATTTCCTTCTATGACAGAATCACTGACTGGGTGGATCAGGGAAATGCTGTAGATATAGTATATCTTGACTTCAGCAAAGCATTTGACAAAGTATCTCACACAATCCTTATTGAAAAAATGACTAAGTATGGAATGGACAAGGCAACTGTTAGGTGGATTCATAACTGGCTTAGTGATCGGACCCAAAGAGTGGTTGTAAATGGCTGCACATCCAGTTGGAAGAATGTCTCAAGTGGGGTATCACAAGGCTCTGTTTTGGGCCCTGTATTGTTCAACATCTTTATCAATGATTTAGATGAAGGAATTGAGGGTAAACTGATCAAATTTGCTGAGGACACAAAGCTAGGAGGGGTAGCTAATACTAGAGAAGAGAGAGAGAGGATTCAAAAAGATATACATAAACTGGAGCAGTGGGCAGCAACTAACAGAATGGATTTTAATAGGGAAAAATGCAAAGTACTACATCTGGGCAATAAAAATGAAAAAAGCATATACAAAATGGGAGGAATAGGGCTAAGTAACAGCACATGTGAAAAAGACTTGGGTATACTAATTGATCACAGACTTAACATGAGTCAACAGTGTGATGCAGCAGCAAAAAAGGCAAATGCAATTCTAGGATGTATCAACAGAAGCATACAGTCTAGATCACGTGAGGTCATTATTGCCCTCTACTCCTCTTTGGTCAGACCTCATCTGGAATACTGTGTCCAGTTTTGGGCACCACATTTTAAAAAAGACATCAACAAACTGGAGCAAGTTCAGAGAAGAGCCACTAGAATGGTGACCGGTCTGCAAACCATGTCCTATGAGGAACGGTTGCAGGATTTGGGAATGTTTAGCTTGCAAAAAAGAAGACTGAGAGGAGACTTAATAGCTGTCTACAAATATCTCAAAGGCTGTCACATTGTAGAAGGATCATCTTTATTCTCATTTGCGCAAGGAAAGACTAGAAGCAATGGGATGAAACTGAATGGGAGGAGACACAGATTAGATATTAGAAAAAACTTTTTGACAGTTAGGGTGATCAATGAGTGGAACAGGCTGCCACAAGAGGTGGTGAGTTCTCCTTCAATGGAAGTCTTCAAACAGAGGCTGGATAGACATCTGTCTGGGATGATTTAGAGAATCCTGCTTTGAGCAGGGGGTTGGACCAGATGACCCAGGAGGTCCCTTCCAACTCTACCATTCTATGATTCTATGAAAACAAAAGCCACAGAAATAAACAGTAAAATAACTTATCTGAAAGTTGCAGGACACAGCAGGAAGCAAGCAGACTTCCAAAAGAGCTCAGGGAGAAACAAGTCACCGGCAAGAATCATGGGAAGGCTACTCACTTAAATCTCCCCAGTCCAGAGCCTCTCATCTAGCCAAATCAGATCTCTCCTACTTTGCACTGACGAGGACCAACAGTCCGAAACACCGTGTCTGCAAATGGAGATTCTGATTTGGCTTTTATCCTAAGTCATATTACAAGACTCGTTAAAGGGTTGATTGTGACTTGTAAGATCGCTACTTCCAATAGGTGGCGCTATAGAGTACAAGTCCTCTTTGTTTGAAGAGGCAATTTGCATATTAAATCTCCCCAGTCAGTAACACCTGATTGCCATTCATCGCCCTCAGGTGATAGAATACTGTTAGCCAAAGCAGCTTCATTACCATCAGCAACCACCAGGGGAGCCCAAACTCAGAAGTCAGATTAAAAGTGTTCACAACAGGTAAGTCCCAGACTGGACCAAGGAAATGCAGTGGATGAGGTGTACATGAACTTTTCAAAAGCTTTTGATACAGTGCCACACAAATGGGAATAAGGGAAAATATGTGTAAGTGGATTAAGAGCTGGCTCAGGGATAGGAAACAAAGGGTGGTTATAAATGGAGCACACTCGGACTGGGTCACGGTTAGCAGTGGGGTGCCACAGGGCTCAGTATTGGGGCCGCTTCTCTTTAACATATTTATTAATGACCTTGTAGGGGGCATACAGAGTAGTATTTCAATATTTGCAGATGACACTAAACTCTGCAGGGTAATAAATACAGAGGAGGACAATTTTATATTACAGGAGGATTTATGTAAACTAGAAGCTTGGGCTGATAAATGGCAAATGAGCTTTAATGGGGATAAATGTAAGGTCATGCACTTGGGTAGAACAAACAAGATGTATAATTATGTGCTTAATTGTAAAACACTGGGCAAAACTGTCACTGAAAAAGACTTGGGTGTATGGGTGGACGACAAACTCACATTTAGTGGCCATGTCAGGCAGCTGCTGCAAAGGCAAATAAAATAATGGGATGCATTAAGAGGCATAGATGCTCATGAGGAGAACATAATTTTACCTCTATACAAGTCACTGGTGCGACCACACTTAGAATACTGTGTGCAGTTCTGGTCTCCGGTGTATAAGAAAGACATAGCTGAACTGGAGCGGGTGCAGAGAAGAGTGACCAAGGTTATTAGAGAACTGGGGGGTCTGCAATACCAAGACAGGTTATTACACTTGGGTTATTCAGTTTCGAAAAACGAAGGCTTAGGGGTGATCTTATTACAATGTATAAATATATGAGGGGACAGTACAAAGACCTTTCTAATGATCTTTTTACTCTTAGACCTGTGACGGGGACGGGGGCATCCTCTACGTCTGGAGGAAAGAAGGTTTAGCATAATCACAAATGCAGATTCTTTACTGTAAGAGCAGTGAGACTATGGAACTCTCTGCGTAATGTTGTAATGAGTGATTCCTTACTAAAATTTAAGAAGGGCCTGGATGCCTTTCTTGAAAAGTATAATATTACAGGCTATATTCACTAGTTTCCTAGATACATGCGTTGATCCAGGGAGCTAGTCTGATTGCCGTATGTGGAGTCGGGAAGGAATTTTTTTCCCCAATGTGAAGCTTACTGTTTGCCACATGGGTTTTTTTTTGTCTTTCTCTGGATCAACATGTTAGGGCAGGTTAGGATTGGATATGGGTTGAACTAGATGGACTTAAAGTCTTCCTTCAACCTTAATAACTATGTTACTATGTTAATTAGCATCACAGGTGTCTACAATCTTGGAATCAGTGAGTGGGCCTGTATAGAGGGCTACAGATAGTCACTGTGCTGTTTGGTGACATGTGTGTATCACACTCAACATGGACCAGAGGAAGCGAAGAAAAAAGTTGTTTCAGGAGATTAGAAAGAAAATTATAGACAAACATGTTAAAGGTAAAAGTTATAAGACCATCTCCAAGCAGCTTGATGTTCCTGTGACTAAGTTGCACATATTATTCAGAAATTTAAGCTCCATGGGACTGTAGCCAATCTCCCTGGACGTGGCTGCAGGAGGAAAATTTATGACAAAACAAAACGAGGCTGAAGTTTGTTTCTTATTCGTCAGTTTCTTATTCGGCAAATTTTTCTTTCTGTTTTTTATAGGTTTAACAAAAAAAAATGAGCAAAAAAATAATAGAAAACAATGCAGCGAGGAGCCCTGATGTGAATACACTTAAAATCTGCGCCAAAAATTATAAAACTGGCACAAAAATGGGCATCAAAGTGGGCACCGGAGGGCGCTAATGAAAGGGTTAAATGACTTTGGGCCACTGATATGACACTGCAGACATATAAAACAGGGCACCACACATTAAAAACAAGTCTCTCCAGCCTGGACAAAATGGGTTCTGGGCATCAGAATTGGCATCAAAGTGGGCAAACAGCCAATTTTCACAGATTTGAATAAGTAACAGATGTTTTTAAGGGGTTAAATGACTTTGGGCCACTGATCTCACACTATGAATAACAGATAGTGATGCCCCACATCAAACCCAGGTACCTCCAACCTGGCCCAAATGGGTTCTGGGCATCACTATCTGTGTATTCTTAGTGTGAGATCAGTGGCCCAAAGTCATTTAACCCCTGAAAAACATCTGTTACTTATTCAAATCTGTGAAAATTGGCTGTTTGCCCATTTTGATGCCAATTCTGATGCCCAGAACCCTTTGGGTCAGGCTGGAGGACCTGGGTTTGATGCGGGGCATCACTATCTGTTTATTCTTAGTGTGAGATCAGTGGCCCAAAGTCATTTAACCCCTTAAAAACATCTGTTACTTATTCAAATCTGTGAAAATTTGCTGTTTGCCCATTTTGATGCCAATTCTGATGCTTTGATGCCAATTCTGATGCCAACCCTTTGGGCCAGGCGGAGGGACCTGGGTTTGATGCGGGGCATACTTCTGTGTATTCTAGTGTAGATCAGTGGCCCAAAGTCATTTAACCCCTTAAAAACATCTGTTACTTATTCAAATCTGTGAAAATTGCTGTTGCCCATTTTGATGCCATTCTGATGCCCAGAACCCATTTGGGCAGGCGGGGACTGGGTTTGATGCGGGATCACTATCTGTGTTCTAGTGTGAGATCAGTGGCCCAAGTCATTTAACCCTAAAAACATTGTTACTTATTCAATCTGTGAAAATTGGCTGTTTGCCACTTTGATGCCAATTCTGATGCCCAGAACCCATTGGCAGGCTGGAGGGACTGGGTTTGATGCGGGCATCACTATTGTGTATCTAGTGTGATCAGTGGCCCAAAGTCATTTAACCCTTAAAAACATCTGTTACTTATTCAAATCTGTGAAAATTGCTGTTTGCCCATTTGATGCCAATCTGATGCCCAGAACCCTTTGGGCAGGCTGGAGGACCTGGGTTTGATGCGGGCTACTATCTGTGTATCTTAGTGGAGATCAGTGGCCCAAAGTCATTTAACCCTTAAAACATTGTTACTTATTCAAATCTGGAAAATTGGTGTTTGCCCATTTTGATGCCATTCTGATGCCCAGACCATTTGGGCAGGCGGAGGGACCTGGGTTTGATGCGGGCATCATATCTGTGATTCTTATGTGGATCAGTGGCCAAAGTCATTTACCCTAAAACATCTGTTACTTATTCAAATCTGTGAAAATGCGTTTGCCACTTTGATGCAATCTGATGCCAGACCATTGGCAGGAGGGACTGGTTTGTGCGGGGCATCTATCGTGATCTAGTGTAGATCAGTGGCCAAAGCATTTAACCTAAAACATCTGTACTTATTCAAATCTGTGAAATTGCTGTTGCCATTTGATGCATTTGATGCCCAGAACCCTTGGGCCAGAGGAGGACTGGGTTTGTGGGATACTATTTTTTTTAGATCAGTGGCCAAGTCATTAACCCTTAAAATCTGTTATTATCAAACTGTGAAAGGTGTTTGCCCATGATGCATTCGATGCCCAAACCTTGGGCCAGGCGGAGGACCTGGTTGATGCGGATCTATCTGTGTATTCTAGTGTAGATCAGTGGCCCAAAGTCATTTAACCCTAAAACATCTGTTACTTATTCAATCTGTGAAATTGCGTTTGCCCATTTGATGCAATTCTGATGCCCAGACCCATTTGGCAGGCAGAGGACCTGGTTTGATGCGGGATCACTATCTGGTATTAGTGTGAGATCATGGCCCAAAGTCATTTAACCTTAAAAACATCTGTTACTTATTCAATCTGTGAATTGCTGTTTGCCCATTATGCCAATTCTGATGCCCAGACCCATTTGGGCCAGGCTGGAGGACCGGGTTTGATGGGGCATCATTCTGTGTATTAGTGTGAGATCAGTGGCCCAAAGTCATTTAACCCCTGAAAAACATCTGTCACTTATTCAAATCTGTGAAAATTGTCTGTTTGCCCATTTGATGCAATTCTGATGCCCAGAACCCATTTGGGCCAGGAAGGAGGGACCTGGGTTTGATGCGGGGCATTACTATCTGTTTACTCTTTGTGTAAGATCAGTGGCCCAAAGTCATTTAACCCCTTAAAACAAATTCAAATTCAAATTCAAATTCAAAAAGCTTTATTGGCAGGACTAAATACACATTAGTTTTGCCAAAGCAAGTGTACAAAAGGGAATAGGGATAGGGATGTTGGTAGGGACGGATCTAGGGTAGGGGTTGTGGAAGTCCATGGCTTAGGGAGGGTGATGGGGGCGCAGATCCGGGATGGGGGCTATAGAAGTCCATGGCATAGGGATGTTGGGTAGGGGCAGATCCGGGGTGGAGGCTATAGAAGTCCATGGCCTATCATAGTTCTCTTTCTCGCAGTCTATGACATTCGCTCACATACCGCGCTGCTATCTCCGCTGCTCTCTCTTCTTCCCCCAGCAAGATATATGTTTTCTCTTCCTCCTTCATGGTGATGAAATCCGGGAAGAGATGTGAGAGTCTCCTGAAGTGAGTGTCCCTCACTGCTGAGTATTTGGAGCAGTGTAGCAGGAAGTGGGTTTCGTCCTCTATGGCCTCCTGGTCACAGTGTTGGCATAGTCTTTCCTCCCTGGGCTTGTAGCTCTGCCTGTGTCGGCCGGATTCGATGGCCAGACTGTGGGCACTGAGTCTATACCGCTCAGGATCTGGCGGTCTCTGGGGTCCGGGAGTTTCTCCAGGTATGGGGCCAGACTGTAGTCTCTCTGTAGACTCCGGTACATGGTCAGTTTCTGGGAGCTGATGATGTCGTTCTTCCAGTCACTGACATACCTCTCCTGGCCTTCGTCTACCATCTTCCTGATTTCGGCTTTTGTCAGGTTGTTGTGATTGGTGTTCTGGTCAGGTTGGGTTTGGGTGAGCTGTTCCAAGGGTCCTAGTTTTTCTGTTTCACCTACGTGTGTCAGGGCTTTATGGTGATGGGAGCTTGGATTGCTCCTATGTAGGTGAGCCCGGAATGACAGTGCCCTCTTTAGAACCGTTAGGTGTAGAGGGAATCTGCCCAGCTCGGCCCGGCAGGCACTGTTGGAGGTGCTCCGGTGGACTTGGAGAAGGTGCTTGCAGAATTCCAGGTGGAATATTTCTGTTGGGCTGGAATCCCACCTTGACCAGTCTGGGTAGGTGTGAGGACCCCAGACTTCACTGCCATACAGGAGGATTGGGGCGATGACAGAGTCGAAGATTTTTAACCAGACCCTCACTGGTGGCTTCAGATGGTAGAGTTTCCTTCGGATGCCATAGAAGGTTTTACATGCCTTGTCTTTCAGGGTCTCTATGGCTTGTTTGAAGCTTCCTGACCGGTGGATCTCTAGGCCCAGGTAGGTATATTTGTCTGTTCCTGTAAGGGCGCAGTTGTTGAGAACAAATGAAGGGTGCTGGTCTAATTTTCTCTTTCTCCTCTGGAACACCATGATGTTGGTTTTCTTTAGGTTGACCGGTAGTGCCCAGGTGGAGCTGAATTTCTCTAAGATTTTCAGGTTGTCTTGGATGCCTTTCTCGGTTGGTGACAGAAGCAGCAGGTCATCTGCATACAGCAGGAATTTCACCTGGGTGTCGTGGAGGGTGGGACCTGGTGCTGTGGAAGATTCCAGAGCGGTAGCCAGCTCGTTGATGTAAATGTTGAAGAGCGTTGGACTTAGGCTGCAGCCTTGTCTGACTCCACGGCTCTGCTGGAAATAGGCCGTTCTTTTACCGTTCACACTCACACTGCAGAGGTTCTCGGTGTAGGAGCTTTTGATAACATCGTAGGTCTTTCCTCTATTCCGCTCTCCAGCAGTTTCAGGAATAAGCCCGGGTGCCACACCGAATCAAAGGCCTTTTTAAAGTCCACGAAACAGGCGTATATCTTCCCGTTCTTTGTATTGTGGACGTGTCTCTGAATGAGGCTGTGCAGGGTATAGATGTGGTCAGTGGTGCGGTGGTTTGGCATGAACCCTGCTTGGCTCTTGCTGAGGACGTTATGTTCGGTGAGGAAACTGAGGATCCTCTTGTTCAGGATGCTGTTGAACAGTTTCCCCAGGTTGCTGCTGACACATATGCCTCTGTAGTTGGCTGGGTCATACCTGTCCCCATTCTTGTGGATGGGTATGATGAGGCCTTGGTTCCAGGTACGAGGGAAGTAGCCAGCACTTAGCACAATATTGAAGAGTTTAACCATTGCAGCCTGTATTTCTGGTGGGCTGTACTTCAAGCATTTCTGGTAGGATTCCATCCAGGCCACCGGCTTTTCTACATCTTATGGCAGAGATTCTCTCTGCTACTTCCTGTAATGTAATAGGTGTATCCACGGGGTTTTGGAAATTTTTTACTTTTTCCTCCATTGCTTTTAGTTTTGCCATTATGTTTCCTGTTCTTGGTTTAGTTCTTCCTTTGGGATGTCTTTATAGAGGTCTTTGAAGTACTGGAGCCAGATGTTGCCATTTTGGATATGGATGTTGTTTTTCTTGTCTTTTGTGCCCATGTGGTTCCATAGTTCCCAGAAGGAATTGTCCCGAAGAGCATCCTGGAGTGGCTGAGCTTGGTAGAGATGTAACTCTGCTTCTTCCTCCTGAGGATGGTTTTGTACTGTCTTTGTATGGTTTCATAGGCTTCCCTCAGACCAGGGTGGTTGGGGTCTCTATGTTTCTTGTTTGAAGCAGTTCTCAGGGTCTTCCGTACGGCTTTACATTCTCTGTCAAACCAACCATTGATCTGTTTTTCTTTTGGTCTCTTGTAGTCAACTTTTTTAAGGTCGGACAGTCTGGCCATTGCATAGAATATATTGTTGAGGTCTTTGTAGCTTGACTCACTCCCTTTGGGTTAGGCTGGTACTCGTGGTTGTAGAAGTGGTGGAGCATCCGCTGTATTCGGGTCTGCTGAGAGCCTCTTTATACTTTAGTGCCGACGTTTTGGACCATTTACATAAACATCTGTTACTTATTCAAATCTGTGAAAATGTGCTGTTTGCCCATTTTGATGCCAATTCTGATGCCCAGAACCCTTTTGGGCTAGGCTGGAGGGACCTGGGTTTGATGCGGGGCATTACTATCTGTGTATTCTAAGTGTAAGAAACAGTGGCCCAAAGTCATTTAACCCCTTAAAAAACATCTGTTACTTATTCAAATCTGTGAAAATTGGCTGTTTGCCCATTTTGATGCCAATTCTGATGCCCAGAACCCATTTGGGGCCCGGCTGGAGGTACCTGGGTTTGATACGGGGCATCACTATCTGTGTACTCATAGTGTGAGATCAGTGGCCCAAAGTCATTTAACCCCTTAAAAACATCTGTTACTTATTCAAATCTGTGAAAATTGGCTGTTTGCCCACTTTGATGCCAATTCTGATGCCCAGGACCCATTTGGGCCAGGCTGGAGGTACCTGGGTTTGATGCGGGCCATCACTATCTGTGTACTCATAGTGTGAGATCAGTGGCCCAAAGTCATTTAACCCCTTAAAAACATCTGTTACTTATTCAAATCTGTGAAAATTGGCTGTTTGCCCACTTTGATGCCAATTCTGATGCCCAGGACCCATTTAGGCCAGGCAGGAGGGACCTGGGTTTGATGCGGGGCATCACTATCTGTTTATTCTTAGTGTGAGATCAGTGGCCCAAAGTCATTTAACCCCTTAAAAACATCTGTTACTTATTCAAATCTGTGAAAATTTGCTGTTTGCCCATTTTGATGCCAATTCTGATGCCCAGAACCCTTTTGGGCTAGGCTGGAGGGACCTGGGTTTGATGCGGGGCATTACTATCTGTGTATTCTAAGTGTAAGATCAGTGGCCCAAAGTCATTTAACCCCTTAAAAACATCTGTTACTTATTCAAATCTGTGAAAATTTGCTGTTTGCCCATTTTGATGCCAATTCTGATGCCCAGAACCCTTTTGGGCTAGGCTGGAGGGACCTGGGTTTGATGCGGGGCATCACTATCTGTGTATTCTTAGTGTGAGATCAGTGGCCAAAAGTCATTTAAACCCCTGAAAAACATCTGTTACTTTATTCAAATCTGTGAAAATTGCTGTTTGGCCCACTTTTTATGCCAAATTTTGATGCCCAGAACACATTTGGCCAGGCTGGTGGGACCTGGGTTGATGGGGATCACTATCTGTTATTCTTAGTGTGAGATCAGTGGCCCAAAGTCATTTGACCCCTGAAAAAAAATCTGTTACTTATTCAAATCTGTAAAATTGGCTGTTTGCCCACTTTGATGCCAATTCTGATGCCCAGAACCCATTTGGCCAGGAGGAGGGAACCCGGGTTGATGCGGGGGATCACTATCTGTGTATTCTAGTGTGAGATCAGTGGCCCAAAGTCATTAACCCTTAAAACCCTTTTACTTATTCAAATCTTGAAAATTGGGTGTTTGCCCCCTTTGATGCCAATTCTGATGCCCAGAACCCATTAGGCCAGGCTGGGAGGGACCTGGGTTTGATGCGGGCATCAAATCTGTGTTTTTCTTAAATGAGATCAGTGGCCCAAAGTCATTTACCCTAAAAACACTGTTACTTTTTTCAAAACTGTGAAATTTGCCCTTTTTCCCCATTTTGATGCCAATTCTGAAGCCCAGAACCCTTGGGCCAGGCAGGAGGGACCTGGGTTTGATGCGGGGGCATTCACTATCTGTGTATCTAGTGTGAGATCAGGCCCAAAAATCTTTAACCCCCTAAAAACACTGTTCTTTTCAAAACGTGAAAAATTGGGTTTTCCCATTTTGGCCAATTCGATTCCCCGAAACCCTTTGGGCCAGGCTGGGGGACCTGGGTTTTTTGCGGGGGTATACGGTTTTTCTATGGAAATCATGGCCCAAATCATTTAAAAAACCCCCAAAAAAAATCTTACTTTTTCAAATCTGTGAAAATTGGGGTGTTTGCCCATTTGAGCCAATTTTGATGCCCGAAAAACCTTTTTCCCCCCGGGGGGGACCCGGGGGTTTAGGGGGATAACTGGTTTTTCTAGGGAGACAGTGGCCCAAAGTCTTAACCCCCAAAAACATCTTTTACTTATTCAAACTTTTAAAATTGGCTGTTGCCCCCTTTAGCCAATTCTGATGCCCCGAACCCTTTTGGCCCCCCGGGGGGACCCCGGGGTTTTAAAACGGGCATCACATCGTTACCCAAAATTGAACAGGGCCCAAATCATTTTAAAAAACCCCCTTAAAAACATCTTTACTTATTCAAATCGTGAAAAGGCTGTTGCCCACTTTGAGCCCAAACGATGCCCGACCCATTTGGCCAGCAGGCCGGGGATGCGGGCATCACTATCTTTATCAAGTGTAGATCAGTGGGCCCAAAATATTAACCCCTTTTAAAAAATCTTTTACTTATTCCAAAAATGGAAAATGCTGTTTGCCCATTGATCCAAAAAGATGCCCAGAAAACCCTTTTCCAGCAGGACCTTTTGATCGGGGGATCACTATCTGGTATTTTTTGTGGAATCGTGGCCCAAAAGAAAATTTAACCCCTTAAAAAAAACCCGTTACTTTTCAAATCTGTGAAAATTGGCTTTGCCCACTTGATGCCAATTTTTTTTTTTTTTTCCCAACCCATTTGGGGCCGGTGGAGGGGGCCTGGTTTTATCGGGGATCATATCTTTTATTTTTAGTGGGGTCATGGCCCCAAAAATCATTTAACCCCTTAAAAACACTGTTTTTATTCAAACTGTGAAAAATTTTTTTGCCCATTTGATGGCCCCTTCTAGCCCAGAACCCATTTGGCCAGGGGGGCCTGGGGTTTGATGGGGGATCACTACTGTGACCTAGTGTGAGATCATGGCCCAAAGTCATTAAAAACCCTTTAAAAAAATCTTTTACTTATTCAAAACTGTGAAAATTGGCTTTTTTGCCCATTTTTATGCCAATTCTGATTTCCCAGAACCCATTTGGGCAGGAGGGGACCTGGTTTGATGCGGGGAATCACTATCTGTTATCTTAGTGTAAGATCAGTGGGCCCCAAAATCATTTAACCCCTTATAAAAACATCTGTTACTTATTCAAATCTGTGAAAATTTGCTGTTTGCCCATTTGATTCCAATTCTGAAAGCCCCGAACCCATTGGCCAGGCTGGAGGGACCTGGTTTGATGCGGGGCATCACTATCTGTGTATTCTTAAATGTAGATCAGTGGCCCAAAGTCATTTAACCCCTTAAAAACATCTGTTAAATTATTCAAATCTGTGAAAAATTTTTTGTTTGCCCCCTTTTTATGCCAATTCTGATCCAGAACCCTTTTGGGCAGGCTGGAGGGACCTGGGTTTGATGCGGGCATTACTATCTGTGTATTTTAAATGTAAAATCAGTGGCCCCAAAATCATTTAACCCCTTAAAACTCTTTACTTATTTAAATCTTGAAAAAATTTTTTGTTTGCCCCTTTTTTTGATGCCATTCTGATCCAGAAAACCCTTTGGCAGGCTGGGGCCGGTTTTGATGCGGGAAACACTATCTGTGATTCTTAGGTAGCCCTGGCCAAGTCATTTAACCCCGAAAAAATCTGTTCTTATCAAATCTTTAAAATTGGCTTTTGCCCCAAATTTTTTTTTGCCAATTTTGATGCCCCCCGGGA
>JARQOD010000002.1:490423396-490490369 GCA_033576555.1 Oophaga sylvatica
TTTATTTCTGCAGAGGCTTTTATGATGTTGCGCTAGCTATCAGGGCTGCCATCAGGGCATTACTGCCCTGACTGGCGTGTGGGCCCGGTGAGCAGAGGCAGGATTATGCCGATGCCATGGGCGGACATACCGCCGGTGCAACTGCACCAGGGCCAGAAGGCGGAGGGGGGCCCCTGCAGACAGAGGCATACTGCCCATAGCGGCACATTATGCAGCCGCTTTGGGGCCACTGAGTGAAGGTAACGGGCAAGAGTGAGAGGGGCCCAGTGTCATGCAGTATCGGGCCCCTCTCACTCTCTCCTGTAATCATGCAAATGCCCAGAGCCTGGGAGAGAGTGGCGCACAGAGTGCAGGAGTTCAAAAAGGGGGGTGTCATGCAGGGACAGACGCTGGCCAATGAACGCTTTCCTCACCAGACTGATGAGAGCGCTCACTGACTGCCGTCTCTGTTCTGCATGGTGCGTCCCAATGGTGAGTACTCACCTGTAGTCAGGGGCCCAGGCCGCAGAGCACGCAGGGGACAGCAGTGCAGGAAGAGCAGGACTTACAGGGGGTCTTCTGCTCCCTCCACTGTTCCATTCCAAGCGGGCTGCAGCATCTCCTCACAGAGAAGAGATCGGGGGAGGAGGCTCACTGCATGGGGCAGCACCTCAGTCTCTCCTCTGTGTCACCATCCCCCACAGTGGGTTCTGCAGTCCTCTCCTGCTGATCTCTGCACTATGTGGCTGACCTCCTCCACGGCTCATCTGAACAACCGAGGCCATAAATTAGTGTGTGCAGTGGCGTTCCGTGAATAGAGCAGACTAAGCAGCAGCCATGGGGCCCAGACAGGTGAGGGGGCCCACGACGGCCGCTGTCGTTTGGCAGCTGTGCTGTGCTGACACAGTACTATCTCCTTTAATTAAATATAAGCGACGGCCGGACACTGTAAACCCCCTTGAAGGTCTCCTTTCCTTGTTGTCTCCTGGTCAGCAGTGGCTTAAAGGTACTGCCACACTACTCGATCCCGCTAACGATCTCGTTAGCGTCGCATACTAATGAGATCGCTAGCGGGATCGTTTAAATATCGCTAGTGTCGGTCACATTTAGCGATGTCGTTAAGGACGCTATCGCGGTTAGCGATCTCCTTAACGACTTTAGCGGTAAAAAAGTACCGCTAAATCGCTAAAAAAGGTGCCACACTCAGCGATATATACTTACCCAGCGGGGCGCCAGCGACGAAAATAGGGTCCGGAACGATTCCAGCGACGAGCGAGATCACAGCAGGAAGCTCGTCGCTGGCAGATGCCGCACACAACAACATCGCTAATGGGATCGCTAAATAGTGACGTTTTTTAGCGATCCCGTTAGCGATGTTGTTTAGTGTGGCATACCCTTTAGTCTCTGGCTGCATTTGCATAAGAAAGCCAGCCTGCAGCCAGAGACACGTGCATCACAGGAAGCAGAAAACATTCATAAGTTTCACTCAGGGAGAGATACACTACACAAGAAGGTGAGCCCTGCTGGCTGGGGTATGGGGTGGATTTTTTTGTTGAATGTGTCCCCTCACTGTGCTGGCACTTTATATTTACAATGGCTAGCCTCTGGCTGCACTTTGCACCTTAGGGAGTGAGGGGGTCCTGATTGCAGGCACTGTGGAGGGTGGAGGAGGGGGCCCTGCATGCACTGCAGCCACCCTTCTGTACTCCTCACAATGCTTCTCCATTAGAGCTGGTTTCATGTGATTTAACCCCTGTACCACCACCAGGCAGGATGATGCTTCCTAGCTGTAGGTAAGACCTCCAGTCTATGTCCCACCACCAACTTCACTGTCAAGGTGTGCAACAATGCATGTTCATGCAATACTAAAAATGTGCAATGCCCTAGAAATCATGGTGCAGCCAATAAATGTTACTAATTTATTCTGCTCCTTCACCCCAGAGGCATGCACCTGGGAGACAGCAATTACATGGGGCGTGCTGAGCTCATGAGGTGCCTGAAGGTACTGCCACACTAAACAATCCCGCTAGCGATCACGATAACGACGCATACTAATGCGATCGCTAGCGGGATTGTTTCTATATCGCTAAGTGCGGCCACATTTAGCGATATAGTTAACGACGCTATCGCCGTTAGCGATCTTCTTAACGACTTTAGCGGTACAAAAGTACCGCTAAATCGCTAAGAAAAGGTGCCACACTAGCGATATATACTTACCCAGCGGGAGCGCCGACGAGAAAATAGGGTCCGGAACGATTCCAGCGACGAGCGAGATCACAGCAGGAAGCTCGTCGCTGGCAGATGCCGCACTGAACAACATCGCTAACAGGATCGCTAAATAGTGACGTTTTTTAGCGATCCCGTTAGCGATATTGTTCAGTGTGGCATACCCTTGAGAGTGGAAGTTCTGCAGATGTTATGGAAGATATTGTGTGCGGCATTTCTGTGTCCCCTTACCTGTGATAAAATGTGTCTTATAGTTTGTACACATGTTGGAACTTTGCATAGCTTACATATTCCAATCATTTAATATACAAAGATATGACATCCGTCTACCTGTCTTATATGATGCCATGAATGATGGGCATTGCTTGTACCTGCTGTCAGATTAGGTACCACACTTCTTACATCGGAGCACACTATGCAGCATGTTCCCTGTCAGGCTAGGTTCACATTTATACGCCTGCAGACTTAATGCGTTGGACGTATACATTAAAACGTATGCCATGCATCAACCTACGAATTTAAAGTACATTTGATACATATCGTACTTCCATCTTTGTCTCTATATGTTTTTTTACTTAAAAAGAATCATTTTTTTTCCATCTAGTTTTACTGGTGTCAACAGTCCCATCCCACTCCATTTTGGCATCAGTTCTGTGAGGAGGTGTCCAGAGGAATAAACTTTTTTTCACCCCACATTAAAAACACGTACCTTTGGTCAATTATGTTTTTTTCCCACAATACAACGTGATCAGGGCAAAACATAGTCAGAACATTTTTTTTACACTACGTGTTGCCCATTATGGTTTGTGTATGCCTCCATATACGTCTGAATACCATTTTTTTTTGCAATTCAGACATATTTGTCCAGCAGACTGCACTGTATAAATGTGAGCCAAGCCTAAAGAAGTCCTTTTTGTCCAAGGAGGATAAAGCACATCATAAACACAAGTCCATACTGTGTGTTGCTGCTTTGCAGTGTGTATTTTTGCCATGCTGATTTTACAGGTGAAAGGTATTTACTTTGAGCCTTTTTTTGGTTGTAATGGTGAATGCTTCAGGATTATCAATGACCAAAGGGGCGGCAAATTTTTCAGCCGCCCCGGGCCCCACAAACAGTTGCTACGCCACTGCACACACAAGATGGTGAGCCTGGCTGGGGGTCGATTTTTTTTGTTAAATGTGTCCCCTCACTGTGCTGGCACTTTACATTTACAATGGCTCTGACTGCACTTTGCACCGTAGGGAGGGGGGCCCGGCTGCACGCACTGTGGAGGGTGTAGGGGGCCCTGCATGCACTGCAGGTGTGTGTGTGTGGAGTTAAGAGCACCTGTTTTTTTTTTGGGGGGGGCCCCATTCAGACTTTTGCTATGGGGCCCATGATTTCTATGTACGCCCCTGAGTGTGTGTGTATGTATGTGTGCATCTGTGTATCTATGTGTGTATGTATGTACAAAATGTGTATGTATATGTGTGTATCTGTGTGTGTGTATGTATTGTATATCTATGTACATGCGTGTATCTATGTACAGTATATATGGGTATCTATGTGTTTATGCATGTGTCTGTACATCTGTGTATGTATATCACGTAACCATGAGGATGAGCTTTGCACACTTTCTGTCATGTGTCAACTAAAGTGTCAGCCGCGTCTGCAGTGTTCTATTCACTGACAGCCGACACCAGTCACCTGACTGTAAGTCTGACTGCGCTGGAGCCAGCAGAACCAAATGCTAATGGATATATTTATGTATTACACACTGTAGTGATAGTAAGACTTCACTATACCTTTGTATGTGGTTTGAGGACCTGTGATGAGGTCACAAGATGACTGGTGTATATAAGTGAGCCTGCTGCTGACCACAGGTGTGAGTGGCTGGAGGTGTGGAAACCTCCAGTGTGGGAGTTCTGAGGAGACCACCAGTCTGGTTGCTGAAAGAGTGCTCAGTTAGAGTACCAGGACTTTATGGCTATGTGCACACGTTGCAGAATTGCCATGGAAATTTCCGCGGCAATTCTGCACCTCCCTGTCGCGGTAAATCCGCATATTATAGGTATGCGTATTCCCGCTAATCACTAGCGTTTTGCAAGCGGAATTAGCTTGCAGAATGCTAGCGTCTGACAGGTTGGTCACACGAGTCAAACAAGTGTTTGACTCGTGTGACCAACTTTTTACTATTGATGCCGCCTATGACGCATCAATAGTAAAAAGATCTAATGGAAAAATAAAAAAAAAATAAATAAATAATGATATTCTCACCTTCCGGCGGCCCCCGCAGCTTTCCCGCCTTCAGCGACGCTCCCGGCAAGTTCCGTTCCCAAGAGTCCTTTGCGACAATCATCCCGATGACGTAGCATCTCGCGAGACCGCTACGTCATCTGGGTAATCTCGCAAAGCATCACTGGGAACGCGATTGCCGGGAGCGTCGCTGAAGGCGGGAAAGCTGCGTGGGACGCCGGAAGGTGAGAATATCATTATTTTTTATTTTAATTATTGTTTTTACATGGATATGGTACCCAGGGCCTGGAGGAGAGTCTCCTCTCCTCCAGACCCTGGGTACCATCCGCACATGAACCGCTTACTTTCCGCATGGTGAGCACAGCCACATGCGGAAAGTAATTGGTTCAATGCATTCCTATGGCGGCGGAATCGCCGCGGTTCCGCAAAAAGAATGAGCATGCTGCGGATTCTCCCGCGATGCGATTCCGCCGCGGAAAAACCCGCAGCATGTGCACAGCATTGCGGAATCTCATAGGTCATAATGAGTTGTATTGTGTAAGCGGTTTTGCCGCGGTTTTGCGGCGTAACGTGTGCACATAGCCTATATCTGTTTTTGTTTCTTTGTGCCAGAGAAGGCTGTTTTCTTTTCTGTTTTAAGGCAAGTTTATGAAGTTGTAATAAACTTGCTTAAAGAACCTGGAAGAGTCGCCCTCCTGCTTACCTCCGGTCGCCCACCAGCGAGACCACATCCCTACAATTGGTGGCGTAAATGCGGGCAGCGTTCCCAGCAGAGAAGTGAGACTGGTTACTGCATGTCGTGGGTCAAGGCTATAGCAATCCAGCCAGCATTGCCGGAGAAAATGGAAGACCTGATGAAACACTTGGTCCAGGCACAGGTACAGCAGCAACAGGCACAGGAACAGCAGCAAGAAGCCAACAGGATGTTCTTGCAGCAGATGCAGCAGCAGCAGATGCAGCTTTTGACAACCGCCATCCAGGGCAGGACGCGCGCCCCAACCCCAGGTCTGGCTGATGACAACCACGTCAGAAAGGCGGTAAGACGCACATTACAAAAAATGACCCCCGGGGATGATGTGGAGGCCTTCCTGTCTGTATTTGAGAGGGTTGCTGAGAGGGAAAGACTTCCCCCAGGGCAGTGGGCAGAGATATTGGCCCCATACCTGATAGGTGAACCCCAGAAGGCGTATTACGATTTGACTGTGCAGGACGCTCAGGAATATCCTAAGCTAAAGGTAGAGATCCTCGCACGTATGGGGGTAACAATGACTATCAGGGCACAGAGGGTGCACCGCTGGGCTTATCACCGGGACAAACCACCTCGCTCCCAAATGTTTGACTTACTGCACCTGGTCCAGAAATGGCTACAGCCAGAGTCCGCTACGCCGGCACAGATGGTAGAAAGAGTCGTCATGGATCGGTTTGTGCACTCCCTGCCAAAACCCCTACAGACTTGGGTTGCCCAGGGTGATCCCCGGAATGCTGATGAACTGGTCGGACTGGTCGAGAGGTACCAGGGAATGGAAGGTGCCTTGGGGAAGCAGCCTATTCCATACTGGCGGCCCCAACAGGGGGCAGAGTCCCAAAAAGGGGTGGGGAGCCCAAGGTCAAAATGGCGGGGGGAGGTGGTGCCCAAGGTCACTACAGGTGATATTATTTGTTGGAGGTGCCGCGAGCCAGGACATATAGCTGCCCGGTGTCCGCAGACCACTGAGCAGATGGACTGCAGCATAGGACACCGTATTTCATGGTATGCATATCCAGCCTGCAGTGGAAACCCGTTCCCCAATCAGGGTCCTCAAGTATGTCCCGTGAAGGTGAACGGTGAAGCAGTAACGGCGCTGCTAGACTCTGGGAGCTTAGTGACCTTGATTAGGGCCACTTTTCCTCTCAACATACTACCAGGGAAAAAAGTTGGTGTTCAATGCATACATGGTGATGTAAAGGACTACCCTATGGCCAGAGTAGACATTGAAACGACGCATGGCACTGAGTCCTATGAAGTCGGCGTTGTTCGGAACTTGGTGCGTCCAATAATTATAGGCCGGGATTTCTGTCTGTTTTGGGATCTGTGGAGAAAGGGTTCTGAGGTCCCTAGCGAGAATGGGGAACCAGTAAACCCTAATAAACTACTGCCACACTCAGAAGGGGCGGAGTCTCAAGCTGAGTCGATGAGGAGAGGAGAGGTGGCGGCGGATGAGCCGAGGAACTGTTGCCGGGTTCAGGGTTTGAACAGTGTATGTCGCGAATGGTGTACTGACTTTACATCTGACCGGGGGCATTGAACTGTTCTCTAATAGTGAATGGAGAGTGTGTGAGTGGACTTCTAGACTCAGGAAGCCAGGTGACTCTGCTGAGCGACACACTCCCTGTCTATCTGATTCCCGGGAAAAAGATGGAAGTCCCTTGCATTCATGGGGTCACTAGGGAGTATCAGGTAACCAGAGTAATTGTTGAGACGGACACTATTATTTCTACCCAGGATGTCCCTGTAGTCCCAGACTTACCATATCCTATAATAATAGGCCAGGATTGTAAACGGTTTTGGGAGATGTGGGACGAAGCACTGGCTGATTGCTCAGAAGGGAACCAGACTGACCCTAAGAGAGGCCCACCCCTGCAGGAGGCTGTAGTGGTTGCTGATAGTGTGGTGGGTAAAACAGAGGTAGCCACCCCTAAAGTCAAAGATACCCAGTGCCTGGTAGCCGTAAGAAAGGGTGGCTCAGACCAAAGTGAGGACTTTGGGGTGACCAAATATAGGTCCGCAGAAAACTGGGTCGCCCCAGGAATAGGGGCCGACACCTGGTTAAGTGGGGACTTGCCGTTCCAAGATGACAGAGGGAGTGGGAATGACTCCTATGCAGACTGTAACTTAACCGCAAGTGAAAGCGAGTGCAGCAAGGTGGAGTCAGGTACAAGTGGCAGACCTTCTCCTCACCGCAGGGGCTGCAGGAAGGCCAGACAGCCTATGCTCTCTAAGAAGAGTGGAGAAAAAAAAGGCAGTCACCTTCAACCCACAGTATAGAGAGGCGCAGAGGTTCGCTGCAGAATGAAGGTCATCGAAGTGAATCTAAGACAGAACATAGATGGCCTGAAATAAGAGCTAGAGGACTCAGTGACCTAAGGCAAACTGTGACAGACCGGCTGATTGTGGAGACGACTGAAAGGAGTTTCTAGTCGGTGAATGGAATGTGCCAAGCCCACGGCTTTAGGCAGAGGGGGGAGGTATGTAGTGATAGTAAGACTTCACTATACCTTTGTATGTGGTTTGAGGACCTGTGATGAGGTCACAAGAGCACATGACAGGTCATGTGCTCTGTGTTAGCTGAATGGCTGGTGTATATAAGTGAGTCTGCTGCTGACCACAGGTGTGAGTGGCTGGAGGTGTGGAAACCTCCAGTGTGGGAGTTTTGAGGAGACCACCAGTCTGGTTGCTGAAAGAGTGCTCAGTTAGAGTACCAGGACTTTATATCTGTTTTTGTTTCTTTGTGCCAGAGAAGGCTGTTTTCTTTTCTGTTTTAAGGCAAGTTTATGAAGTTGTAATAAACTTGCTTAAAGAACCTGGAAGAGTCGCCCTCCTGCTTACCTCCGGTCGCACACCAGCGAGACCACATCCCTACAACACATACATACAGTATATATATCTCCATTTCAGTGAAAAAATATAAATATTTATATTTTTTAAAGGGGTGGGGAGGCCCAAATAGAACGTTTTCTATGGGGTCCTATAATTTCTATGTATGCCCCTGCTTGCAGGGCAGTAATAATGAGGGCAATCTGGCTTGTTGCTCGTAGCCTAAGGCTCCAGGGGTCCCATAACCAGATTGCCCTCATCATAAGCAGCATATCGGGCAGGGAGGGGGGCCCAGACCCATTTCTTCTACAGGTGCCCCAAGCTGTCAGTGTACGCCCTGGCCGATGCAGCAGCTGAACCTGCGTTTGAAGCAAGATGGAGACAGATGGGGTAGGATGGAGACATATAGTGCAGGATCATGGGGCAGGATGTAGAGAGGTGGGGCAGGATGGAGACACATAGTGCAGGATCATGGGGCAGGATGAGACAGATGGGGCAGGATCATGGGAAAGGATGGAGACATATGGGCAGGATGGAGACACATGGGCAGGATGGAGACACATGGGGCAGTATCATGGGGCAGAATGGAGACAGATGGGGAGGGATGGAGACAGATGGGGCAAGAAAATGGGGCAGGATGGAGACAGATGGGGCAGGATCATGTGGCAGGATGGAGACAGATTGTGCAGGATAGAGATAGATTGTGCAGGATGGAGACAGATGGGGCAGGACCATAGGGCAGAATGGAGTCACATGGGGCAGGATCAGTAGGCCAAGGGCCCACCAGTAACATTGACTTTGGAGGGCCCACTTTTCACCTGCATGCAAATATTACGCTACCCTCTTTCAAAAATTTACCTACATCTCTATAAAATAATAAACTAGGCAGTATGGTAAATGAATGAATATATGCTGCTTTTTTTTTCTATACAGAGAGAATCAAGTGAATTATGCCAAGTACTGCCCATATAGTGGGGTTGGAGGCCTGTGTCTGCACAGGGGCCCACCGGGGAATTCCCTGTTCCCCTATGGTGCAGTCCGAGCCTGGGCAGGATCATGGGCCAGGATGGAGACACATGGTGCAGGATCATGGGGAAGGATGGATACGATGGAGACACATGGGGCAGGATCATGGGACACATGGGGCAGGATCTCCAATGTATAACGGCACTTCTCGTGATATTAATATTGTTTTTTTTATTAATGATCAGTATTGTAGTATTCGGTCACTATGTGGTGGTAATATGTGGTCTGGTCATAGTGCAGTGGTATTTGTCTCTTGTATGTGATATTATTGGTCATTGAAAAATAAATAAAAATATACCTAAAGTTAAAGTAGAGTAGGGCCCAGCCAAAATAATCTACCTTGTCGTGGTGGCGGATTAAAAAAATCTTTTGGCCAAAACAAAAGCTGCTGGCTATGTATGTGATCTGTACATAGGAACTGTTAATGTGTGATTGGTGAGGATGTGGTGCCGAAGTGGAGTTTTTCCAAGAGAAGGCAGTGGGACTGTGGAAGGTTCGTGAAGCCTGGGCGAAGTCTCAAGGGAGTCCCGAAATTTTTGCCAGTATGGGGCCCCAAAAATTCCTAGTGGCAGCCCTGCCATCTATGGCTAATCAAAAGCAACGAGGATACCGGAAGGTAAGAAATTTGCGGTCTCCCATCCAGCCGCCAGGTACCACTGACCTGAACGCTGGACTGGAGTACTGTGAATTGATCAACTTATTTCTAGCCCCAACTCTGTCCCGCATACAGCGGACAGTCCAGGATTTGGGTCTACGCCCTGCAGTCTCGGGTGTCTGCTGAATTTCCCTCACTACCACCGCCTCTCTGACATCTCCTCCTGCCAAGGGAGAAAGAGATGGTAAATGGGCATTGATTGCAGTGTGGAAATGGGCATGTAGAGATAAATGAAAAATAAATTAATAAAAAAATAACAGGTAACAACTAATTAAAAAATATGCCACTGTAAGGGTGTGTTTCCACCATCACTATTTCTTCAGTAAATGCTGCGTGTTTGACGCTGTGCGCTAGCACAGCGTCAAACACGCAGCGTCCAGATGTTACAGCATAGTGGAGGGGATTTCAAGAAATCCCATCTCCACTATGCGTAAAAACACGCAGGTGGCAGACCTGCGTTAACGGACATACTGCACGTCTTTTTAGATCGCCGCAAGGGAAATAACACAGGGCTATGCAGCGCTGCGGTGATTCCGGATGTGTTCAATGAGCACATCTGGATTCACCGCGCGTACACAAGGGGGCGGGGCTTTGGGCGGAGCAGACTTTCCGCTCCTTCCAAAGCGCTGTGTTTCCTAATCGTGGAAACACAGCCTATCTCCAAACTGTTACCAGTGCCACCAAAGTTAAAAAAAAAGACCGTCAGATAAAAAAAATATTTTTATATTTGTGACAGAATGGGGAACACATTTTAAATGTATTTCAGTGCTCTTGTGTGGACGTAGAAAAAAAATTAGAAAAACTGACATTTCCCTTCTTATTCCACCAATATCGCCCAATTATCAGCAAATAGAAAACTCACAGTGACAAAAAAAAAATGAAGTCCCGTGTCTCACGAAAAAAAGATGCAAAAATTAACCCCTTCACCCCCAAGGGTGGTTTGCACGTTAATGACCGGGCCAATTTTTACAATTCTGACCACTGTCTCTTTATGAGGTTATAACTCTGGAACGCTTCAACGGATCTTCGCGATTCTGAGATTGTTTTCTCGTGACATATTGTACTTCATGTTAGTGGTAAAATTTCTTCGATATAACTTGCGTTTATTTTTGAAAAAAACGCAAATATGGCGAAAATTTTGAAAATTTTGCAATTTTCAAACTTTGAATTTTTATTCCCTTAAAACAGAGAAATATATCACAGAAAATAGTTAAGAAATAACATTTCCCACATGTCTACTTTACATCAGCACAATTTTGGAACCAAATTTTTTTTTTGTTAGGAAGTTATAAGGGTTAAAAGTTGACCAGCGATTTCTCATTTTTACAACAAAATTTACAAAGCCATTTTTTTTAGGGACCACCTCACATTTGAAGTCACTTTGAGGGGTCTATATGGCAGAAAATACCAAAAGTGACACCATTCTAAAAACTGCACCCTCAAGGTACTCAAAACCACATTCAAGAAGTTTATTAACCCTTCAGGTGCTTCACAGTAACTAAAGCAACGTGGAAGGAAAAACTGAATATTTTACTTTTTAGCCACAAAAATTATCTTTTACAAACTTTTTTTTTATTTTCACAAGGGTAAAAGGAGAAAATGGACAGATAAGGTTGTTATGCAATTTCTCCTGAGTACGCCAATACCCCATATGTGGGGGAAAACCACTGTTTGGGCACACGGCAGAGCTCGTAAGGGAAGGAGCGACGTTTGACTTTTTCAAACTAAAATTGGCTGGAATTTAGATTGGATGCCATGTCGCGTTTGGAGAGCCCCTGATGCGCCTAAACAGTCGAAACCCCCCACAAGTGACACCATTTTGGAAACTAGACCCCCTAAGGTACTTATCTAGATCTGTTGTGAGCACTTTGAACCCTCAAGTGTTTCACAAAAGTTTATAAAGCCTGGGTGTGAAAAAAAAAAAATCAATTTTCCACAAAAATGATTTTTTAGTCCCAAATTTTTGAATTTTCCCAAGGAAATTGGACCCCAAAAGTTGTTGTCCAATTTGTCCTGAGTACGCTGATACCCCATATGTGGGGGGGGGAACTGTTTGGGCGCACGGCAGGGCTTGGAAAGGAAGTAGTAACGTTTTGGAATGCAGACGTTAATGGGGGTCATGTTCCGTTTGCAGTGCCGCAGATGAGCCTAAACAGTGGAAACCCCCCACAAGTGACCCCATTTTGGAAACTAGACCCCCTAAGGAACTTATCTAGATCTTTGGTGAGCACTTTGAACCCTTAAGTGCTTCACACAAGTTTATAATGCCCGGGCATGAAAATAAAAAATCCTATTTTTTTCCCACAAAAATTATCTTTTAGTCACCAATTTTTTATTTTCCCAAGGGTAACAGGAGAAATTGGACCACATAAGTTGTTGTACAATTTGTCCTGAGTACGCTGATACCCCATATGTGGGGGGGAACCACTGTTTGGGCGCACGGCAGAGCTCGGAATGGAAGGAGCACCATTTGACTTTTTCCAACCAAAATTGGCTGGAATTGAGTTTGGATGCCATGTTGCATTTGGAGAGCCCCTGATGTGCCTAAACAGTGGAAACCCCCCACAAATGACCCCATTTGGGAAACTAGACCCCCTAAGGAACTTATCTAGATTTTTGATGAGCAATTTGAACCCCAAGTGCTTCACACAAGTTTATAACGTAGAGCCGTAAAATTTAAAAATCATATTTTTTCCACAAAAATGATCTTTTCACCCCAATTTTTATTTTTCCAAGGGTAACAAGACTCCAAAAGTTATTGTGCAATTTGTCCTGAGTGCGCTGATACCCCATATGTGGGGGTAAACCACTGTTTGGGTGCATGGCAGAGTTTGGAAGGGAAGGAGCGCCGTCTGACTTTTTCAACGCAGAATTGGCTGGACGCCATGTCGTGTTTGGAGAGCTCCTGATCTGCCTAAACAGTGGAAACCCCCATAAATGACACCATTTTGGAAACTAGACCCCTCAAGGAACTTATCTAGATGTGTGGTGAGAACTTTGAACCCCCAGGTGTTTCACTAAAGTTTATAACGTACAGCCGTAAAATAAAAAATCTTTTTTTTTTTTTACAAAAATGATTTTTTCGCCCCCAATATTTTATTTTCACAAGGGTAACAGAAGAAATTGGAATGCAAAAGTTGTTGTCCAATTTGTCCTGAGTACACTGATACCCAATATGTGGGCGAAAACTACTGTATGGGCACACATCGGGGCTCGGAAGGGAAGTAGTGACGTTTTGGATTGCAGACTTTGATGGAATGGTCTGGGGGCGTCATGTCACATTTGGAGAGCCCCTGATGCACCTAAACAGTGGAAACCCCCCACAAGTGACCCCATTTTGGCAAATAGACCCCACAAGGAACTTATTTAGATGTGTGGTGAGCACTTTGAACCCCGAAGTGCTTCACAGAAGTTTATAACGCACAGCCGTAAAAATAAAAAATCTTTTTTTTTTTTACAAAAATGATTTTTTCGCCCCCAATATTTTATTTTCACAAGGGTAACAGGAGAAATTGGACCCCAAAAGTTGTCCAATTTGTCCTGAGTACGCTGATACCCAATATGTGGGAGAAAACTACTGTATGGGCGCACGTCAGGGCTCGGAAGGGAAGTAGTGACGTTTTGGATTGCAGACTTTGATGGAATGGTCTGGGTCTGTCATGTCGCATTTGGAGAGCCCCTGATGCGCCTAAACAGTGGAAACCCCCCACAAGTGACCCCATTTTGGAAAATAGACCCCACAAGGAACTTATCTAGATGTGTGGTGAGCACTTTGAACCCCGAAGTGCTTCACAGAAGTTTATAACGCACAGCCGTAAAAATAAAAAATCTTTTTTTTTTTTGCAAAAATGATTTTTTCGCCCCAATATTTTATTTTTACAAGGGTAACAGGAGAAATTGGACCCCAAAAGTTGTTGCCCAATTTGTCCTGAGTACGCTGATACCCAATATGTGGGAGAAAACTACTGTATGGGTACACGTTGGGGCTCGGAAGGGAAGTAGTGACGTTTTGGATTGCAGACTTTGATGGAATGGTCTGGGGGCGTCATGTCGCATTTGGAGAGCCCCTGATGCGCCTAAACAGTGGAAATCCCAACAAGTGACCCCATTTTGGAAAATAGACCCCACAAGGAACTTATCTAGGTGTGTGGTGAGCGCTATGAAGCCCCAAGTGCTTCACAGAAGTTTATAATGTACAGCCGTAAAAACAAAAAAATAATTTTTTTTGTACATAAATGATATTTTCGCCCCCAGTTTTTTATTTTCCCAAGGGTAACAGAAGAAATAGGACAAATTGCACAATAACTCTTGGGGTCCAGAGTACGCTGATACCCCATATGTGGGGATAAACTACTGTTTGGACGCATGGCAGAGCTCAGAAGTGAAGGAGCACCGTTTGACTTTTTCAACGCAGAATTGGCTGGAATTGAGATCAGACGCCATGTCACATTTGGAGAGCCCCTGATGTGCCTAAACAGCGGAAACCCCCCAATTCTAACTCCAACCCTAACCCCAACACACCCCTAACCCTAGTCCCAACCCTAACCACAAACCTAACCCTAACACACCCCTAATCCCAACCCTAACCCTAATCCTAACTTTAGCGCCAACCCTAACCCTAACTTTAGCCGCAACCCTAACCCTAACCCTAATGGGAAAATGGAGATAAATACATTTTTTTAATTTTATTATTTTTCCCTAACTAAGGGGGTGATAAAGGGGGTTTGATTTACTATTTATAGCGGGTTTTTATGATTGGCAGCTGTCACGCTAAAAGACGCTTTTTATTGCAAAAATAGTTTTTTGCATCGCCACATTTTGAGAGCTATAATTTTTGCATATTTTGGCCCACAGAGTCATGTGAGGTCTTATTTTTTGCGGGACGAGGTGACGTTTTTATTGGTACCATTTTTGAGCAGGTGACATTTTTTGATCGCTTTTTATTTCGATTTTTGGGAGGTTAGAATGAACAATCAGCAATTCATGAATTTCTTTTGGGGGAGGCGTTTTTATTGTTCCGCGTCTGGTAAAATTGATAAAGCAGTTTTATTCTTCGGGTCAGTACGATTATGGCGATACCTCATTTATATCATTTTTTTATGTTTTGGCGCTTTTATAGAATAAAAACAATTTTATATAAAAAATAATTATTTTTGCATCGCTTTATTCTGCGAGCTATAACTTTTTTATTTTTTCGCTGATGATGCTGTATGGCAGCTCGTTTTTTTGCGGGACAAGATGACATTTTCAGCGGTACCATGTTTATTTATATCGGTCTTTTTGATCGCGCGTTATTCCACTTTTTGTTCGGCGGTATGATGATAAAGCATTGATTTTTTGCTTCGTTTTTTTTTTTTTTTAAGGGGTTCACTAAAGGGGTTAACTAGTGGGACAGTTTTATAGGGGGGGTCGTTACGGACGCGGCAATAGCAAATATGTGTACTTTTATTGTTTTGTTTTTTTTATTTACAGGAAGAAATGAATTTATTGGGGAATATTTATTTATTTTTTTATTTATTTTGGATTTTTTTTTTTACACATGTTTATTTTTATTTTTTTCACTGTATTTTATCAAATCGCTGGTGTGACAGTGTGCACAGCACTCTGTCACACCAGCGATCGCTCAGGCATAGATGCAGGCTTCTCAGTGCCTGCTCTCAGCAGGCACTGAGAAGCCGCCTCCCTCCAGGACCCCGGCGCCATCTTGGATCCGGGTCCTGGGAGGGAGGAAGCCCTCAGAACAGCACGATCACATCGCGCTGGTCTGAGGGTCTCCGGGGGCGCGCAGGGAGCCCCCACCCTGCGCGATCCTCCCCTGTGCCCCCAGTACACCGCGATCATGTTTGATCGCGGTGTGCTAGGGGTTAATGTGCCGGGAGCGGTCCGTGACCGCTCCTGACACACAGTCACGGGTGTCAGCTGTGATAATCAGCTGACACCCGGCGGCGATTAGCTGCGCTCCCCTCAGGAGCGCAGCTGATCGCCTATGACGTACTATCCCGTCCATGGGCAGAATGGCACAGGTTTTATGGACGGGATAGTACGTCTAATGTCAGAGAGGGGTTAATTGAATATCTGACTAAGAGATTTTTTAATAGCTCTTTAAAGGGAATCTGTCACCCTAAATTGGCGGGATATTTAAATGATGGCAGTCAGGTCAGATGGGTGGTGTTTTGGGTACTTGCCTTAACATGTTGTTCGCCGCTGTCTCCATTATTCTGGGAATTGTAGTCGTTGCCCTCCATATAAAGTGCCTGCGCATTGCAATCTTGAATTGCGCACGCGCAGTATGCTTTGCCCGCAGATTGCAATGCGCAGGCGCGTTATATGGAGGCAACGACTACAATTCCCAGAAATAATGGAGACAGCGGCGAACAACATGTTAAGGCAAGTACCCAAAACACCGCCCATCTGACCTGACTGCCATCATTTAAATATCCCGCCAATTTAGGGTGACAGATTCCCTTTAAACCACATGTAAGAGAAAATCCGAGAAACGTGCCTGGTCATGAATGGGGTAATTGGCCCGTTCTTGAACTAGTAAAAGGGTTTGTTCTCTTTAAATATTTGTCCCTTGCTGCATTTTGGTTTTAAACATACAAACAACGCTGTACTTACCTTCCTCGGATCCACTGGCAAGTCTCCGACACTGCTCCTGGTGTCTGGCATTGGCCGCACAGCTGACATCCTGTTGACAGCACAGCAGCCAATCAGTGATCTCAGTGTCACAGAGCTGCGCGTTGTCTTCCTCACTGTAATGACCCTCTCACAGCCACTGAGCTCACTGATTGGCTGCTGAAATGTCAAGGTGACATCAGCATTGCAGCAATTGGACACAAACTGGAAGCGGCGGCAGAGAGTTTCAGTGGACCTGGGGAGAGTGAACACAGAATGATTAAAAAATGTGAAGGAAGAATTATATTTGAAAGGGCATAACCCCTTTAGGAAATAGATATCACACCAAGTCCTTATTACATTGTTGCAGTTACCCCGGAAGTCACAGGAGAGACTCACAAAGGATAGTCTTGTTACAATGTCTACACAGAAAGGCACATTAAATACTCCATTATTACTGTGCAATTCCCCTATTTATTCCTCCCCTCAGGCTCTCACAAGCCAACACCCAAGTCCTTATACACTAAAACTAGATAAACCTTTACTATGACGTCACAGTTATTAACATCACTATATTTAGTCTTTACTCCTCAACTTTACATTATCCACGTAATATGAGCAGAGCGTAGAAACGTCACATCAGCTCCTTACAATCAGGAGTACGCCACAAAAGCAGAAACTCAGCCCACACCTACGAGCACCGCACAGCGAGTAACAGCGTCGTCACCAGCAGCTCCTGCTGAAGGCGGGAAAACATCGAGGTGTGGGTGGAGAGCGCCTCTGCTATCATCCAATCAATTACCGAGTAGCCGGATCGCTGGACGCATTACCCAATCAACGTCCTTGTTTTATTCTATTATGTAAATTGTTACTGGGCAGATTTCTGACGCAGTGGCAATAAAGCTGCGCAGTCTAGTCGTCCGTCTATAATTCACTGCAACTAAAAAACGTCAATGCCTCAATGTGAACCGAGAGAAATAGGAAAAATATATTAAGATAACTACAGCTCAGAGTGAGAGAGTAGCTTAACTATGAGAGCTGTTAGTTGGAATGGCGATGTAGGTGAGATAAATACCTCAGAGAGTAACTATGAGATGATATAACTAGCTTGGACCTAGACATAGGATAAAGAGTGGAGATTATGCATCGGACACATTTTCCAGAGTGTAGACCTAGAAGTATGAGAAAGAATGTGTGTATCAGATAAATACCTCTGAGAGTAGACCTAGAAATAGAGTGGCTATGTGTGTGTATATATATATCTATATATATATCTATATATATCTATATATAGATATAATAGATATCTATATATCTATCCATATATATATATGGATAGATATCCATATATATATATATATATATATAGATAGATATATAGATATCTATATATTATATAGATATATATATGGCAAAAATTAAGATACCACTGCAAAGTTTTCAGTTTGATTTTTGTCTTTATAGGGATATTTTGGAGTCAAATGTAAATTGCTCTTTTATTCTATAAACTACTGACATGTCTCCAAATTTTCAAGCAATAAATTTTGTATTTATTTTCAGAAAATGAGAAATGGTCAAAATAACAAAAAATGCAGTGCTTGCAGACCTCAAATAATGCTAAGAAATCAAGTTAATAATCATTTAGAAACAACAATACTAATGTTTTAACTCAGGAAGAGTTCAGAAATCAATATTTTGTGGAATAACCATGATTTTTAATCACAGCTTTCATGCGTCTTGGCATGCTTCCCACCAGTCTTTCACACTGCTTTTGGGTGACCTTATGCCACTCCTAGTACAAAAATTTAAGCAGTTCTTTGATGGCTTGTGACGATCCATCTTCCTCTTGATTACATTCCAGAGGTTTTCACTGGGGTTCAGGTCTGGAGATTGGGCTGGCCATGACAGGGATTTGATGTGGTGGTCCTTCATCCACACATTGATTGACCTAACTGTGTGACATTGCGTATTGTCCTGCTGGAAAAACCAGTCCTCAGAGTTGGGGAACATTGCCTGAGCAGAAGGAATCAACTGTTTTTCCAGGATAACCTTGTATGCGGCTTGATTCATACGTCCTTTGCAAAGAGTAATCTGCTCAATTCCGGCCTTGCTGAAGCATCCCCAGATCATCACCGATCCTCCACCAACTGTCACAGTGGGTTCAAGACACTGTGGCTTGTATGCCTCTCCAGGTCTCCGTCTAACCATTAGACGACCAGGTGTTGAGCAAAGCTGAAAATTAGACTCATCAGAGAAGATTACCTTACTCCAGTCCTCTATGGTCCAATCCTTATGATCTTTGGCAAACTTCAGTCTGGCTCTCCTTTGCTTATCATTGATGAAAGGCTTTTTCTAGCTTTACATGACTTGAGTCCTGCCTCTAGGAGCCTGTTACGAACTGTTCTTGCCGTGCACTTCACCCCAGTTGCCATTCCTTTTGTAGGTCACTTGATGTCATCCTGCAGTTGCTGAGTGACATTCGAATAAGATGACGGTCATCCCGTTCAGTGGAGAGTCGTTTTCGCCCTCTGCCGGTCTGTAGCTTTGTTGTTCCAATATCTGCTGCTTGACCTTGTTGTAATGGACTGCCCTCTTAGAAATTTTAAGGATAGAGGCAACATGACGCTCACTGTATCCCTGTGCTAGTAAAGCCAAAGCCTTCTTTTCCTCACTCAAGACATTTCTTTTCAACTCCTTTGGCATGGTTAAAAGTTATTTATTCATTCCTATTACTTTTGGGATATTACTAGCACTTGTTTTTCAGGTGATCACCTAATCAGAAGCACATTAAGTAGAATGAGATGTACTCTGGTTAGAATTGAACTGACACTGGAATGGAATGGCTGTCAGACATGTAGAGAAGCTGAGCTTTATAAAACTGTGCAGTGGTCTCTTATTTTTTTGCCAGAGCTGTATATATATATAATATATATATATATATATATATATACAGTACAGACCAAAAGTTTGGACACACCTCATTCAAAGATTCTCCTGTATTTTCATGACTATGAAAATTGTAGAATCACACTGAAGGTATCAAAACTATGAATTAACACATGTGGAATTATACATTACACTTTGCAAAAAAGTGTGAAACAACTGAAAATATGTCTTAAATTCTAGGTTCTTCAAAGTAGCCACCTTTTGCTTTGGTTACTGCTTTGCATGCAGAACAGGTGAACGGATGGACTCTACTTTCCTGGTTCCCACCGTGAAGCATGGAGGAGGTGGTGTGATGGTGTGGGGGTGCTTTGCTGGTGACACCGTTGGGGATTTATTGAAAATTGAAGCGGTGAGCGGTCCAGCTCTCCCCAAACCATCTCGATTGGGTTCAGGTCTGGTGACTGTGGAGGCCAGGTCATCTGGCGTAGCACCCTAACACTCTCCTTCTTGGTCAAAAAGCCCTTACACAGACTGGAGGTGTGTTTGAGGTCATTGTCCTGTTGAAAAATAAATGATGTTCCAACTAAACGCAAACCGGATGGAATAGCATGCTGTTGCAAGATGCCGTGGTAGCCATGCTGGTTAAGTATACCTTCAATTTTGAATAAATCCCCAACAGTGTTACCAGCAAAGCACCCCCACACCATCACACCTCCTCCTCCATGCTTCACGGTGGGAACCAGGCATGTAGAGTCCATCCGTTCACCTTTTCTGCGTGCAAAGCAGTAATCAAAGCAAAAGGTGGCTACTTTGAAGAACCTAGAATATAAGACATATTTTCAGTTGTTTCACACTTTTTTGTTAAGTGTAATGTATAATTCCACATGTGTTAATTCATAGTTTTGATGCCTTCAGTATGATTCTACAATTTTCATAGTCCTAAAAATACAGAAAAATCATTGAATGAGAAGGTGTGTCCAAACTTTTGGTCTGTACTGTGTGTGTGTATATATATATTATATTATAATATATATATACATACACACTGTGCATATATATCAAACAAATTTCTCATAGAATAGTCTTAGATATATGAAGCGTGTAACATTTTGTGCTAAAGAGTCGCAAAAGTACCGTATATACCCATGTATAAGCCGAGATTTTCAGCCCATTTTTTAGGGCTGAAAGTCCCCCTCTCGGCTCATACGCGGGTCATATACGGGGGTCGGCGGGGGAGGGGAGCGGGCGTGTCGGATCATACTCACCCCTCCGCCGGCGCGGTCTCTGCAACCCCCCTGCTTCTCCCACAATCTCCGGCTCCTTCCTGCAGCAGTCACATGGACGTCTCATTAAAGTCATGAATATGCAAATATTCATGACTTTAATGAGCGGTAGCACGTGACCGCTGCAGGACTGAAGCGCTGCAGAGAGCGCCGGGAGAAGAGGAGAAGCTGCAGGGACGCGCAGCAGAGGGGTGAGTATAGCTATATTTACCTGTCCCCGTGCCACCGTTGCGCGCTGCTCCCTCGGTCTGACTCCTCTGGCTGTGAATGATCAGGCAGAGGGCGCGATGACGTCGTTAGTGAGCGCCGCGCCCCCTGCCAGATCATTCACAGCCAGAGGAGTCAGACGAGGACGCAGCGCAACGGTGCAGAGAGGACAGGTAAATATCTCAGGTGCCGGGTTCCTGAGCGAGCGGTGACACCGGCACCTGTCCCCCATAGAGCGCCGCTGTCACCGCCTGCTGAGGACACCGGCACCTGGCCCCCAGCGACGAGAGGTGAGTATGTCATTTTTTTTTTTTTTTTTTTTTTGCACAGCAGCATATGAGGCCTATACTATGGGGCATAATTGTGCAGCATATGGGGGCATAATCTGGAGCATATGGGGGCATAAGCTGTGGAACATATGGGGCATAATCTGGATCATATGGGGGCATAATATGGAGCATATGGGGGCATAAGCTGTGGAACATATGGGGCATAATCTGGATCATATGGGGCATAATATGGAGCATATGGGGGCATAAGCTGTGGAACATATGGGGCACAATCTGGAGCATATGGGGGCATAATATGGAGCATATGGGGGTATAATCTGTGGAACATATGGGCATATTCTGGAGCATATGGGGGCATAATATGGAGCATATGGGGGCATAATCTGTGGAACATATGGGGCATAATCTGTGGAACATATGGGGGCATAATATGGAACATATGGGGGCATAATCTGTGGAACATATGGGGGCATAATATGGAGCATATGGGGGCATAATCTGGAACATATTGGGCATAATCTGGAGCATATGGGGCATAATCTGTGGAACATATGGGGCATAATCTGGAGCATATGGGGGCATAATCTGTGGAACATATGGGGCATAATCTGGAGCATATGGGAGCATAATCTGTGGATCATATGGGGCATAATCTGGAGCATATGGGGGCATAATCTGTGGATCATACGGGGCATAATCTGTGGAACATATGGGGCATAATATGGAGCATATGGGGGCATAATCTGTGGAACATATTGGGCATAATCTGGAGCATATGGGGCATAATCTGTGGAACATATGGGGGCATAATATGGAGCATATGGGGGCATAATCTGTGGAACATATGGGGCATAATCTGGAGCATATGGGGGCATAATCTGTGGAACATATGGGCATAATCTGGAGCATATGGGGGCATAATCTGTGGAGCATCATATGGGGGCATAATCATTTTTCACCCTAGGCTTATACGCGAGTCAATAAGTTTTCCCAGTTTTTTGTGGCAAAATTAGGGGGGTCGGCTTATACACGGGTCGGCTTATACATGAGTATATACGGTAGTTCAAGACAGAAAAAAGACCATTTCTTACTTTGAACTAAATTCATGAACCACGTGAGCCATGCTGAATAATTTAGTTCAAAAAAGGCAACTAGCGCAACAAGGCAAAATGTAAAGTTACTTAAAAAATGCAAATGATGATTCGGGGCCTTATAGTTATGCGACAGATGGTAGATAACTACATATGCTCTAAATAGCTAGGTACTAGGTTGGTATTAGATCAATTGTGAGGGATATAGACATTAGACTTCCATGAGATAGATATGTCAGTTTGGCACAAATTGGATAAATACATAGATAAAATTGTAATATATTTCTGCAAATGTATCCTAATATATGCCATTATTGGCATAATTTTGTACGAAAATGTGTTAAGGGACAATTTGTAATAGAAAAAAATGAAATTTATATTCCGTAAGTACTTTTCTAATATAACCTGAAGACCCACCTGTTCCGACAAGCCTACAACCTGCAATGATCCTCAGTGTACTGAACCATCGCACGACCAGCTCTACCCTCTCCTAGTGTATTCTCACCCATCCCTGTAGACTGTGAGCCCTCGCGGGCAGGGTCCTCTCTCCTTCTGTACTTGTGTGTCCCTTGTCTAGCACATGTTTATTGTACCTGTCTATATTCTTCCCTTTTCATATGTAAAGCGCCATGGAATAAATGGCGCTATATAAATGTATAATAATAATAATATTCTTTGCAAACCAGTTACCGTAAGTTGTAAATCATTTGTTATCTATAAACAGAACACTGAAAAAGTTAAGGCTCTTACATTTTTTTCTTGTGAAAAAGTAGTAAAACATTAAATTTTGCACAGTGATCTCAGTAAAAAATACAATTTAAAAACAATTCCAGATTTAATGGGTTTTTTCATATCTACTGTACTTCAAAGAAAAATAAAGTGTGATAATAAAGCTGTATATACCAAAATGTTGTACCAGTAAAAACAAGCCCTCACACAGCTACTTTTGTATGTATGGAAAAATAGAAAAGTTATGCTTGTCAGAATATGGTGTCCAATTTTTAAAAGTTCTTTTCTCATGCAAAAGTGGCAAAACATGATTTTTGGGAGGCTGGGGCATTGAACTCGCCACTTTTCACTCGGCTGAGCATTGCTCCGGCGTTTTAACTAGAACACTGGATCATACAGCCGAATATTGGGTGAGGATCTGGCAGTGGACCTCTCACTCAACAACAAGGATTCATTTTAGTCCAAAGGTTGGCTGCACATGGAGATATAGTTTGTGGGGCCGTGGGCTGTCTTGTTTTTCAGTGATCATAGGGAGCTGACATCTCCTGCCACAGTCATCTCCTGGTGACAGAGGGAAAAGGAGTCTCTCTCTTCAGGGGGGACAAGAATGGGAGCTGTGCAGGAGGCCTGAGTCCTGGAAGCTGTGAAGAACTGTCGGCCATATTGGGACTTGTAGTTGCTGTCATTGAAAGACCCTTGGAGATGAAGGGGCTCTGCATCCTCTACAGTCTTAAGGAGAAGAGGTGCCTTTCCCACTGGGAGTTTAGTGGATAGATGCGGGCCCAGGTTGTGGAGAAGAAAGCACAACCTAGAAAGGTGGGAAATCAGCAATTTTGGGTTTCATTGTCTCCTTGGGCAACATCATGTTAACTGTTGTATTCCAATATAATTCAGAGTGGGACTCCTAAAGTATAGCCTAACAAGCTAGTTTTATCTGTCATGTTGTTTATTGAAGATGCATCTGCATCTAAGACACCATAAACATATACCTCAACTAGTCTACAATTCTGGTTTCCCTTATTTTATATCTAATTACCTTCTGAACATAAATCCTAATGTTTAGTTTATAGCTAATTACCTACTGGAGGTAAAACCTTTATTAGCGTAACTAGTGAACTTTATACTTTTTCATTGCTACTTGCACAGGATCTGTGTTGAGAGTTCACTGAGCTTTTCCCCCCACCAAGATCTCTCAGCTGTAAGTTTTCCATCAATAAGGCAATAACACCATCTAATGTTCAAATAATGTATTACATCTACTATTGTGTTTTTGGTCTGGACTGATTGATTACAATAAACTGGTATGTTTGATCTAATGTGAGACCACAACTCATTTGATTTTAATCTGACTTCTCCAAAACTCATTTAGAAACCAAACACAAGTTTGATCTTGTTGCTTTATTAATAAAAACATGGACACATTCATATTTCACAATGCAAGATAATGAAAAATGCAAGGAACCCCAAAAGAACAGAACCTTCCTCATCATCAGTGGAAGAAGATTCTTCACCCTCAGAAGACTCCCTCCTAAATATGGCGAGGGCAATCTCACACATGAGACTACAACTTATTCAGGCCTCCTTAGATGTCATTGTGTTACAAGTCTTCACAAGTGTTCACCCTGAAGAAGCGAACGCGAAACACGCTTTGGGGCAGTGCAGCGCGTGTCCTTTACAGTACAGCATGGGTAAGCACGGGAATTAGGGGATTATTGGGCCTATGATGTGCACTGACACTTTATTATTCGCTACATAGCAATATGGTCTTTTTTAGTCCAAGCAATACCGCTTGTCACTCTGCACTATGAACCTTATGTAAAGATTGCTTACCATGGTACGGACACAGCATCTAGTCTCTACCTGATCTCTTTTGTTTTTTGTCTCTTTATTCTCTGTACTTGAAATTGTTACTGTTAAATTTGTATTTAATAAATCTATACCTTTTATTACTAATTTGGACATTGTCTCTCCAAAGCTTTTTTGCTTCTGTTTATATTGGTACATTCCAATGTTGTATAAATTTATTTCATTATTTACCGTAATATTGGGGTTGGAAGGAAGGGTTGGTGTGTGCTTAGGGACAATGAATTCTATAAGGCAAGACTTTAGGAATAGTGAGGTGATTTTGGATTCTTGGTCTATTGGGTCCTGTTTGCTGGGGGACTCTTTTATTCTTGTGTCCTATAGGTATAGTATAAATGGCAGACAATACACCCAGAGCCACACATTTTAATCTCACATACCTCTTTATATAAAGTCTGTAAACTATTCTAGGAAAAGCTGTACTCCATGAATCAAATAGCGCTTTGTCCCTCCCGAGTCTCGCTGTGTGGCTAAGTAATACTGTACAGTCATATATGGGGCACTTCCACGTTCAGCAAAAATATGAATATGGAAAATCTGGGGCTAAAAATATTTTTTTTGTGGTTAAAATGTAATCATTTTCCTGCATTGCTCAATGGTATAAAGTTCTGTGACACACCTGTGGTGTCAATATGCTGACTGAACCCTTAAATTAATTCATTGAGAGCTGTAGTTTGTAAACTGGAGTCTCTTATGGAGGAGGGGGTCGTTTTTCTGGCACATCAGGGCTCTTGCAGCTGGTCATGGCCCCCAAAAGCCATAACTGCAAAATCTGCACTATAATATAGTGCTCCTTCCCTTCTGAGCTTTGCACTGTACCTTAGAAGTAGTTGCCAATTACATGTAGGATATTGGCACACTCAGTAGAAATTGCACAACAAGCTGCGTGGTTCATAAATAAAGATAATTGGTGTGCTGACTTCAAAAATTAATCATGATTTTATTGATACAATGATAAGTAACATATGTGAAAGGAGGACAGGGCAGTAGTCATGGCTGAGAACATGCCCTGGCTTCCCGTCACATGAAAGCATTGTCCATTACTTTGCGTACCTGTGCCTTCACTTTCTGTGCCGTCAGGGTGTTCTCTGCGTTGCTGTAGGAGCCCTATTGACGGTTAAGCATAAATAGAGAAACAGTCCATTTCAATTTTCTAACAAACAACTTTACTGATTTATGCATGCAGCACATCCATATTCTTCACACATTAACATCAGGTTCCACAATACACAATCCTTCCTTTTTCCCTGTTTCACTCTTTCTGTCATTAAGCTCGCTTCCTGGACGGACCGTATCTTTCGGTTCCTCAGAGTCCTCCCTGTCCAGACTTACTTCGTTTGCGAGTTCCCTCAGCCGTTTCGCCCCGGTCCTGATGACATCAACCCACGCAATAAGCTGCCACATGATGAGTGACCTTCCCATACTGCTTAGTTTTCTCTAGCAACTGCAGTTCCCACTATTGCTGCACTGCTATCACTGTTGCCGCTGGTACCACTCCTGATGTTCTGACCTGTTGCTGTGGCTGGATGGGTTCTCGCTTATAACGTTGCATGGTTGCTGCTAACGTCCTAGGCTCTATAGCCCGTTCCAACAGCCTGGGCACCCTGGCCCCTACTGACTATTCTCAGGAAGTCCTCCCTATCTTAGTTGCAGCTGACCACTCCTATGTTAACTATTTTCTAACTGGTTTCACTGTACTATATTACATTAACTATGATGCCCCATCTAGTGTTCAAAAATGGGTACTTCAGTTTCCCTACATAGCAGGTACACAAAATAGTAAATATATACATAGCTGTATTGTTAAATATTTACAGCATAAGTATGGGACAGCAAAGTCAGTATCAACACAAGGGAAGTGAGTGGAGTATTACACGGTCCCGGTATACCCCTTACACATACAGTACAGACTAAAAGTTTGGACACACCTTCTCATTTAAAGATTTTTTCTGTATTTTTTTGACTATGAAAATTGTAAATTCACACTGCAGGCATCAAAACTATGAATTAACACATGTATACTTAACAAAAAAGTGTGTAACAACTGAAATTATGTCTTATATTCTAGGTTCTTAAAAGTTGCCACCTTTTGCTTTGATGACTGCTTTGCACACTCTTGGCATTCACTTGATGAGCTTCAAGAGGTAGTCACCAAAAATGGTTTTCACTTCACAGGTGTGCCCTGTCAGGTTTAGTAAGTGGGATTTCTGGCCTTATAAATGGGGTTGGGACCATCAGTTGTGTTGTGCAGAAGTCTGGTGGATACACAGCTGATAGTCCTGCTGAATAGACTGTTAGAATTTGTATTATGGCAAGAAAAAAGCAGCTAAGTAAAGAAAAACGAGTGGCCATCATTACTTTAAGAAATGAAGGTCAGTCAGTCCGAAAAATTCGGAAACTTTGAAAGTTTCCCCAAGTGCAGTTGCAAAAACCATCAAGCACTACAAAGAAACTGTCTCAAATGAGGACCGCCCCAGGAAAGGAAGACCAAGAGTCACCTCTGCTTCTGAGGATAAGTTTATCCGAGTCACCAGCCTCAGAAATCGCAGGTTTTCAGCAGCTCTCCATTAGAGACCAGGTCAATGCCACACAGAGTTCTAGCAGCAGACACATCTCTACAACAAGTGTTAAGAGGAGACTTTGTGCAGCAGGCCTTCATGGTAAAATAGCTGCTAGGAAACCACTGCTAAGGACAGGCAACAAGCAGAAGAGACTTGTTTGGGCTAAAGAACACAAGGAATTGACACTAGACCAGTGGAAATTTGTGCTTTGGTCTGATGAGTCCAAATTTGAGATCTTTGGTTCCAACCATTGTGTCTTTGTGCGACGCAGAAAAGGTGAACGGATGGACTCTACATGCCTGGTTCCCACCGTGAAGCATGGAGGAGGAGGTATGATGATGTGGGGGTGCTTTGCTGGTGACACTGTTAGGGATTTATTCAAAATTGAAAGCATACTGAACCAGCATGGCTACCACAGCATCTTGCAGTGGCATGCTATTCCATCCGGTTTGCATTTAGTTGGACCATCATTTATTTTTCAACAGGACAATGACCCCAAACACACCTCCAGGCTGTGTAAGGGCTATTTGACCAAGAAGGAGAGTGATGGGGTGCTACGCCAGATGACCTGGCCTAAACAGTCACCAGACCTGAACCCAATCGAGATGGTTAGGGGTGAGCTGGACCGCAGAGTGAAGGCAAAAGGGCCAACAAGTGCTAAGCATCTCTGGGAACTCCTTCAAGATTGTTGGAAGACCATTTCCGGTGATTACCTCTTGAAGCTCATCAAGAGAATGCCAAGAGTGTGCAAAGCAGTCATCAAAGCAAAAAGTGGCTACTTTGAAGAACCTAGAATATAAGACATAATTTCAGTTGTTACACACTTTTTTGTTAAGTATATAATTCCACATGTGTTAATTCATTTTTGATGCCTTCAGTGTGAATGTACAATTTTCATAGTCATGAAAATACAGAAAAATCTTCAAATGAGAAGGTGTGTCGAAACTTTTGGTCTGCACTGTACATAATCCTATACACAAAAATTATTGAGGAAGGAAAAGATAGGATCCACAATAGAAGCCCTGGGAATGAGGCGTTAAGGGTTAGAGGCAATTCCACCAATTACATAAGTATAAAGTATTGGAAGATCATGTAAACATATACTCTCCTAGTGCAAATGTAATAATATTGTAACAATCATAAAGTGCTTGTGTTGATTAAAACTGATAATGTGGAAAGCAGTGCCATAAAGTAAATATACTGCCCGTACCCAAGTTCTAAGGGTTGCATACACTTACCCATGTTGTAAAGTGCAGGTGCACAATTTTAACTTTGGGGCTAAAACAACATTTTAGTATTAAAAATGTAATTATTCTTTCTTCACTGCCCAATGGTATATAATTCTGTGAGGCACATGCGATGTCAACATGCTCACTGCACCCCTAGATGAATCCATTGGGTGGTGTAATTTGTAAAATGTGGTCACTTATGGGCAGGTTCTGCTGTTCTGGCACCTCATTTTTTCCTATTATGCCTTTAGGAAATTAAAAACATGGGGTCAAAGCAATATTTTAGTGGATAAAATGGTAATAGTCCATTTACTTAGCCTAATGTTATACAATTCTGTGAATTTCCTGAAGGTTAAAAATCCTCACTACTCCCTAAATGAATTTCTAGAGAGATATAGTTTCCAAAATGTGGTCACTTGTGGGGGTTTCTGCTTTTTTGGTATGTCAGGGACTCATCAAATGTGACATGGCATCAACAATCTATTCCAGCCAAAATTGAGCTTTGGAATTCAGTTAACGCTCCTTCCCTTCCAAGCCCTTCTGTGCGCCCAAATAATAGTTTTCCACAACATACGGGTTATCAGTGTACTCACAACAAATTGTATGGTCCATTTTGATCCTTTTACCCTTGTGAAAATAAAAAAATTGGGGGCAAAACCAACATTTTTTTGCGGGAAAAATTAATTTTTTTCCTTTCACGGCTCAACATTATAAAATTCTGTGAAGCACCTGTGAGTTCAAGGTACTCACTACACCTCTAGATCAGTTCCTTAAGGGGTGTTGTTTCTAAAATGGGGTAACTTGTGGAGGGCTTCCACTGTTTAGGCACATCAAGGGCTTTGCTAATGCGACATGGTGTCCGTTATCTATTCTAGCCAATTTTGCGTTCTAAAAGTTAAACTGTGCTTCTTCCCTTCCGAGCCCTGCCGTAGATTTCTACCACATATGGGTTATCGACGTATTCAGGAAAAATTGCTCAACAAATTTTATGGTACATTTTCTCCTGTTACCATTTTGAAAATAAATAAATTGGGACAAAACAAACATTTTTGCGGGAAAAAAAATTACTTTTTCATTTTCACGTCTCGACGTTATAAAACTCTGTGAATCACCTTTGGATTCAAGGTGCTCACTACCCTTCTAGATAAGTTGTTTGAGGGGTGTAGTTTCCAAAATGGGGTCACTTGGGGGGGTTTACACACATCAGGGGCTCTGCAAACATGGCTATGTATGACGCTATGTATTCCAGCCAATTTTGTGTTCTAAAAGCCAAAGGTGCTCCTTTCCTTCCGAACCCTGCCATGCACCCGAACAGTAGTTTTCCACCACATACGGGGAATCAGCGTATTCTGAAGAAATTGCACAACAAGTTGTATAGTCCATTTTCTCCTGTTACCCTAGTGAAAATTAAAAATGTGGGGTTATATCAACATTATTGAAGGAAAAAGTAACATTTTCATTTTTTCCTTCCACATTGCTTTAATTCCTGTGAAGTGCCTGAAGGTTTACTAAACTTATTGAATGTGTTTTTCAGCACTTTCAGTGGTGCAGTTTTTAAACTGGTGTCACTTTTGGGTATTTTCTGTCATACAGGCCCCTCAAAGTCACTTCAAATGTGATTTAGCCCCTACAAAAATTGGTTTTGTAAATTTTGTTGGAATATTAACAAATTGCTAATCAACTTTTAACCCTTAACTTAACTTCCTAACAATAAAAAATGATGTTTAAAAAATGATGCTGATGTGAAGTAGACATTAGGTAAATATTACTAATTAACTAAAGTAGTTTGCGTTTCTCAATTTCAAAAATTTTTAGACATGAAATTTCTCCCTTCTATCTCCATAGAGGTTAAATTTGGATTGTTTGAGCAACCAGCTTTCTTTATTGGCGAGTGAGGGGTCTAGTAAGAAGTTAGTATATGCTTGCTTGAGTTTACCAGATAGTTTCCCATAGTATTTGGCTTGTGGGAAAAAACGTGCCATAATTTTCCCACATAGACCAGGAGTTATTAGTGTGTGAGTAATGCGTATATTAACTGTCACTTGGTTGAAGAAATCTCTGGAATGTGTCAGAATACACGAGTATAGTAAAGGGGAAAGGACCTTGTTATGTGGCTTGATCAGTTGAGGATGGTCAGAAATGCTTTTTCCATCTTCAGGGACAGAAGCCACAGAATTAAAATCTCCTCCCTCTATCTTGTTAGGTGTGGGGTCAAGAAGTAGTCTAGTTTCTAGTTTCTTATGAATTTGTTACCCACATTATATAGAGAAATATTCCCCACTCTGTGTAGATAGTGCTAGTTCTGCCAGCCTGCCTTCACTGTCCAATTGTTGGTTTATTAAATGGTATGCAAGATGCTTACTGATTAGAATTATACTGTATCTCCTGCCTTTCTAACAGAAAATGGGGAGCCATACACATTGCCCATCCACAATTTACGCATTCTGACAAAATAAGCGTCCGGGAGGATGAGTGTCTTGTAGAAGGGCAATATCTAGCGTAAAATTTCAAGTGTCTAAGGACTTTCATGTGTTTTTAGGGGGATCGCAACCCCTTAACATTCCATGAGACAATATTTGTAAGCAGGTATTATAAAAGGAGCTTTAGATGTTTGTTTGGAGAAAATCAATACCAATGAGACATAGTATGTGTAACGTCCCTGATCACTGCATGGCTTTCCATCTCCCATGAGGCTGATACACCATCTTACTTACCCCTCCGGGCCATGCTGTGAGTTCCGCCCTCTGCCTGCTCCATGTTCTGAACCTCATGTCCTTGGTTTGTGTGCATACTTAAGGCATCTCCACTCATAGGGAGATGCTTGTGCAACAAACTCTCTGTCTGTATTCTGCTACTGAATTACCAGTTCCTGTCCTGTTTTCCGCCTCCCTGGAGGCTGCATATCCAGGCTCGTTTCTGTGCTCTTTGTGTCTTGTTTTCCGCCACCCTGGGGGCAGCATGCCCATGCCTGAATCCTTAGTCATGAAATTGTTCTCGTGTCTGTCCTTGTCTGAACTAAGCCCTATGCCCAAAACTGTATTCTTGTCTTTAGCTTTCCTTACCCTGCTGTGTGTATCCTTGTGTCTACTTCTCTTGCTCTCAGATTCCATACCGGTACCTGTCTCTATCTGTGTTACACCCGGTTCTGGTCCCATACCTCTGCGGGGTCCCCGTCGGGACTCCCGCTCTGTGCCTGCCTCAAGCCGTCCTGCTGCAGCCTCTGCTACTTCCACTTCCTCTGCTGCCTGGCACGCTGTCAGCAGGTCCCCAAGGAGAGTGCTTAGGTCGCGCGCGAGCTCCCGGTCTCTTAAAGAGACAGCGTGCATTTTTTCGAAAATGTCTTTGACCAATGGCGTGGTACTGATTACTATTTCTGGCCCCTCCGCCATAGGGAGGGTGTCAGAGCAACAAGTATCTACTGTTGCTAACTTCCGGTTCTGCTTTGATTGTATCTGTGTTTCTGCAGTGTTCTGTCCTCTTCTCTGCTTATACTGTCTCCGCAGACTATCAGTTACCTGTTACCCGGCTGTCCAGGACAACGTCTTTACGGTCGACGCCAGTTCCGTTCCGCCGCTCAGCCACCCGAAACTCTGGACAACGCCAGTACCAGCTTATATCCGTGCATCTAGAACTCGCTGGTCAGCTCCATCATACCTGTAAAATCTTGTAACCCGTTAGTCCTGCTGTGACAGCTGCCACGTGTCCGGGATCTAACTGGAGGTAGCACCTGTGTCCCCCAGACATTCCATTCTGACCCTGTAATGACTATAGGGGATAACTCAGGAGACTCTTTGCGTGGAACAAGACAACTACAGGACACAGGTTTATAAGTGGTAAAGTCTATATTATCACACGGTGATTCAAGCAGGTGCAGAGCAAAGCTCAAGTCCACAACACTTGGTGCAGATATTAAATGCAGCTTAACAGTCTATAGGAAACTTTGAGGAAAATGCAATCAAGCAGAGAGTCAATGAAGCACAAATATACTTGAGGATACTTGACACGAATAAGTCCTTGCTTAGTCCAAGCACAGGTAGATATGCTTATAAGGCAGTTCAAATAATATCTTAGCTCAACGAGGGAGGCCTGGGTAATAGTCTCAGGTTTAAGCAGAGCAGAGCTGCAACAGCTTACATGTCCAGCAAATGCAGAAGGAAGTAAACACCAGCAGCCAGATGAAGGAGGATTACTGGAAACCGGTGTATGCAGCAGGAACTCAGAGCAGAGTAGCAGGATCACCAACAGGTTCACAGGAGCAGGTACAACGCCAGGGAGCCACCAGGGTCAGAAGTTGGATGCAAGGCAGAAGCTGGATGCAAGACAGAAGCTGGATGCAAGGCAGAAGCTGGATGCAAGGCAAAATACTCTAGCACAGACTAAAGGCTGGGATGGAGTTATATAGCAGGAAGACACAGTGCACATGAGACCAAAGACGCCATCTTGGAAAAGGGCAGTAATGCACAAAAGGTAATCAAAAATGTTCAGAGTCCTGACAGACCCTGTTCGAGGGGACTTACTACGGGTGTCTGGAGCTCACTTAGTCACTCCCCCTTCGGAGCCCCCCAGACCATGGTCTCGAGGTTCCACAAATATAGAAATAAAAGACAAATGTGAACTTCACCACCTGTGCCTCCGCATCCATTCATTACAATCTGGTTGTCGCTGCACAACGATAGTGTCCCTGGTGTTCACTTGGTATTTCCCTGCAAGTACTTGTGTTTATCGATTCTACTCTGCTCTCCCGCGCTGCACCCTGCGGCTCCGCTCTGCTCTCCCACTCCGCACCCTGTAGCTCCGCTCTGCTCTCCCGCTCCACACCCTGTGGCTCCACTCTGCTCTCCCGCTCCACACCCTGCGGCTTTGCTCTGCTCTCCCACTCCGCACCCTGCGGTTCCGCTCTGCTCTCCCGCTCCACACCCTGCGGATCCGCTATGCTGTCCTGTTCTGCACCCTGCAGCTCCGTTCGCTCCTGTTCCACGTCCTGCTGCTCTACTCCTGTTCCGCACCCTGTGGCTCTGCTCTGCTCTCCCGCTCCGCACCCTGCAGTTCCGCTCTGCTCTCTCGCTCTGCACCCTGTGGTTCCGTTCGCTCCTGTTCCATGTCCTGCGGTTCTGCTCTACTCCTGTTCCGCATCCTGCGGCTCCGCTCGCTCTTGCTCCGCACTCTGTGGGACTTTGTCCTTTTAGTCTGAACTAGTTCCTAACAGTTCCTGTCCCTCCAGTCTGAACTGGTTCCTACCTGCTCCCTTGTCAACTCGTACCTGCCTGTGTTCCTGCTCTATCCGTTACGATTCCAGTTCCTCCGTGCCCCCTGCCTGCCAGAGTGCCAACCGTGCCCACCAGAGTACCAGTCATGCCCGTTTGTACTTGCCCGCACCTGTCATTAATGTTCTGTTCCCGAGTGAGGTCAGCTGCTACAGCCAGACACCGCCCTGGAGTGATACCTGTCAGCTACCTGCCGCACAAGCCTGACCTCACCACTAGAGGCTCCAGTGAACACCAAGGAAGCTTCTTAGTCACGCCCCTCTAGGCTAGTCTGGTTTGTAGCACATTGCCTGTCTATTCACATTGCCTTGTTGCGGTGGCTAATGGGTTAATAATGGGTTAAAGCCACCTTGCTATTGGAAGGTGACTTTAACCCCTCTCTGCCATCCGATGTACTATCCCGTCCATGAAATCCGTGACAATCTGACCATTGACGGGATAGTACGTCGAAGCGATCGCAGCCGGGTGTCAGCTATTTATCACAGCTGACACCTGGCACTATGTGCCAGGAGCGGTCACGGACTGCTCCTGGTACATTAACCCCTGGCACACCGCGCTCAAACATGTTCATGGTGTACCGTGGGCACAGGGGAGCATCGCGCAGGGAGGGGGCTCCCTGTGTGCTCCCCTGAGACCCTCAGAACAGCGCGATGTGACCGCGCTGTTCTGAAGGCCTCTTCCCTGCAGGACCCCGGATCCAAGATGGCCACCGGGTCCTGCAGGGAGGCGGCTTCCTCAGTGCCTGCTGAGAGCAGACGCTGAGGAAGCCTGCAGCACTGCCTGTGAGATCGCTGGTCTCACAGAGTGCTGTGCACACCGTGAGACCAGCGATCTGACCCTATACTGTAATGTCCCCCCCTGGGACAAAGTAAAAATGTAAAAAAAATAAATATAACAAGTGTAAAAAAAATAATTGCAAAATAAAGGAAAAAAAAAAGATTCCCCAATAAATTAATTTCTTCCTGTAAATAAAAAAAACAAAACAATAAAAGTACACATATTTGGTATTGCCGTGTCCGTAACGACCCGCTCTATAGAACTGTCCCACTAGTTAACCCCTTTAGTGCACCCCTTAAAAAAAAAAACACAGCAAAAAATGAATGCTTTATCATCATACTGCCGAACAAAAAGTGGAATAACACGCGATCAAAAAGACTGATATAAATAAACATGGTACTGCTGAAAACGTCATCTTGTCCTGCAAAAAACTAGCTGCCATACAGCATCAGCAGCGAAAAAATAAAAAAGTTATAGCTCGCAGAATAAAGAGATGCAAAAATAATTATTTTTTATATAAAATTGTTTTTATTGTATAAAAGCGCCAAAACATAAAAAAATTATATAAATGAGGTATCGCCGTAATCGCACTAACCCGAAGAAATAAAACTGCTTTATCAATTTTACCACAAGTGGAACGGTATAAACGCCCCACCCAAAAGAAATTCATGAATTGCTGATTTTTGTTCATTCTAACCTCCCAAAAATCGAAATAAAAAGCGATCAAAAAATGTCACGTGCTTAAAATGGTACCAATAAAAGCGTCAACTCGTACCGAAAAAAATAAGACCTCACATGACTCTGGGCCAATATATGGAAAAATTATAGCTCTCAAAATGTGGTGATGCAAAAACTATTTTTTGCAATAAAAAGTGTCTTTAGCGTGACAGCTGCCAAACATAAAAACCCGCTATAAATAGAAAAACAAACCCCCTTTTTCCCCCCCTTTTAGTTGGGAAAAAAAAAAAAATTTTAAAAAAAAATTTTTTTTTTTCCCTTTTCCCCCTTAGGGTTAGGGTTGCCCCCTAAGTTGGTTTGAGTTGGGGTTGGGTTTTTAGGGATAGGGGGGTGTTGGGTTGGGTTTTTGTGGTTAGGGTTTGGTTAGGGTTTGGGACTAGGGTTAGGGGTGGGGTTGGGGTTAGGGCCCGGAGTTAAAAATTGGGGGGGTTTCCCCTGTTTAGGCAATAGGGGTTTCCCCAAAATTGTGCATGGTGTTGTTTTTCATTAAACCCCAAATTTGCTTTTAAAATTTCCGGGGTTTTCCTTTTTCAGTTCCCCTGCGCCCCAAAAAGTGTTTCCCCCCACATATGGGGTATCAGAGTTCAGGACAAATTCACAATAATTTTGGGGGCCCCAATTTTTTGTTCCCCCTTGGGAAAATAAAAAATTGGGGAAAAAAATTTAAATTTTTTAAAAAAAAAAAAAGATTTTTTTTTTTTTTACGGCAAATTTTAAAAAAATAGTGAGGGATTGGGGGGCTTCATAGCGTCACCCACATCTAGAAAAGGGTTTTGGGGGGTTTTTTTTTTTCCAAAAAAAGGGTCACTTTTTGGGGGGTTTCCATGTTAGGAATCAGGGGCTCTCCAAATGCGCAGACCCCTCAGGTGTTTCCCCTTAAAAAAGTCTGCAACAAAAGTCACTATTCCCCCCCAAACCCCCGGTGTCCCCCTACATATTTTTCCCCCCCAAAAATTTTGGGGGTTTTGGACGGCCCAAAAATTTGGGAAAAAATTTTTTTGGGGGCCAAAAATTTTCGTTATTTTGAAATTTAAAATTTTTGGGGGCAAAAAAAATTCTTTTTTTTTAAAAAAAAAAAAAAGGGTTTTTTTTTTTTACGGCTGTACTTTTATAAACTTCTGTAAAACATTTTGGGGGGGTTTAAAGTGCTCACCCCACATCTGGGAAAATTTCCCCTTGGGGGGTTCTATTTTCCAAAATGGGGTCTTTTGTGCGGGGTGTTTTCACTGTTTTAGGCACCATTCAGGGTCTCTCCAAATGCATCATGACGCCCTCAGACCTTTCCATCAAGTCTGCATCCAAAACGGTCACTACTTCCCTTCCCGAGCCCCGACATTGTGCCCATACAGTAGTTTCTCCCTCATATTGGGTATCAGCCGTACTCAGGACAAATTGGACAACAAATTTTGGGGTCCAATTTCTCCTGATTACCATTGTGAATAAATATTGGGGGCGAAAAATAATAATATTTGTAGAAAAAAAAGGATTTTTTTATTTTTTTAAGCTGTCGTTATAATTCTGTGAAGCACTTCGGGGTTCCAAAGAGCTCACACACATCTTGATAGTTCCCTGGGGGTCTGTTTTCCAAAATGGGGTCACTTGTGTGGGTTCCACTTTTTAGGCACATCAGAGGGCTCTCCAAATGCGACATGACCATCCCTCAAACCTTTACCAACAAAGTCATCAAACCCAACGTCAGAACGTCCTTCGATCCACTACTATATCCCCCACCAAACATAATATAATCACCCTCAACTATTTAAACATCTATCCACTTACCCACCATTTACCACCACATAATTTTACCCAAAAACACCATTAACCTAAATATTTCCCAACCACAAATTTTTATCTAACACAAAACAAAAAATAATACACACCATTCAAAAAACAAATAAACCTCATACCTAAACCCCCAACATATCCTCCAACTTTCACACCTATCACCACCCCCCAACTGATCGAGTGTATGTCCCAAGTTGTCTCACGACCGCGTGGGTATCCCAAATTTGTGTGAACCTGTCTCCTAACCCAGCCCCTAGATCAGTGTGTCCTGTCGTTGAACCACTTCTGTCTCTATTAATCTATTGTATTGTGAGTAGATCCTAATATGCTCCACTCAGAACTCAGTCCACCAAGAAGTTGTGTGTCCATCTCCAACCTACTATCGTTTCCTGTCGACTCTCAACCAACCTCTCTCGTTAGAACTTTATTAAGCATACATCACTCACTGTCCCTGCACTCCTTCGTCCTGTTCTCACACAACCACTACCATAGACACTATCTCTGCTAGTGCGCGCTATATTCCTCGGAACAGATATCCATACCATCCGTCACACTACCCTGACACACTAGTCTTGTCCCCTGTGTCTGTGTCTAAATGACATATCTACAAACTCATACCTAACACGAGCTCACGTCAAACACCTCTTGTGAAAGTGTATTACATACCAACTAAGTCACCTTTGCTCACCCGCATACTGATCACAAAAGAAATATAGCTACACTCCCTATAATCTCCCAATCACTTTGAGTCCTATGTCACTAGCCCTCACATGTCTTCCATATAGTGTCTCATCCAGGCAATTCATAATATTTACCCACAAACATCCATTTAAAGATCACTATCTCATTAAGTATCGCTGTACTAGTGCACACCATCCCTAAAGCAATGTGTAGTGTCTGCTCCTCATCAATTACAATCAGCTCTAAAACTCGCTAATCCACCTAGATATCTACCACCAAGTTCATGAGTGTCTATGTAGAGCTGCCCTCTATTACATCCTCATTTCATCTGCCCTGATCACTGTGAAAAACACGAGAAATAACCTCCCGTACACCAGAGATCAGATATTTACATTTCACGCTCTCCGTCTATTATCTCAAAGTTGTAGTTTACTCTCTCGCACTATAGATTACTGTGTCACGTATAAATCTAAAGTGTCGTGCCTCAAACCCCACTACCCATCATCCTTTGAATCACACACACCGTACAACCTCCTCCAGCTCGCGGAGAAACCTGTGTAAGAATCAGAACTCCTATCCTATTATACTACTGCCTCTAGTGCTCAATTATCACACGTTACAACACGCTCCCTTGTTGTCAACTATACGTATTTGATTCATATATAGCACCAGTGTTTGTCAGCACTCTCCACTCCTCTCGCCCACACCTCCTGGTGTGCTTAAGACTTCCTCACCTGTCTGTCACTCAAGACTCCCAGATGTCCATAATGATCCATCTATCACCCCCAAATGTGACCCATCACCCCGCACTCTCGCTCCAAGACTCCAGAACCCATTTTAGAGAAACAACAGTCAAGAAGTGACTACTCTAAGTCTAGAACGTCATCCTACTCGTACACCCCCATGTCTCTCCCTCATAAGTCCCATTTCCGTACCACTGATTATGTCAAATCTGATAGATCTTCTACATATATATCCCCTGAGACTCGCCTCCTCTACCAGTGAACCGGACTCCACTGTGATTGCCCCTCGTGATCCCCCCTAGAATGAAGATCCCTGCATCTAACTTATAGTGAGATCTCATCACAGCCACAAGAAAAAAGAAACTCATTGCTATGTTGTTATATGCATAACCTGTGTCCCCATGTCTTCTCAACTCAAAGAAATCATATAACTATCCTCACATTAACACTTCTCTAATGTCTTCCCCATGTGTATGCTCCACTCCTTTATGATCAACGTGTACAGTACAGATTCTTGTCGTGTAGATGAACACTGAGCTCTACTGACTCTGCTAACCCCCCTCATATTAAATAATGCCACAGTCACTTTGCAATATTACTGAGAGTCCACATTGCTCGTGACCACCCCTACTATATCCTATACAACACCACAACCAACTCTGTTTATCCACCTCATCATCTCTTCCCGTATCACTGAACCTCCACATAACTACAATTGTATGCTCCTCATCACCTTCTAATACAACAACATGAATATGTCACCGTAAGTGAACACCGACTCTGTCTCAAAAATGACTAACTTACCAACCACAGACCGGTGTCCCCACACACAAGTGACACAACCCTGGTCCCATCACCCCCACACACCCCCCATAACGTCAAGATCAGTGTGTCTCCCCACCTCAATACTAAAATCTCCAAAGTTGACATAAGTACCTTCTAGTGTGCCCCCCAACTCCTCCTCAATCTCATATTACGTGTTTATACTCGTGTATGTCCTTGTAAGATCTCCTACTCTCATGTATAATGTCTCCACCGTCTCACAGTCCAGAGAATCACGTAACAGCCGTCGCAAAAGTAGTCTGTTGTCTCCGTGTTGTGTGTGTCTGTGTCCATCACCCCATTTCACCTGTCTGAGTCTGTTCATTACTTGTCTAGATAACACACCGGTTCACCAATCCCTGAGACGTCGACAGTGACCTCCAAACTACGCAGACAAATCACCGCTGCCATTTCTCAAGTGTAGAAGCATGCAACAATTGCAATACTCGCACATCCTTTGCTCACACCAACATACCAACACTCAGTCACGATCAACACCCATATGCCTGCTAGTACTATCGCCCCATTGTGTCGATTCCATCTCCTCGTCCAACCGTAACACACATGTCTTCATAAAAGTGACAAGTACCCTACGCTCTATACCATGTTTGTTAAGCATTTTCCTGTTGTGTAATACACTCCTCACATCATGTGCATCCCTACTCGTTAGACAATGTGCCACGTGTCCTCCACAAGTTCCCCACTGAGTCACTGTCCGCTCACTGCGTTGTAAACTCCATACAACACCCCCGCCCACCTTGTCCCTGTCAACCCACCTCTTAACTGTGTGTGTGTCAGACACACCCTATCACCCTCACTGTAATAAGACGACATCAACAAAATCTATACAGACCCATGCAGTTTTATCAAGCATGTCCATACTCATAGTTAACACCTCAGATCCAACCAGACTCACCTCTGATATCGATCCCATAGTAAGTAGTACAGTAACATCAGCCCAGTGAGTGTCTGAAGACCCCACCTCCCCTGTTACTCCCCCATCGCTCCTAAGTCAAGACTGTTCGTCCACCCTCGTGCACATCCAGTGCACTGAACACGCCACCACAATGTCTTCACCGTTTGTTGTGACTGTAGACTGTAATCACCACCACTGATTCATCATATGTCATTCACGCATCCCCGCTCCTCCTTGTGTCCCTGTACTATCCCGTCAATCAGAAGATAGTTGTACTCGACAGCCCCCCATAATAATACTACTCATGTAATCACCGTCACTGTCTAGAGTCTGTCTATGAGATTCCAAAAGCAGGTGCCACAGATCTCTCTCTCTCTCTAACTAGTCAGACTATTCCTCATACCACACAACCCCATACGCCATCGCTAAGTCTGTCCCTCAACTATCCTGTACTTTTCCACCTTGTTACACTCTACTACTTAGTGATTGTCACCAACACCATAGACAGTGCTATCATACTTTCCTCAGATCTATTGATCTACTGATAATCACGATTTTCCTTAGTCCTCCTCCGCTCTTCCCACAACAGTCGCGCTTCTAACCCTGACCTCTCCCTCACTCTCAGATCCTAACCCACACTTCACAGATCCATACTCAGAGTGTGTACCAATCCTCCGATATGCACCTCACAGCAACATCGTGTACACATATATATAGTCCCCCTTTCCCCATTGTTCGACCCCGCTCACTAGTATAGTCAGAGATCACACTTCTGTCTTCACTCAGAGATACAAAAGAAAGATAACCATCTGTGTTCCAACCTTCTCCCTCTCCATATAGCTATATACATCCGTGTGCTGTGTGTGTCCATCCCCCCATTATCTTATAAAGTGTTGAATCCTGAGTGTCTGAGTTTAGTCCAAGATCCCTAAACGTATATGAACAATTCCACTGCATGTCCCTCCACTATCCGCTTAAAGAGTAAATAGGAGTAACATCTCAGTACTACGTGTTGATCGTATCACCATATCTCGCTCTCGTCCCCTGCCCCCTATGTCCACTACAAACTTAAAGCGTTCCCATCACCTTATCACGGGTGTATCCGCCAGACACAGATGTTGTGTGCCCTAACACGCAGATTAGACTTGACCCTAACCCTCAATATACCACCTCCAACCAGGTACTCTACACTACCCCCACCCCACTAACATATCGTCAAACACTCATAACATTGACCCTCAGTCATCCACTGTCCACACCACCGTTCGCCGTGTTCCCACTGATAGAAAGTAAACACCGTTACTACTAACCATAGACTGTCGCGATAGTGCCTCTACTAATAAATAATGATATCACTACACACCCACCACAATTCCTCCGTATTATAGCAAGCCTGAAAGTGTTGCCACATCTAACTCGTGCACTCGCACTGACCTTCCCTGATATTACCTCACACACACCATACTCATGTGTCCACCTTCACACCTCGTGATCCATTCCTGCTCTCTCATACGTCCTCGTACTCTAATCCGACCACACAAGACCACTCACTGATTTGATTGTCCAACACTCCTCATCAAATATATCATCAACCTAGTTCCTGTATGTGTCTCCAACTCTGTACCTAACCTGAGTCAATAATGTGAATACCTACAGATCAATGTGTATCTCCAACAGTCTGTTGTCTTATCATAATACCATGTGTCCATTACCCATGACCTCACAATATATTGCTGACGATCTGATGTATCTCACATATGTACCCCCCTAGTGCAGAATCATTGACACACACTTGTCATCCTAGTCCAACCTGTCCATGTAAACATCTAATTTGACTCCACACTCACAAATGTGTCTTTATGTGTCAGATGTATATACCCACACCTCTCCTCGTTGCCTCCCATCTCTCATATCCCTCCATCCCACTCTTCCCCTTGCATCAGTTGCTACCCCCCACACATCCAACCCCTTGCCAAATGTCCACCGTGCCACATAGATTATCACCTTCACGAGCATGTCCTACCCGCATAATGTGTCTTAGTCCCTCCTTCTCATTTATGTCCTCTAATACACTACACTCTCACCCTGACCCATTCCTACCCAGGTTTTCCAATCTATAAAAACCTGTACTCACACTTTCTATCATTCCTATCCTTCCCATATCCCACAACCCTTACCATCTGATACCCCCTCTTCCAAACTCCATCTACATCACACATTGTCTGAAACCCATTCCTTCTGTACTTCATGTCAATTCTATAACATGTCACATGACCCATCGACGCACCCATACTTCATCATCTATCTATATTTCCACGTAGACTCTCAGTCCTGAGTTGTTGAATCATCGTAGATATAGCGATGATTACTCTGTTAATACCATTGCCCTTCCTAATGTCCCGTTTAATGTGTTCTGTAGAAGTACTCTCACAGTCTATCATACCTCCACACTACATCATCTGTGATACAGCTAGTACACGTACTCATCTCCCTCCTTCAAGTCCTCTAACAAAGTTCGCGAACAAGCAGATCTCCTCACCACCGCATCTCCACTAACTGCTTGTATACACTATTGTACAACGTCCTCTCTCAGTACAATAATAGATACGTAAGACACCACATTAATACCTTGTGTACTAATCATCCGACTGTTAATCAGATCATTATCCCGAGACTTCACCTCCAAAAATAGACAAGTGTTAACAATATAATCCTGTGTGACCAACCCTATATACTCGATCACTCATGTTGTCTGAGTGAACCACTATAATGTGTTTATAGCTCCAGAGTGTGTTCACGCTCTCAAACTCTCCATCTCCTCTCACCTCTCACCCATGTACCCGATGCATCGCTCGTGTGACCTAATGCATCATCATGCCTCCTCATCCTAGCCGTGTTTGTCCAAGTGAATCCTCTGTTACTGCCACTACACTCTAATAAGTGTCGTCTACGTCCTCTGTTTAGCGACTAGACCAGCCTCTCTCATACTAGTGCAATATAAGCCAACAATGAATGAAATCACTACTACTGTGTGTGTGTCCACCCTCCTTCACTGTCAGAAGACTTAGTTGTGTACGTATCTATACCCCTATAACGCATACATTGTATCAGTTCCCACATAAATTTACTAGCTGTGCGTGCAGTTACTTACCATTTACAGATCTGTTTGTGTTTAGAATTGAATTAAACCGCAGCTCACCCATGTCCCGTAATAATTATGTAACATGAAATCGTGCCCGCGAGTTTACCCCTTTATTCCAAGATCCGCTCAACACACAATCCAGTAGACTGACACATGACTCTGACCTCGCTCACGTGTCCTCCATACTCATGTGTTCTAGCTACTGATAAACACCCATCAATATCCTGAACAGTAAGTATACAAAACTTCTTTTCTTGCCCTAAATCATAATCAATAATGCAACACTCCAATCCCCCGTGTTCGATTCCTACAATGACGTCCTATTGTTTCTACTTTCCCATTATGTCGACGCTACCAAGTGTTTGCCATGCCACATCCAAACCAGAGACTCCTCTCTTCTAGTCCACTCAGACCCTAAAATCCTACGTTCCTGAGAATCGTCTGACAACGAATCCATCGTGAATGTGTTTGTCATCTCGTGTGAGTTTATTGTGCGCGTCCACACACGTTGTCACAAAACACGTGCAGTGTGTTGTCCCGTGTATATTGTGCTTGCAAAAGTGTACCTTCATAACCCCTCTCATACTACCACTCACGTGTAATCAAACTAGACATATCCAGTAGACCTTCCTCTGATTAAAAAATCCCACTATCCCCTCCTACTAACAAACACTGAGTACTAATCCCTGCAAACATTTTAACTTGTAATGTCCTCCTAACCCACTTCCGCTAACACTCCGCGCACCCCCTCTAGATCTGCCTACAAACATTTCTGAACACTATCAAATTCTCCTCAACTAACCTCCTTCCTACATCTGACACCCCCAAAACTATTTAAGAGACTATACCTTGTTCCCCTGTCTTATATCACACCATCCTCCCCCCCGCACATAGTACTGCACCTGTTTCCATAATAAAGGTGCTACACTTACTGCTATCTTCCAAACAACGCCATCAGACAGCATGAGTCTAAATTAAGCTCATCAATGTAATTGAGTTCTCTACTCATATCCCTACACCTGAAGACATATAGCTGATCGAGTCCAGAAAGCTGATGTCGTCCCCTCAGTCACACCCTCCACTCTGTTAGCGCCAGACATAAATGTCACCTGCCCACACTATCCACACTCGTGCATTCACACATCTCACCCTCCATTTACTCACTCTGATACCCTAAGCTATATCACTATATCTCCACGTGTCATAATTATCTAGATCCATTGGTGAGTAAGAATCTTCCTCTCTATACAGACGTCCATACCTACCTTTCTATGCCCTAGAAATAATAACCACCCATCACCACCACTGTGTAGTGTGGATCACCTCCTTGTATCACACCCAGAACTCATAAGTATTAGCATCACACCGCTCACTGCATACATGCAGTCACTCAAGATGTTGTCTGACAAGAACATCATCTCTTCCACTATACTGTCTGACAGTCACCTCTCCTATAGATACTGACTGTCTCAAGACGTCACTTCGCACGCCAGTCTATAGTCCCTTAGTCTTCAACTGTCATCTCTCCTATTGAATCACAGTGTGAACACCTGTCAAATATTGACTCTATACAACCTGACCTAATAGCAAGGACAATAACTCAAATTGTTGTCATCTCACAAAAAAATACATCTCTCACATATACACACTCTATACTCCAAAGATATAGTAGTACACATCTACCTCATAGTGTATGATAGATGATATACAAGAACATATAAAGACACATACACATCCTATAGATAGAGATATCCACTCACGAACTTTCATATTTAGATGTGACCATCTCACTATACCCACCACATATCTAGGATAGTAGATATATATGTAGAGAGTAATCTTCAAAATAGCTACAACAACCTCACTCTCTACACAGTGTACCACCCTGTCCCCCAGTCCACACAAACTATGAAATGAGCCACCATATGTATGTATATGTAACTGGATACTCTATCTCACTAAGTATGAGTTAACCACTCTCCCCCCTATCTCTCTTCTCCTCAAACTTGCAAAGTTATGTCTATCTGAATAAAACTTCCTCACCACAACTGTGGATAGCCCTTATTCTACACTTTATATCTTATTTACATCTAACTATCTCGCGCGCTCACTCCCCACACACACAACTGTATACTCTTCTCCACAATAGAGACTACCTTCATCAATACTCTCTCCACATACATAAACATTCTCTCCTATATATGTATAGATCACACTACAGACTACACTATACACTACCTCACACTCCCCACACATCATTGTCACACACTTCTCACTCTTTCAACCTTGGAAATATATACATTGGTCTAATATATACATAAAAATCCAGCAGCTCATGTGATCTCCACACATGCACACTCACTGACTGTCCTATAAGTATGAGTAGAGAGATAGCGAGCACACACGTCATCTCATACGTGAGAGACAACATATCCTAATGTCCCATCAACTACCATTTAACCATCCCTCCCACTACTCCCAGCCTCCACTATCTCAACCCCGCCAACACCTCAACTTCTAACCACAAATTTAAACTACTCCTTTAACTATCTCCACACCTATCACCCCTCACACCCACATCTCTCACTACCTCTCACTCGATCTGTCACTCCACACTCCCTCACTCCACCCATTGTTAACCTGTTTAATTACAATAACACTCACTAAATGTCCCTTATCAACAAATTCCGCCCCCTGTAAAAATATGTATCTCTAGTGTGTGTGTGAAAACATTTACCCACGCCACATACAAATTTACAAAAACAACCAAACTACTCTGTCTCTCAGTCGTCTGCTCGCTGCGTATGTATATCACGGGACAAGCTAGTGAGAGTAGAGAGACATGTGAGAATAGTAGAAATGTGCACATCCAACACACATACTGCACACTCAGTCACTATTAAATGTTCATGTGTGTGTGTGTGTGTGTGTGAAATACTTTTTACAGCCACCACTCATAAGATTCACTCACAAACTCACAATACCTCACGCATGTATTCGCCTCTCATCTGGCGTTGATAGAGAGTAGAGAAGTGGAATCAAAATTCGCTATTACCCTAAATTTTGTCCCGCGCCTACCCCCGGCCCCCCTCCAGATATACGTGCCGAGCTCAGCGGTGTGTCTTCCAAGTAGCATGTCCAGTGCACCCGCGCCATTTGCTAGCCCCAACACCCCACTCAAAAATCAGCCCCAAGCCAATTTTGTGTTAGTACTAATCATAAAACAACGGTTCCAACCGCCAGTAACAATCTCCTCCCGAGAGAGTACACCCTGAGATAAGATCACCGCGACAGAACGATGTGGATGGAGTTGATATAATAAGTAGAGATAGAATAGGAGACATACTACCTCAGGGTGGCATTGACATGTCATCCGGACCGTCTCTCGCGCGACATAGATGTAACAGCTGGGAATTGTGTCAGCACAAGTGTGTTTTTCACACAGCTGATTTAACCTTGTGAAAATGAACTTAAAAAGTTTTGTGTAGGATAAGCTATGTCGTAAGATGTGCGTTAGAAGTGACGTTGTCGTAAAAAGTTAATTATTCAAGTTTTGCTTCATCACTGTTTGGACACAGTTGTTGATATATGATACTCGAATATCTCTCTATTGATGTGATATAGGGACGTAAAGATGAGAGTAGATTTCTCTGCATAGAGACTACGGTCTTGCGAGCGAGAGTGTCGCGAATGTCACTTTCCAGACAGTGAACTCGAAAAGTGTGAGATGTGCTCGCCGCACCCAAGATTTACACTGTCAATGTAAGTGCTTCAGTTCCCATAAAGTTTGCAGGTAGTCGCGCGGGACACACTATGTAAATCAATTGGGCTCCACTTTCTGAGTCGAGTAAGGTGTCTGTTAACAATACTCACAAAATGTGAGAGATGTTCCCTTAAATGGCTGTGTAAATTGTTGTTAAAATTGAGAAATCGTGGTCAACTTTTAACACTTATAATATCCTATACAAAAAAAAATTTTGGATTCAAAAATTGGTGCTGATGTAAAGTAGACATGTGGGAAATGTTATTTATTAACTATTTTGTGTGACATATTTCTCTGTTTTAAGGGAATAAAAATTCAAAATTTGAAAATTGCTAAATTTTCAAAATTTTCACCATATTTGTGTTTTTTTCAAAAATAAACGCAAGTTATATCGAAGAAATTTTACCACTAACGTGAAGTACAATATGTCACGAGAAAACAGTCTCAGAATTGCAGAGATCCATTGAAGCGTTCCAGAGTTATAACCTCATAAATAGACAGTAGTCAGAATTGTAAAAATTGGCCCGGTCATTAACGAGCAAACCACCCTTGGGGGTGAAGGGGTTAAGCCAGGTTAATAATTGAGAGTTGTCAATTAAACAACTATCAATTATTAATCCTATTGTATGAAATAAAAATAAAACACACACACTTTAATTAAAAATCATTTTAATGAAATAAGCACACATTTTTTGACCATCTTTTATTTTACTCGTATTCCTTTGATTCCCTTGTTATCCTGTAATAAAAATAAAATAATAAAGCAACATTATTCTTACCTATCTGGTGCTTAGTCAGTTCCAACGCTGTAATCCTTCACAAAGGGTTAAATGGTTTACAGCAAGCAGTGCAGCTAATGCTGGCAGCTCAGCTATAAGCCCCCGAATGAATGAGTTCCTCTCCCGGCCGACAGGAGAGGAAGTGATTAGCTGGGAAGCTTAATTGATTGCTTCCCAGGCTAATCAGTTCCGGTCAGCCAGGGACACCGCACTGCATCAGTGACGTCAGAGGGAGTCCCCGGCTGACCTGAACTGAACTGATTAGCCTGGGAAGCAATCAATTAAGCTTCCCACACTAATCACTTCCTCTCCTGTCGGCCAGGAGAGGAACTTACAGCTGAGCTGCCAGCATTAGCTGCGCTGCTTGCTGTAAACCATTTAACCCTTTGTGAAGGATTACAGCATTGGACCTGACTGAGCACCGGATAGGTAAGAATAATGTTGCTTTATTATTTTATTTTTATTACAGGAGAACAAGGGAATCGAAGGAATATGAGTAAAATAAAAGATGGTCAAAAAATGTGTGTTTTTTTCATTAAAATGATTTTTAATTAAAATGTGTGTGTTTTATTTTTATTTCATACAATAGGTTAATAATTGAGAGTTGTCTAATTGACAACTCTCAATTCTTAACCTGGATTAAAGTGACCTTCCAATAGCAAGGTGGCTTTAACCCATTAATAACCCATTAGCCACCGCTACAGGGCAATGGGAATAGACGGGCTAAGTGCCAGAAAGGGCGCATCTAATTATAGATTTGCCCTTTCTGGGGTGTCTGGGGGCAGATGTTAGTAGCCAGGGGGGCACAAAATAAATGCACCCTCCCTAGGCTATTATTCTCTGCCCCCACTCACTGGCTTTCCCTGTCTTGTGCAGAAAATAGCGTGGGAGCCCACGCATTTTTTTTCAATGAATTTACACCTTTAATTAACCCCTACCTGTATGAAATTTTGCACACATACACTCATGTAATTGTTATTGAAAACCATATATCAAACTACATGGAATGACATGGTTAACTGTATGTAAACCATGTGTCATTTCATGTCGGTCTGTAATTTCACAAAAGCTGGCAATTGAATTAGCGGCTATTATACTATGTAGAAGTGTATGAACTATAAATATATGTATATATATATATGTGTCACAATGACATGTGTGTGTGTATATATATATATATATATATATGTATTCTATGTGTATATATCTATTGTTTCTTCTGTGATGTAAAAACTGTCATTGGGATCCATTATATGTCGGTTTTGCAAGCCGGCGAGAAATTCTCGCCGTACGGATGCCATACGGATGACATGCGGATGCTTACATGCGCAAAATACGCAGCCACACCTTGACAACGGATGAAATATGGATAAATGTGCCGGCAACATTTCTGCGTAATACGGCCGTACAATACGGTCCGTTTTTTTCTACTGTGTGACGCCGGCCTTAGGTTCACAATCAGTAAGTTAATCATACATGAAAATATAAAAGTACGAGAGTCACTTAAGACCCCTTTTTTTGATGAATAGCTGGTCTACGCTCTTCTTGAAGGTCTCGGCTTGAGAATTTCACTGGACTCAGTGAACGGTGACGGCCGTGACTTTCCTGAGAAGATTGAATCGCATTATCTGGATCATTCTGTCGTAAGTTTTTTCTCCACAGATGTAAAGGTCTGAAATTAGCCATTGCTCATTTTTATCATCAGAACAGCAGGATATTTCAGTTGGGAGTGGACATTACCTTTGTACAGTTTGGTACAGATTGGGCTGAAGGTGTTGCGCTTTCTGGTCACCTCAGCAGAAAAATCTTCAGATAAATCATATTTTATCACTTTATGTAAATTACTCTTCCCGGCTATGGGGAGGATGTAGCCTGGAAGATAACTCTGCCTCCAGAGATTATTTTACATTACCAGTGTGATATGTAATGGCCGCTCTCTGCTCTCCTGATCTCACTGCGGAGCTGTGTGTGATTATACCTGACACATCAGCATGTTCCTCTCAGGACTTCAGCTTCTATCTCACAGGCTGACAGCATTGTAATATTGTAATCACAGAGTTCAGCAGCGTCTTTAAACGCACAGGGTAGCGCAGTTTTCATGAAATCACATCACTTTGCTTGGACAGTTAAACGCAGCAGAATTTCTGTGAAGAAAAAAGCAGCAAAAATGCAGGCTTTACGCTACATGTGAACATGGTCGAAATGTTTACGCTAAGTGGATGTGATTCCGTGAAATCTCCGCCCTCTGTGTGCATCTAAAGACACTGCAGAACATAAAAAAAAAAAATGCTGTAAGAAAAAAATGCCATTGCATTTTTAAGTTCAGAATCAAAACTTTTTTGTAGTATTAAGAAAGCATTAAAAATGCGGATTTACATCTCCACCCAAAATGCATGAAATATGGAGGAACACGCATAAAGGAAACTTAGCAAACACACAATAATCAGAGATTGTGTGGTGGAACATCTGCCGGAAAAAAGTACCGTATATACTCGTGTATAAGCCGAGTTTTTCAGACCCTTTTTTGGCTGAAAAAGACCACCCCCTCAACTTATACACGAGTCACGGTCTCTGCGATAAAAAAAAAAAAAATAACATACTCACCTCTCGTCGCTGGGGCCAGGTGCCGGTATCCTGAGCAGGCGGGGACACCGGCGCGCTATGGGGGCCAGGTGCAGGTGTCGCCGCTGGCTCAGGCTCCCAGCACTTGCGATATTCACCTGTCCCCGTTCTACCGATGCGTGCTGCTCTGTCTTCCGGCTCTCTGCAGTGACGTTCAGGTCAGAGGGCTCGATGACATGCTTGGTTCGTTCCCTGTGAATGTACCATCACTGCAGAGGCCCGGAAGACAGAGCGGCGTGCGGCGGTGGAATGGGGACAGGTGAATATCGCAAGTGCCGGGGGCCTGAGCAAGCGGCGACATTGGCACCTGGTCCCCATAGCGCGCCGGTGTTTCTGTCTGCTCAGGACACCGCCACCTGGCCCCAGCGACGAGACGTGAGTATGTCATATTTTTTTTTAATTGCAGCAGCGTATGGGGCATATTTTATTATGGAGCATCTTATGGGGCCATCAACCTTTATGGAGCATTATGTGGGGCATATTTTATTATGGAGCATCTTATGGGGCCATTAACCTTTATGAAGCATTATATGGGGCATATTTTAATATGGAGCATCTTATGGGGCCATCATCAATCTTTATGAAGCATTATATGGGGCGTATTTTGTATGGAGCATCTTATGGGGCCCATCATGAACTGTATGGAACATTATATGGGGCTCCTGATTCAATATGGATATTCAAAAGCATTTAACCTACTGATGTCTCAATTAATTTTACTTTTATTGGTATCTATTTTTATTTTTAAATTTGCCAGTAGCTGTTGCATTTCCCAGCCTAGGCTTATACTCGAGTCAATAAGTTTTCCCAGTTTTTTGTGGCAAAATTAGGTGCATCGGCTTATACTCGGGTCGGCTTACACTCAAGTATATACGGTAGTCGAAAAAATGCAGCATTTACGGTAGATTTGAACACGGCCTCACATGTTTATTAAATTTTTATGGGTTTAATAGAGAAAAATGTTAATCATGCCATTTTTAATGCCATTTACCAAGCCCTGTGAAGAATTTAATCACTGTGATGTGCTGGTCGTTATGATTACCGTGACAACAAATATGTCCATGTTATTTTATGATTTGTGATGTTCATTATTTTTTAAAAAAGACCATTAAAAATTACAATATTTTAAGTGTTTTTAATTTCTTTTTAGTAATTCTATAGGATAAACAAAAATCTCCTATATTCTCCCTCTTGAATACAGAGACATAGAAATACACTGCTGTGTACAATTTATCAGAACAATCTGCCTGTGGAGTCAGAGCCTGCAATATAGATCAAATACACAACGTTCTCCCATTATATCACCGAACTTGTGGATCAGCAGCTTTAGCTCCTACCTCTACTGTTGAGGGTTTTGGGTTTGATTACTGGGGAAACTCAAAAAAGTGCTTTTTTTTTACCATTGCTTTTCACTATTTTTAGCAGTATTATAGGAACAAAAAAAATCTGACTTTTTCTTCACCTCAGTATACAGGGAACATAAAAATACATTGAAATATACAATATATATCTTTGTACATACATAATCTGCTTCTGGGTTCAATGCCTGCAATACAGCTCAAGATTTCCAAATTCTTCAATGTGTGTCATTATGAGCTGTTGCTCATAGCTAAAGCTGTTGAATATGAACATTGAGTTGTGAGTAAGGCCGAGATCACACATGCAAGAAACACGGATGAATCTTGCATGTTAAAGTCCCGGGGAGACCTGATCACAGGAAAAGAAGCAGTGAATATATAATTTAATGTGTGAACTGAGCAGAGATGTGGGCCCGCCCACTGAGGAGAAGGAGCTATGGAATAATGAAGGCGTCAGAGAGTGGGTGGGTATTTAAAAGCTGGGACAAAGCTCTGAAATGGCAGGACTGAGCCCTCAAAGCAGGACAGTCACACGGAATCCCGGATGGTTTGGAGCTTTGCTACAAGCAGCTTCCCTGTCATCATCTCCTATCACGTAGAAATATGCCCCATCATGATGCCATTCAAGTAGAAATATGCCCCGTCATGATCCCTTTCAAGTAGAAATATGCCCCATCATGATCCCATTCAATTAGAAATATGCCCATCACGATCCCTTTCATGTAAAAATGTGCCCCATCATGATCCCCTTGATGTAGAAATGCGCCCCATATTCATGCCATTCATGTAGAAATATGCCTCATCATGATCCCCTTCATGTAGAAATGTGCCCCATCATGATCCCCTTCATATAGAAATATGCCCCGTCATGATCCCCTTCAAGTAGAAATATGTTCCATCATGATCCCTTCCATGTAGAAATGTGCCCCATCATGATCCCCTTCATGTAGAAATGTGCCCCATCATGATCCCCTTCATATAGAAATGTGCTCCATCATGATCCCCTTCATGTACAAATGTGCCCCATCTTCATGCCATTCATGTAGAAATATGCCCCATCATGATCCCCTTCATGTAGAAATGTATCTCATCATGATCCCCTTCATGTAGAAATGTGCCCCATCATGATCCCCTTCACGTAGAAATATGCCCCATCATGATACCCTTCAAGTAGAAATATGCCCATCATGATCCCCTTCATGTAGAAATGTGCCCCATCATGATAACCTTCATGTAGAAATATGCCCCATCATGATCCCTTCAAGTAGAAATATGCCCCTCATGATCCCCTTCATGTAGAAATGTGCCCCATCATGATAACCTTCATGTAGAAATATGCCCATCATGATCCCCTTCAAGTAGAAATATGCCCCCTCATGATCCCCTTCAAGTAGAAATAGGCCCCATCATGATCCTCTTCAAGTAGAAATATGCCCATCATGATCCCCTTCAAGTAGAAATATGCCCATCATGATCCCCTTCATGTAGTAATATGCCCCATCATGATGCCCTTCAAGTAAAATATGTCCCATCATGATCCCCTTCAACTAGAAATATGCCCCATCATGATCCCCTTCATGTAGAAATATGCCCCATCATGATCCCCTTCAAGTAGAAATATGCCCCATCATGATCCCCTTCAAGTAGAAATATGCTCCATCTTGATCCCCTTCATGTAGAAATATGCCCCATCATGATCATCTTCAAGTAGAAATTTGCCCCATCATGATCCCCTTCATGTAGAAATATGCCCCATCATGATGCCATTCAATTAGAAATATGCCCCGTCAAGATCCCTTTCAAGTAGAAATATGCAAAGTACTACATCTGGGCAATAAAAATGAAAAAAGCATATACAAAATGGGAGGAATAGGGCTAAGTAACAGCACATGTGAAAAAGACTTGGGTATACTAATTGATCACAGACTTAACATGAGTCAACAGTGTGATGCAGCAGCAAAAAAGGCAAATGCAATTCTGGGATGTATCAACAGAAGCATACAGTCTAGATCACGTGAGGTCATTATTGCCCTCTACTCCTCTTTGGTCAGACCTCATCTGGAATACTGTGTCCAGTTTTGGGCACCACATTTTAAAAAAGACATCAACAAACTGGAGCAAGTTCAGAGAAGAGCCACCAGAATGGTGACCGGTCTGCAAACCATGTCCTATGAGGAACGTTTGCAGGATTTGGGAATGTTTAGCTTGCAAAAAAGAAGACTGAGAGGAGACTTAATAGCTGTCTACAAATATCTCAAGGGCTGTCACATTGTAGAAGGATCATCTTTATTCTCATTTGATCAAGGAAAGACAAGAAGCAATGGGATGAAACTGAATGGGAGGAGACACAGATTAGAAATTAGAAAAAACTTTTTGACAGTTAGGGTGATCAATGAGTGGAACAGGCTGCCACAAGAGGTGGTGAGTTCTCCTTCAATGGAAGTCTTCAAACAGAGGCTGGATAGACATCTGTCTGGGATGATTTAGAGAATCCTGCTTTGAGCAGGGGGTTGGACCAGATGACCCAGGAGGTCCCTTCCAACTCTACCATTCTATGATTCTATGATTCTATGATTCTATGCCCCATCATGATCCCATTCAATTAGAAATATGCCCCATCACGATCCCTTTCATGTAAAAATGTGCCCCATCATGATCCCCTTGATGTAGAAATGTGCCCCATATTCATGCCATTCATATAGAAATATGCCCCGTCATGATCCCCTTCAAGTAGAAATATGTTCCATCATGATCCCTTTCATGTAGAAATGTGCCCCATCATGATCCCCTTCATGTAGAACTGTGCCCCATCATGATCCCCTTCATATAGAAATGTGCTCCATCATGATCCCTTCATGTACAAATGTGCCCCATCTTCATGCCATTCATGTAGAAATATGCCCCATCATGATCCCCTTCATGTAGAAATGTGTCCCATCATGATCCCCTTCATGTAGAAATGTGCCCCATCATGATCCCCTTCATGTAGAAATATGCCCATCATGATACCCTTCAAGTAGAAATATGCCCATCATGATCCCCTTCATGTAGAAATATGCCCCATCATGATCCCCTTCAAGTAGAAATATCCCCCTCATGATCCCCTTCATGTAGAAATGTGCCCCATCATGATAACCTTCATGTAGAAATATGCCCATCATGATCCCCTTCAAGTAGAAATATGCCCCTCATGATCCCCTTCAAGTAGAAATAGGCCCATCATGATCCTCTTCAAGTAGAATATGCCATCATGATCCCTTCAAGTAGAAATATGCCCATCATGATCCCCTTCATGTAGTAATATGCCCCATCATGATGCCCTTCAAGTAAAATATGTCCCATCATGATCCCCTTCAACTAGAAATATGCCCCATCATGATCCCCTTCATGTAGAAATATGCCCCATCATGATCCCCTTCAAGTAGAAATATGCCCCATCATGATCCCTTCAATTAGAAATATGCTCCATCTTGATCCCTTCATGTAGAAATATGCCCCATCATGATCATCTTCAAGTAGAAATTTGCCCATCATGATCCCCTTCATGTAGAAATATGCCCCATCATGATCCCCTTCAAGTAGAAATATGCCCCATCATGATCCCCTTCAAGAAGAAATATGCCCCATCATGATCCCTTCATGTAGTAATATGCACCATCATGATGCCCTTCAAGTAGAAATATGCCACATCATGATCCCCTACATGTCAAAATATGCCCCATCATGATCCCCTTCATGCAGAAATATGCTCCCATCATGATCCCCTTCATGCAGAAATATGCTCCATCATCATCCCTTCATGTAGAAATATGCCCCATCATGATCCCTTCAAGTAGAAATATGCCCCATCATAGCCTTCATGTAGAAATATGCCCCATAATGATCTCCTTCATGTAGAAATGCCCAATCATAATCCAATTCATGCAGAAATATGTCCCATCATGATCCCCTTCATGTAGAAATATGCCCCATCATGATCCCATTCATGCAGAAATATGCCTCATCATGATCCCCTTCATGTAGAAATTGTGCCCCATAACGATCCCCTTCAAGTAGAAATATGCCCCATCATGATCCCCTTCAAGTAGAAATATGCCCATCATGATCCCCTCCATGTACAAATGTGCCACATCATGATCCCCTTCAAGTAGAAATATGCCCATCATGATCCCCTTCATGTAGAACTATGCCCATCATGATCCCCTTCAAGTAGAAATATGCCCATCATGATCCCCTTCAAGTAGAAATATGCCCCATCATGATCCCCTTCATGTAGAAATATACCCCATCATGATCCCCTTCATGTAGAAATATGCCCCATCATGATCCCTTCAAGTAGAAATATGTTCCATCATGATCCCTTTCATGTAGAAATGTGCCCCATCATGATCCCTTTCATGTAGAAATGTGCCCCATCATGATCCATTCAGTAGAAATGTGTCCCATCATGATCCCCTTCATGTAGAAATATGCCCCATCATGATCCTTCAAGTAGAAATATGCCCCATCATGATCCCCTTCAAGTAGAAATATGCCCCATCATGATCCCCTTCAGTAGAAATTGCCCATCATTGATCCCTTCATGTAGAAATGTGCCCATCATGATACCTTCATGTAGAAATATGCCCGTCATGATCCCTTTCAAGTAGAAATATGCCCCATCATGATCCCCTTCATGCAGAATATACTCCATCATGATACCCTTCATGTAGAAATATGCCCATCATGATCCCTTTCATGTAGAAATGTGCCCCATCATGATCCCCTTCATGTAGAAATGGCCCCATCATGATCCCCTTCATGTAGAAATGTGCCCATCATGATCCCCTTCATGCAGAAATGTGCCCCATCATGCATGCCATTCATGCAGAAATATGCCCATCATGATCACCCTTCATGTAGAAATGTGCCCATCATGATCCCCTTCAAGTAGAAATATGCCCCATCATGATCCCCTTCAAGTAGAATATGCCCATCATGATCCCCTTCATGTAGAAATGTGCCCCATCATGATCCCCTTCATTTAGAAATTGCCCCATCATATCCCCTTCATGAGAAATATGCCCCATCATGATCCCCTTCAAGCAGAAATAGCCCCATCATGATGCCTTCATGTAGAAATATGCCCATCATGATCCCCTTCGAATAGAAATATGCCCATCATGATCCCCTTCAAATTAGAAATATGCCCCATCATGATCCCTTCAAGTAGAAATATGCCCATCTGATCCCCTTTAAGTAGAAATATGCCCATCATGATCCCTTCATGTAGAAATATGCCCCATCATGATCCCCTCAAGTAGAAATATGCCCATCATGATCCCCTTCAAGTAGAAATATGCCCATCATGATCCCCTTCATGTAGAAATATGCCCCATCATGATCCCTTCATGTAGAAATATGCCCCATCATGATCCCCTTCATGTAGTAATTTGCCCCATCATGATGCCCTTCAAGTAAAATATGCCCCATCATGATCCCCTTCATGTAGAAATATGCCCCATCATGATCCCTTCATGTAGAAATATGCCCCATCATGATACCCTTCACTAGAAATATGCCCATCTGATCCCCTTCATGTAGAAATATGCCCATCATGATCCCCTTCATGTAGAAATATGCCCCATCATGATCTCCTTCATGTAGAAATATGCCCCATCTTGATCCCCTTCATGTAGAAATGTGCCCCATCATGATCCCTTCATGCAGAAATGTGCCCCATCTTCATGCCATTCATGCAGAAATATGCCCATCATGATCACCCTTCATGTAGAAATGTGCCGCATCATGATCCCCTTCAAGTAGAAATATGCCCCATCATGATCCCCTTCAAGTAGAAGTATGCTCCATGATGATCCCCTTCATGTAGAAATGTGCCCCATCATGATCCCCTTCATTTAGAAATGTGCCCATCATAATCCCCTTCATGCAGAAATATGCCCCATCATGATCCCCTTCAAGCAGAAATATGCCCCATCATGATAGCCTTCATGTAGAAATATGCCCCATCATGATCCCCTTCGAATAGAAATATGCCCCATCATGATCCCCTTCAAATAGAAATATGCCCCATCTGATCCTCTTCAAGTAGAAATATGCCCCTCTTGATCCCCTTTAAGTAGAAATATGCCCCATCATGATCCCATTTCATGTAGAAATATGCCCCATCATGATCCCCCTCAAGTAGAATTGCCCCATCATGATCCCATTCATGTAGAAATGTGTCCCATCATGATCCCCTTCATGTAGAAATATGCCCCATCATGATCCTCTTCAAGTAGAAATATGCCCATCATGATCCCCTTAAAGTAAAATATGCCCATCATGATCCCCTTCAAGTAGAAATATGCCCATCATGATCCCCTTCATGTAGAAATGTGCCTCATCATGATAACCTTCATGTAGAAATATGCCCCTCATGATCCCTTTCAAGTAGAAATATGCCCCATCATGATCCCCTTCATGCAGAAATATACTCCATCATGATACCCTTCATGTAGAAATATGCCCCATCATGATCCCTTTCATGTAGAAATGTGCCCATCATGATCCCCTTCATGTAGAAATGTGCCCCATCATGATCCCCTTCATGTAGAAATGTGCCCATCATGATCCCCTTCATGCAGAAATGTGCCCATCTTCATGCCATTCATGCAGAAATATGCCCCATCATGATCACCTTCATGTAGAAATGTGCCCCATTATGATCCCCTTCAAGTAGAAATATGCCCCATCATGATCCCATTCATGCAGAAATATGCCCCATCATGATCCCCTTCATGTAGAAATGTGCCCCATCATGATCCCCTTCATGTAGAAATATGCCCATCATGGTACCCTTCAAGTAGAAATATGCCCCATCATGATCCTCTTCATGTAGAAATGTGCCTCTTCATGATCCCATTCAAGTAGAAATATGCCCCATCAAGATCCCTTCAAGTAGAAATATGCCACATCATGATCCCCTTTACGTAGTAATATGCCCCATCATGATTCCCTTCAAGTAGAAATATGCCCCGTCATGATCCCCTTCAAGTAGAAATATGCCCCATCATGATCCCATTCAATTAGAAATATGCCCCATCATGATCCCCTCAAGTATAAATATGCCCATCATGATCCCCTTCAAGTAGAAATATGCCCCATCATCAGGGCCGGCGTCAGCACCCGGCACACCCGGGCAAGTGCGGGACCCTGAGCAGGCGGGGGGGCCCACTCGCCGTCTGGCACCCCCGTGCCCGTTAGCGGAGGAGAGCGGTGTCAGCGCCGCCACTGGGCCCCCCCGCTTGCTCAGGGCCCCGGCATCAGCTGGCACAATACTTACCTCTCCCGTGCCTCCGCTGCCGCAGCTCCGGGCTCCAGGGGGCGCCGGCTCTTCCTCTCACAGCAGCGCCGCTGAATGACGTCATCATTCAGCGGCCGGCTGTGACAGAGAGCGCGGACGCTGGACAGGTGAGACGTGTGTGTGTGTGTCTGTGTGTATGTAGTGCGGTGCTTTGTGTGTGTGTGTGTGTGTGTATGTGTGTGTGTATGTATGTGAGAGAGTGCTTGTGTGCTGTGGTGCTGTCTGTGTGTGATGATGGGCAGGCATTGCTGATAATGGGGAGGCATTGATGATGATGGGGAGAAGATGATAATGGGCAGGCATTGATGATAATGGGCAGGCATTGATGATGGGGAGAAGATGATGATGGGCAGGCATTGATGATGATGGGGAGGCGATAATGATGATGGGGAGACGATGATGATGATGGGCAGGCATTGATGATAATGGGGAGGCATTGATGATGATGGGGAGGCGATAATGATGATGGGGAGGCGATGATGATGATGGGCAGGCATTGATGATAATGGGGAGGCCATGATGATGATGGGGAGGCCAGGATCATAATGGGCAGGCATTGATGATGATGGGCAGGCATTGATGATGATGGGGAGGCGATAATGATGATGGGGAGGCGATGATGATGATGGGCAGGCATTGATGATAATGGGGAGGCATTGATGATGATGGGGAGGCGATAATGATGATGGGGAGGCGATGATGATGATGGGCAGGCATTGATGATAATGGGGAGGCCATGATGATGATGGGGAGGCCAGGATCATAATGGGCAGGCATTGATGATGATGGGGAGGAGATGATGATGATGGGCAGGCATTGATGATAATGGGGAGGCCATGATGATGATGGGGAGGCAATGATGATGGTGGGGAGGCAATCATGATGATAATGGGGAGTCTTTCCACAGCGCCCTTTCCTGAGCCGTAACAGTGCAGAACGCAGTACAGCGCAGAGGAGAGCTCCATATTTTGTATGGAGCATATATGGGGATCAGTATCCTGTATGGAGCATTATATGGGGACCAGTATCCTGTATGGAGCATTTATGGGGACAGTAACCTGTATGGATCATTATATTGGGTCCAGTATTCTGTATGGAGCATTATTTTGGGTCCAGTATTCTGTATGGAGCATTATATGGGGGGTGACATCCTGCATGGGGTATTATATGGGTGATGAGGGGGAGACTGTGGTGCCCATAATATTGTATGGAGGGCTGTACTGTCCAGTCTGTTCTGTGCGCTGTGAGGATTTGGCGGTTTCTGAGCTATTGTACAATTTACAATAGATATCACTCATGTAATGGAAGAAGTGAAGTATTTGGCATTGTACTGTACCCATATTTCTCTGCTGTATCTGTGCATCATGAATCGTGGTCTGTGTTAAAGGGGCCCACTGAGGCTTTTTCGCCCAGGGCCCATAAAAACCTGGAACCGGCCTGCCCATCATGATCCCCTTCATGTAGAAATGTGTCCCATCTTCATGCCATTCATGTAGAAATATGCCCATCATGATCCCTTTCATGTTGAAATGTGACCCATCATTATCCCCTTCTTGTAGAAATTTGCCCCATCTTCATGCCATTCATGTGTAAATATGCCCATCATGATCCCTTTCATGTAGAAATGTGCCCCATCTTCATGCCATTCATGTAGAAATATACCCCATCATGATCCCCTTCATGTAGAAATGTGTCCCATCTTCATGCCATTCATGTAGAAATATGCCCCATCATGATCCATTTCATGTTGAAATGTGACCCATCATTATCCCCTTCATGTAGAAATGTGCCCCATCTTCATGCCATTCATGTAGAAATATACCCCATCATGATCCCCTTCATGTAGAAATGTGTCCCATCTTCATGCCATTCATGTAAAAATATGCCCCATCATGATCCCTTTCATGTTGAAATGTGACCCATCATTATCCCCTTCTTGTAGAAATTTGCCCATCTTCATGCCATTCATGTGGAAATATGCCCCATCATGATCCCTTCGTGTAGAAATGTGCCCAATCTTCATGCCATTCATGTAGAAATATGCCCCATCATGATGCCCTTCAAGTAGAAATATGCCCATCATGATGCCCTTCAAGTAGAAATATGCCCCATTGTGATCTCCTTCAGGTAGTAATATGCCCCATCATGATGCCCTTCAAGTAGAAATATGCCCCATCATGATCCCATTCATTCAGAAATATGCCCCATCATGATCCCCTTCATGTAGAAATGTGCCCCATCATGATCCTCTTCAAGTAGAAATATGCCCCATCATGATCCCCTTCAAGTACAAATATGCCCCATCATGATCCCCTTCATGTAGAACTATGCCCCATCATGATCCCCTTCAAGTAGAAATATGCCCCATCATGATCCCCTTCAAGTAGAAATATGCCCTTCATGATCCCCTTCAAGTAGAAATATGCCCATCATGGTCCCCTTCAAGTAGAAATATGCCCCATCATGATCCCCTTCATGTAGAAATATACCTCATCATGATCCCCTTCATGTAGAAATAGGCCCCATCATGATCCCATTCAAGTAGAAATATGCCTCATCATGATCCCATTCAATTAGAAATATGCCCATCATGATCCCCTTCAAGTAGAAATATGCCCCATCATGGTCCCCTTCATGTAGAAATATGCCCCATCATGGTCCCCTTCATGTAGAAATATGCCCCATCATGATACCCTTCATGTAGAAATATGCCCCATCGTGATACCCTTCATGTAGAAATATGCCCCATCGTGATACCCTTCATGTCGAAATATGCCCCATCATGATCCCCTTCAAATAGAAATATGCCCCATCATGATCCCCTTCATGTAGAAATGTGCCCCATCATGATCCCCTTCATGTAGAAATGTGCCCCATCTTCATGCCATTCATGTAGAAATATGCCCCATCATGATCCCCTTCATGTAGAAATGTGACCCATCATGATCCCCTTCATGTAGAAATGTGCCCCATTATGATCCCCTTCATGTAGAAATGTGCCCCATCTTCATGCCATTCATGTTGAAATATGCCCCATCATGATCCCCTTCATGTAGAATGTGCCCCATCATGATTCCCTTCATGTAGAAATATGCCCCATCATTATCCCTTTCATGTAGAAATGTTCCCATCATGATCACTTTCATGTAGAAATGTGCCCCATCATGATCCCCTTCATGTAGAAATGTGCCCTATCATGGTCCCCTTCATGTAGAAATGTGCCCCATCTTCATGCCATTCATGTAGAAATATGCCCCATCATGATACCCTTCATGTAGAAATGTGCCCCATCATGATTCCCTTCATGTAGAAATATGCCCCATCATTATCCCTTTCATGTAGAAATGTGCCCCATCATGATCACTTTCATGTAGAAATGTGCCCCATCATGATCCCCTTCATGTAGAAATGGGCCCCATCATGGTCCCCTTCATGTAGCAATGTGCCCCATCTTCATACCATTCATGTAGAAATATGCCCCATCATGATCCCCTTCATGTAGAAATGTGCCCCATCATGATCCCTTCATGTAGAAATGTGCCCCATCTTCATGCCATTCATGTAGAAATATGCCCATCATGATCCCCTTCATGTAGAAATGTGACCCATCATGATCCCCTTCATGTAGAAATGTGCCCCATTATGATCCCTTCATGTAGAAATGTGCCCCATCTTCATGCCATTCATGTTGAAATATGCCCCATCATGATCCCCTTCATGTAGAAATGTGCCCCATCATGATTCCCTTCATGTAGAAATATGCCCCATCATTATCCCTTTCATGTAGAAATGTTCCCCATCATGATCACTTTCATGTAGAAATGTGCCCCATCATGATCCCCTTCATGTAGAATGTGCCCTATCATGGTCCCCTTCATGTAGAAATGTGCCCCATCTTCATGCCATTCATGTAGAAATATGCCCCATCATGATACCCTTCATGTAGAAATGTGCCCCATCATGATTCCCTTCATGTAGAAATATGCCCCATCATTATCCCTTCATGTAGAAATGTGCCCCATTCATGATCACTTTCATGTAGAAATGTGCCCCATCATGATCCCCTTCATGTAGAAATGGGCCCCATCATGGTCCCCTTCATGTAGCAATGTGCCCCATCTTCATACCATTCATGTAGAAATATGCCACATCATGATCCCCTTCATGCAAAAATGCCCCCTCATGAATCCCTTCATGCAGAAATCCCCCATCATGATACCCTTCATGTAGAAATTCCACCACCACCATCACTTCTCCTCCCCATCATTGTCCTCTCCCCACCACATTGTTGCATCTCCCCATCTCTCCCTTCATTTTCCCTCTCCCCATCACTCCTTTCATTGGCCCTCTCACCATCACTCACATCACTGGCCCTCTTCCCATCACTTGCCCTCTTCCCATCACTGCCATCATTGGCCCTCTCCCCATCACTGGCCCTCTTCCCATCACCACTAACATTGTCCCTCTCCCCATCACTCCATCATTGGCCCTCTCCCTTTCATTGGCCCTCCCCATCACTCCATCATTGGCCTTCTCCCATCACTGGTCCTCTCTAAATCACTCCCATCATTGGCTCTCTCCCCATGACTGGCCCTCTCCCCATCACTCCCATCATTGGCCCTCTCACCATCACTCCCATCATTGACCCTCTCCCCATTATTGGCCCTCTCACCATCACTCCCATCATTGGCCCTCTCACCATCACGTCCATCATTGGCCCTCTCCCATCATTGGCCCTCTCACCATCACTCCCATCATTGGCCCTCTCCCCATCACTGGCCCTCTTACCATCACCACCAACATTGGACCTCTCCCCATCACTGGCCCTCTTCCATCACTCCCATCATTGGCCCTCCCTTTCATTGGCCCTCTCCCCATCACTCCCATCATTGGCCCTCTAACCATCACTCCCATCATTGGCCCTCTCACCATCACTTCCATCATTGGCCCTCTCCCATCATTGGCCCTCTCACCATCACTCCATCATTGGCCCTCTCCCCATCACTGGCCCTCTTCCATCACCACCAACATTGGCCCTCTCCCCATCACTGGCCCTCTCCCATCACTCCATCATTGACCCTCTCCCTTTCATTGGCCCTCTCCCATCACTCCCATCATTGGCCCTCTCCCCATCACTGGTCCTCTCTAAATCACTCCCATCATTGGCTCTCTCCCCATGACTGGCCCTCTCCCCATCACTCCCATCATTGGCCCTCTCACCATCACTCCATCATTGACCCTCTCCCATCATTGGCCCTCTCACCATCACTCCCATCATTGGCCCTTCACCATCACGTCCATCATTGGCCCTCTCCCCATCATTGGCCCTCTCACCATCACTCCCATCATTGGCCCTCTCCCCATCACTGGCCCTCTTCCCATCACCACCAACATTGGCCCTCTCCCCATCACTGGCCCTCTCCCCATCACTCCCATCATTGGCCCTCTCCCTTTCATTTGCCCTCTCCCCATCACTCCCATCATTGACCCTCTTCCATCACTCCCATCATTTGCCCTCTCCCCAACACTCCCATCATTGACCCTCTCACCATCACTCCCATCACTGGCCCTCTCCCCATCATTGCCCTCTCCCCCACCACCATTGTTGCACTCTCCCCATCACTCCATCATTGGCCCTCTCTCCATCACTCCCTTCATTGGCTGTTATGAATATGCTAGAGATGGTTTTGAGCAGAGGCTCCCTCTGGTGGTTACAGACAGTACTGATCCTTTCAGCGAGGAGTGGCAATCTGGGATCACGGATTGATCTGATATAAGGGAGGTTCCCTCCCATGATGGTTGATCAATTGTTCTTGTCTCAATTGTGGTTCCTGGTTCATTTGGAAGTTTGCTGGAGCCTTGCCTGCATCTCCTGCTTTCAGATAAGATGTTTTTTGCTTTTCTTTTTGTGCTTGCTTTTTGCATTGTTTTCTGCACTTTTGTGGAGGTCAGCCAGGTCCCCTCCTGGGGCCTGAGCTCCTCACAGTTTATCTGCAGCCACTGTTATTTGCTCATTTGCTTTTTCCTGTTTTTTCAGCGGCAGCGGCTTGGTTTTTGTTCACACTGAGATCTGATTTAGTGGGTGGCGAGATCGTGTGATCTCAGTATTTTTGTAATCAGAATTGTTGGATTTTTGTAGGTTTTCTGGGTTGCAGAAAGTAATCTCTCCTGTCCTATCCTATTTAGTCAGCTTGTGGCCCCAGCGTTTGCTCAGTCTATTTTCTGCCTATGTTTGTATTTTCATCTTGTCTAACCGCCATTATATGTTTGGGGGCTTCCTATTTTCTTTGGGGATCTGCTCCGGGGCAGATAGCTTTCATCTTTCTGCCTTTAGGTATAGTTATCTCTCAGGCTGTGACGAGGCGTCTAGGATCAACGTAGGAATGCTCCACGGCTACCTCTAGTTGTGTCGTTAGTTTAGGAATCTGCAACCCATCAGTTACCAACATCTCAGGTGTTCGGCTGCCTGCTGTTGTTCCTGTCCTCCTCAGCTACCGAAACATAACAATTGGCTCTCTCACCATCACTCCCATCATTGGCACTGTTCCCATCACTTGCCTTCCCCATCACTCCCATCATTGGCCCTCTCCCCATCACTCCCATCATTGGCCCTCTTCCCATCAGTGACCCTCTACCCATCACTCCCATCATTGGCCCTCTCACCATCACTTCCATCATTGGCCCTCTCCCCATCATTGGCCCTCTCACCATCACTCCCATTATTGGCCCTCTCCCCATCACTGGCCCTCTCCAAATCACTCCCATCATTGGCCCTCTCCCCATCACTGGCCCTCTCCCCATCACTCCCATCATTGGCCCTCTCACCATGACTCCCATCATTGACCCTCTCCCCGTCATTGGCCCTCTCACCATCACTCCCATCATTGGCCTCTCACCATCACTTCCATCATTGGCCCTCTCCCCATCATTGGCCCTCTCACTTTCACTCCCATCATTGGCCCTCTCCCTGTCACTGGCCCTCTCCAAATCACTCCCATCATTGGCTCTCTCCCCAACACTGGCCCTCTCCCCATCACTCCCGTCATTGGCCCTCTCACCATCACTCCCATCATTGGCCCTCTCACCATCACTTCCATCATTGGCCCTCTCCCCATCATTGGCCCTCTCACTTTCACTCCCATCATTGGCCCTCTCCTGTCACTGGCCCTCTCCAAATCACTCCCATCATTGGCTCTCTCCCCATCACTGGCCCTCTCCCCATCACTCCCGTCATTGGCCCTCTCACCATCACTCCCATCATTGTCCCTCACCATCATTGGTCCTCTCACCATCACTCCCATCATTGGCCCTCTCCCCATCACTGGCCCTCTCCAAATCACTCCCATTATTGGCCCTTTTCCCCAACACTGGCCCTCTCCCCATCACTCCCATCTTTGACCCTCTCACCATCACTCCCATCATTGGCCTCTCCCCATCTTTGGCCGTGTCCACATCACTCCATCATTTGCCCTCTCACCATCACTCCTATCACTGGCCCTCTACCCATCACTCCCATCATTGGCCCTCTCCCCATCACCGGCCTTCTCCCTATCACTGCCATCATCTCTCCACAGCAGCCACACACACACACCACAACGACCGCACTCAGCACACACACACAGACACACACTACAATGACCGCACTCAGAGCACACACACAGACACACACCACCGAAGACTGCACTCAGCGCCACACAGACACACCACAGCGGCCTGCACTCACCACATCCCCACACACCACAGCAGCTTCACTGGCATAGCGGCCGCACTCACCTCTCCTCGCGCCGG